>JAHLGO010000381.1:6954164-7011189 GCA_020615895.1 Ceriops decandra | reverse complement strand
AAGCACTCATATTGAATCTTTTGAGAACTTTACTGACATATTTCCCTTGATAAATGAAAATGCCATGGTCTGATTGCTTCACCTGAAGACCTAAGAAGAAGGACAATTCTCCTATATCAGACATCTCAAATATCATCTCTATTTCCATTTTGAACTGCTGAACAGATTTAGGATGACTCCCAGTTACCAGCAAGTCATCAACATAGATAGATACTATAAAAATTTGATCTGTTGTAGCTTTGGCATGCAGAGTTACTTCATTTTTGCTTTTCTCAAGACCAAGCTACAACAAATGATTTTGATTCTGCTAAACTAAGCCCTTGGTGCTTGCTTAAGGCCATTCAAGGCCTTTTTCAATTTGTAGACCTTTTCTTCTTCTCCTTCAATCACAAAGCCTTCTAGTTGTTCCACAAAGACATCTTCCTGCAAATAACCATTTAAAAAGGCAGACTTGACATCAAGATGATATACTTTCCAGCCCCTTTCAGCAGCAAGAGCTAGTATAAGTTTAATGGTGTCAAGCCTTGCAATAAGAGCAAATGTGTCTGAGAAGTCAAGTCCAGCTTGTTGTAAGTAGCCTTTGGCTACCAATCTGGCTTTCAATTTGTTGATGCTGCCATCTGCATTCTACTTAGTCCTGTAAATCCATTTGACTCCAATCACATTCTTATCTTTAAGGTCTTTGTGTAAGGAACCAAGTTTTGTTCTTCTGAATTGCACAGAATTCATCCTGCATAGCTTTCCTCTAACCTGCTAATTTAACAGCCTCATTATGATCCGTCAGATCTGAGATAACAATGTTGCTTCTATCATAAATGTTATAGAGAAGCCTTGTTCCCCTCACATGTATATCATCAAAAGCATCATCCTCTATGTCCTCATTTGAGCTGTAATGACCAATAATTTCAAGTTGATTTACTTGTTGTATATCGATATCTAGATCATCTGATACAGCAATATTCTAGTTCTAACCTTGATCCTCATTGAATTTAACCTCCCTGATGATTATTATCTTCTTAAATTCTGCATCATAAACTTTGTAAGCCTTTGAAACTGTGTTGTAGCCAACAAACACAGCTGCCTTGGCTTTTTGATCAAGTTTCTTCCTTTTTTGATCAGGTATCAAGACAAAACAAAGTCATCCAAAGACTTTTAGATGTTGTACATAAGGTTCTGCACCAAACCAAAGCTCATATGGAGTTTTCCCTGGAGTGGTTAAGGATGAGATTCTGTTTTGAAGATATACAGAAGTGTTGACAGCTTCAATCCAAAAGAATTTTGGCATGCCTTTCTTGTAAAGAAGACTCCTTGCCATCTCCATGATTGTTCTATTTCTCCTTTCACATACCCCATTCTGTTGAGGAGTATATGGAGCTGTGAATTGATGTCTTATACCTGAAATTTTGCAGATTTCTTCAAAAGCAGTAGAGGTAAATTCAATACCATTATTAGACCTCAGGCATTTGATTTTGACTCTTGTCTCAGTTTCAACAAGAGCTTTAAAAGTTTGGAATATTGATGAAACTTGTGATTTATCTTCTATAAAATACACCCAACAAAATCGGGTATAATCATCAACAAATAAGATGAAAAACTTGCTTCCATTTAATGATGCTATAGACATAGCTCCACATACATTAGAATGGATTAGATTGAGTTTCTCCTTGGCTTGCCAAACCTGATTAGAAAGGAATGGCTGCCTAGTTTGCTTGCCTTGTTGGCAAGCATTACAAACTCCTCCTAAATTAGATATTTCTGACAAGCCAATTACCAGCTGGTTTTTCTGCATCTTTTGCAGTCCACCATAATGAAAATGTCCTAATCTTTTATGCCAAAGATTGGACTCATCATAGGCAACAAGTAGGGCTTTGTGTGTCATCTGCTCAAGTTCTAAAGGAAAGCCTTTTGCTTTCATTGGAACATTGATGATCACATCTCCTTTTGGATCCAAAATAGTGCAACCATTGTTTTCAAACTACAATGCATAGTTCTTTTCTAGCAGTTGACCAACACTAAGTAGGTTTTGATGAATTTCAGGTACAAATAACATATTAGAGATGGATTTTGTACCTGATAGAGTTGAGACAATCATTATGCCTTTTCTATATGCTTCAAGCAAGGCACCATTTCCAATTCTAACTTTGGTTGCATAAGATTTGTCTAATGTTTTGAAGACTGATGGACAAGAGGACATGTGATGTATACAACCACTATCAATGAGCCATGCTTGATTGTTAGAACATGCTGTATTGCGACTAGCAACAAATAATTCTTCTTCTGCTCGCTGAGTTTCTTCTTCTGGAACCTTAGCTTGCTGTTTCTTTTGTTGCTGCAAGTGTTTCCTTTTGCTTTTGCATATTTTGTCAATATGACCTCTTTTGTTGCAGAAGGAATAAAGAACATTGGGCCTTCTCCGACAGTCCTTGGAGAGATGTGAAGTTTTATTGCAATGTTCACATTGAGCATAGACTTTCTTCCCTCCTGTCTTGCTGGATTCTGCATCTCTCTGTTGTGTTCTTTCAACTTGAAACCTTCCATAAGAAGCTTTTCCTTTGTAAGAGACCTGCATAGCACCTTCAAAAGTTGTTACTGACCTTAAAGGCTCTACTGCTGCTCCTCCAAGTCTGAAGGTCCTTCTTTGTTCTTGAGCTTGAAGTGCACTAATTAGTTCTATCACCAAGATTTGAGAAAGGTCCTTGGAGTCCTCCAAGGAAGAGATTTTAGCTTTAAACCTCTCAAGCACACTAACCATCACCTTTTCCACAATCCTTTTATTCGGTAAGTCCTCTCCAAGCAACTTGACTTGATTCACTATACTCATAAGTTTGTCACTGTAATCTTTGATACTATCTGAGTCCTTCATTTTTAACACTTCAAAATCCCTTCGTAGATTGAGAATTTTCATGTTTCTGGTTTTAATGCTGCCACTAAACTCATCTCTCAACTTCTCCCAAGCTTCTTTTGGTGTCTCACATATCATAATTTTATTGAATATGACGTCAGTAACTGCCAACTGGATGCATGACAAAGCCTTGTAACGTTTAGCTACTTGCTCACTATGATTTTTTAGTTGAGCAACAGTTGGATTTGTTAGAAGAGCTGGTAGATCATCCCCTTTCTTAATGACATCCCAGAGATCATATGCCTTTAGGTATGTTTTCATCATAACAGACCATTGCATGTAATTTTCTCCAGAAAATTTGGGTGGAGAGATTGGTGTGAAGTTTGTAGAAGTCATCTCAAGTTGCTATCTTGCACCACCTAGTTAAGATTCTCTAAGTGTTTCACTCAACCTCTTGTGTGTCTCCCTTTTCCCTTACCACAGGTCCTATAAGACCTTTTTAAGGCTCTAATACTACTCTTAGTTCAACAACAAACCAATAGACTAACTGCAATGCTGCCTCTGATTAATTTGCAGAAGTGATAAAGACAACAATAGCAGAAAGAAGAAAATAGTGGACAGATTTTCTAGTGTTGGAACCACACCTATGATGAATTATCATTCATATATATAGAATAAATGGTTAGGTACAAAAAGACTATGCCTATGCTGTTAATTAAGTCCCTAACAAACATGTCCATACTGTGACAAGTTTGTCATGCTTTTCCAGAAAAAAAAAAAAAACCATGCTACATATGGTATATCATATTACTGCAATTAACTGCAACAAGACTACAATCTTCCTTTGATCAATCAACAATGTTCAAAAACAAATTTTAACACCTCTTCCTCCTCCTCTAGTTCTGATCCAAAAATAAAAAATATCATTCACAAGATGCTTAATAATGTATTTGAGAAGCATAAAATATATATATATATATATAAAGAAAGCATTGTTAGAATTGATCATGACAAACGTAAGACTCCAGAGGGAAAAAATCTGTTTAACCTACTTAACTCCTCCACAAAGTCGTCAAGCTCAGACTTGACATGTGTAGTCTCCCCATCTGCATTCTTGGGTGAGTCATGAATCTGGGCCAGCAGTGTTTGCGTGTTCTTGGACGGTCCAAGATCTTGATCATAGCCCATGTGTTGGTTTTGGGTGCTCAGAGATTGGTTGTCCGTGTGTTTGGTTTGCAAGATCTTGGATAAATTTGGGAGAGTAGGAGATAGAGGAAGAGACTTGGAAAGGTCTATCTCAAAATGCTTCTTGATTGCTTCGGTTAACTTGCTTGCTTGGCCCTTTTGGCCTACATTACACTTCGATTTATAGAAAAAAACGAGAAAAAAATCATGGCAGTTTGCTTTTGAATTTTGCAGTTGCAGCTGTCAATCCATTCATTCTTGTCTGTTGGGATTGTTAGCTAGCTGCCAAATCTATCTGTTGCAATTCATACAACACTATACTTTGTCTGCTTTGACTGCTAGACAGGTCTTGATTGGAACCTAGGCTTCACAAGTCCAGCATCACCTTCAACGCCATGACGCAATGTATGTTGAGGATTTGCAAAATAATAGTTGATGGGCAGCAGCTGGAAATTGTTAGATGTAACCCCCCTTTATTTCTTCTTGAGCCAAAATAAGGAAGTTTTATTCCGATGCTTGAGGTTCATACGCCATTGTCAAGGCAGTTTTAGCCAGAAAACGAGCAACTTCATTGTCCTGCGTTTTAACGTGAGAGATGGAAGACTTATCGAACGAGGAAGAGAGAACTTTAATGTCCTCTGCAAGTTATCCGATTTGTGAATTCTCGAAAAGTTGTTTTGTATTTGCTCTAACCAAAACCAGGCAATCTGTTCCCGAGCTGACGAAGCTTCGGCCTGATGGCCTTTTCCAGAGCTTTCTGAATTTCCAACAGCTCAATATTAATGGAGAAAAAAAACAATTAACCCCACAAAAATCCAAACTCTTGTGTGGAGTGTGTGTGACCGTGCATGTGTCTTGTAACGTGGCCGGCAAATGAAAGAAGTAAAGTAAAAGTTGATGAAGAAAGGAAAAGAAAAAGTAAAATAATAAAAAGAAAAGCAAAGAAAAGAAAAAAAAAGATTCATTATCATGGTTCGTATTTTCTCATCAGCCAGATCAATCGGAGGACAAAAGTGACATTGCTTGACGAGCTGGTCAACAGCAATTGCACAAACCAATACATATTGATACCCACACCACCATCAGACCAAAAGAATACCATTTGCTTTGTTTTGTATTGGCATTTTGTTTTACAAAAAGATCTTATCGGATCATGTGGGTGGCTTGACCAGGATCTTACAAAAAGATTTTCTCGGTAGCTAGTGAAAATATGGCAGAGAATACATCGTGAAGAGGATGTGTCTGAAATGCAGAGAAATCTTCCTTCCTTTTCAAATGTCATGGAGAAAGCATGAGTAAAGCCTCGTGTAGGCTTCTCTTGGCCTTCCATTTCCTGTTCCCTGCCCAGAAAAAATATGAGAACATAATCAATATAGGCATTCAATGTTCTCATAATCGTAATGCCCCAACTGTCCATCAAAATGGAGCTTGGCTTACGACAATGGACACAGCTAGGGAAAAGCCTTGTAAGGGAAAAACAATCCATGAGAGTATATGACAAAATTTTGGCATAGATTTTCTACTTATGAGACATGAGCTTATTCTTCCTAGTTTCTTTCTTCAAATCACTTGTCGGCCATACAAAATTATACATTTGCACACCTCTAGCAGACCATATATCCAATAAATATTGTAAAATTCCATCATTGTTTTGTTGCTTAAACAAAATGAGTTGTCTCATGCTTCCATGTCACCTAATTCTTTCTATATTGCCCGCTACACAATAAGAAAAGATATATGTGCAACAGAAAATGTCCTTACCCTTAACTCATTTTTAAGGACTTAAATATAAGCACTCGCCATTGAAAGGATTTGATAAAATCGACGTCAGAAGCCAGCTTCTCCATTCCCTTGATAATTTCCTCTACCACAACACCTTCCTTAAAATTTACAATCACCAAGTGCTTGAACTCTCCCATGGCTATTGCACCCATAGCACCAAATTATATTTCTCAAGGCCTGGTATTTATACACAGACACCGCCACACGTTAGTCATATGTCAAGTTCTCTAGTCCTATTTGTCCACTGTTACACCCACGCCAGTGACACACTCACCCAATTGGTTAAAAAGTGGAGTTACACTCTGGGTTTACATAAATGTCATATGTAACGAGGTATTTTTCTTCCCTCCAATATGTAACTTCCAGGTTACAATAGAATAATTTTACCATTTACAACAATACGAGTTGCCTTTCTCACCCTAACTGATAGGAATTTGCAAAATATCACTCTCGGACAGAATATGCAGCTGAATATATGGGAAGGAACAATGGTTTGAATGATCTATTGACACACCAGTCAGTCAGCAACTTCTCTGCTAAATCTGACAGTAAAATCTGGGCAGTCCCCATTTGTCCTTCCTTTTCTCTTGCACATGAATGGGGTCCTTAAAAGCTAGTGCCATACATTTTCTTGAAACATGAGATTTGGTGTGATATTCATTTCCATACGCTTTATCATCAGAAGGACAGGCCCTTTTCTTCGTCGTTTACTTTAGGATGTGGGGAGTAAAAAAGAGACTACTTTTAGTGTAATAATGATCTTTTTAAAAAGTTCATTTCAATTCATGAATTTTTTCCTGCTGTGTGAGCCAATAAAGATAAGATGTACAGATTATTATTACAAATATTGTTTTTACAACTCAAATATGTGACCTCCATGATCTAAGTCACAATAGGGTAACTTTAACTTTAAATTGAGACTTGTCTTCTAATAATAACCCTCTTCTGAGTTTCAGAAAGCAGTGCTTGTTGCCGGGCTCTTCTCCATATCTATCACATGTGCTTTGAAGGGTTAAATTATTGGACTTTGCAATGCATGTAGAACAGTAGGAGGGGGCATAACTAGTGGTCATCCGGAAGGAATATTTATTTACGCCTTTTTCTCAAAAGAAGGGAAGCTTTGAGTTATTATCATCAAGATCATTGTCTTGGATACTTCTGTAATGCATGTTCTATTCATGTCAATGACCTCGACCCCGCAAAAGCTAAATCAGCTTGCTTGATTTGACATCAAATTTTGGCTCTAGTATTTGGCTAATATTTGCGTTCGGTCAATTCAAAGGATTTGCTTAGATTTTGAACTAAAGATGCTGAAGAATTAAAGTTTATTTACCGTTGAAGTTCATATCTAATATCCATCGTTCATAAAGAACAGGATGGACATGGACAATTGGGAAAAAATTGTTTTGAAATTTATGGATAGATCCATTCAATTTAATAACTTGATTTTTGTGGCTTGAACAGTGAGATGTTCTAGTACTGAGGACCATCTAATTCCAGCTTTGGAAGAAGGAGTGCCATATTAAGTACAATCTGAATCCAATCTAAAGTTAATCGATTGCTGGACTAAAAGCAAAATAATAATAATAATAAATAATTCTTGGAGGTTGCGGCCATTTGCCTTAGATTTTTCCGATTGATGCATAACTGGCTACTAGTTCTTGCCAATTCACCTGTAGACATTGGATAGCCTACAGTTCTAATCCTCATTCAAAATTTTCTAGTTGGGACAATCTTACGTGCTTAAATAGTATTTTCTCTTTTCAATCAAATTTAAATAACCAAGAGATATTCCAAAATGAAAAGGTCAATTCATATTGGCATAAATATCGTGTGCGAATTCCATATTTGGGATATGCATTTTTTTATTCTAAATTTTGATAATTTGGTCCTTTTATTGTTTTTTTTTTTTTACTTTTTGTTTAAGCTCTAGACTTTCAAGATCTTTTACAAGTTCATTCTCCCCTCAATAGGAATTAGTCAAACTTTTAAATTAGAACTCCATGAAGGAGAACATGATTTTTGCGTATTTTATATTCCGAAATGATGTAGCTGAATGATAGAATGATAGTTAATATTTTCATTAAGATGTGATAAGTTTAAATTGATCATGAGTAGAGATGATAAATTTATTGGTCATTGAATTTTATGGTAACAATATGTTTGAGGAAAATTTTTAATCAGGTTAAAAAACTTTAATTCTTATTTTTTACCAAATGATGAATTGTATAATAATATATCTATTCACAATGGAGAAGAAAGTTGGTCACAATTGTTGTTCACAACATGATTGAAAAAGTTGATTTCATATCTTCTGAGGAAGCTATTGATAAAATTGAAGATTGTGTTGACAAAATAATTTAATATGGATTATGTTAACTTAGAAATTGAACCCATAACCTACAAGTTCAAAGATTTTACTAATTCTTTACCTATTGTATTTGTTGATTTTCTTGAAATGGATAATTAAGTATAATAATTTAGCATTATTATTTATTAATGTCATTGTTCCCATAACGATTCATAAAACAAACTATTGATTCATATTAAGGATGTTAATTTATTCAAAATATTTGTTTTTATGACATGAAAGATGTTAACTTTTCATTATTAATAGGAGAACAAGTTTCTTTCAAGTGGAGAGGTTTGACATAAGACATGCCATAAAAGTTATTTTTTATCATTCGATAAATTATGTTATAATTATTATTTTGTAATTTATTTGCTTATTTTATAGTATTTTAGTTTAATTAGAAATTTTAGTTAAACTATTGAGCAAAAATATGTGAATTGGAATTCCTTTTTTATTTTGATTTGTCTTAGAATATCATTGTAGTTAATCATTAGATGTTCTTTAATTCAGGTTAAGATATTTTTCCAATCAAATAAATAGTTTTAGTTATAAATACATAAGTAAGTATAAAAACTAAGATATCTTACAAATAATAGAATTTTACAAATCATATTTTTTTCTTTTAAGAGTTATTATATTTTTTGGTAAATTCTAAAACTCCTTTTTTAAATGATAAAATCGAGTTTTAACCTTTTGTTATCTATTTTCCTATACTTTTATCTCATGTTAATTGCTATTAAAACTTTGATTTCCCTTGTTTGATATTATCTAATGTCTTTATGCTTCCTCCTACACTAAGTGGTATCAAAGTTTGGATTTGCCTTGATACTATTTAATGTTTCCATGTTTTTGTTTTGCATTAAGTGGTATTAGAGTAGATTTGACTTATTTTGATACTGTCTTATAGGGTTTGAGACAACCTCTTCAATGATGAAGTTTGTAAAGGGAAGACTTTACGTAGAATAATTTTACAGGATCATAAGATACAACAAATTTTATACTGGAGATGTCACTCACAGTCAATATGTTCATATATATGTTCCTGATTTCAAAGATATTTCTTTTTTGATGAAAATTTCTTCATTAAAGATTTTGTAACATGTTTAGCAAAAGTTGATGCTTATTTCGAATACAATGATATTTATAAGGATGAAAAAATGACTTTTGTGTGTTCTAAACTTTGAGATGGTATAGTTAAATAGTAAAATAATACTTAATATTTTCAATTAAAATATGGTAAATTTAAAATTCAATTATGAATATAGATGAGAAATTTATTGGTCATTAAAATTTATGCTAACAATAAATTTAAGAAAGCTTTTGGATCAAGTTGAAAAAAAAATTAATTCTTATTTTCTTACCAAATGATGAATTACATGATAATATGTCTGCTAAAAATGGAAAAAAAATGCCAATTGTTATTCATAACATGATTAAACAAGTTTATTTCATATCTTTTGAGGGAGATATTGATAAATTTGAAAATTGTGATGATAGAAAGATTAATTTAAATTTTGTTAACTCAAAAGTTGAACCCATAACCTATAGGTCTAAAGATCTTACTAATTCTTTACCTCTCATATTTATTGATTTTCATGAAGTAGATAATCAAGCACATAATGATTTGGCATTATTATTTATTAATGTCATTGTTCCCACAACAATTAAAAAAAAAAAAAAAGTAGTTCATAAAATTTATAATTTGTAAGATGTCAATTTCTCATTATTAACTTAAGAATGAGTTTCTTTCAAGTAGAAGGGCTTAATGTAAGATACGCCATGAAGACTATTTTTTAATTATTCTTTAAATTATGTTATTATTATTATTTTGTAATTTATTTACTTATTTTATAGTATTTTATTTAATTAGAAATTTTAGTTAAACTATTTAGGAAAAATATGTGAATTAGGATTCCTTTCTTATTTTGATTTGTCTTAGAATATCTTTTTAATGAATCATTAGATATTTTCTAATTTAGGTTAAAGTATTTTTCTAATTTGATAAATAGTTTTAGTTATAAATATGTATATAAGTATAAAAGTTAAAATATTTTACAAATTATATTTTTCTTTTTTGAGAGTTATTATATTTTCTAATGAATTATAAAAATCCTTTTTTAAAATGTTCAATTAAGTGTTAACTTTTTCTTATCTATTTTTCCATTCTTTCATCTCACATTAGTAATATTAGAACTTGAATTTGCCTTACTTGATATCATTCAACATCTCCACGTTTTTGTCCTATATTATTAAATATCAGAAATGTTTATTCATTGATGAAGGTAAAAGTATGACCATGAGAAATGATAAGGTCTCCACCTTTGCAGAACATATATAGATTTAATATGAATGCTGCAATGATTAATGCATAAGGGTTGATAGGTATAAGAGGTATATTGTGAGGCGAGAATGGAAAAGTTGAATGCATGTTCTTTGAGGAGATTAGGACCACTAGTATTAATAAGGCCGAGCTACTTACAATTAGGGAGGCAGTAGAGTTATGAAGTCAGTGGAATGAGGAAGGTAAGACTTTGCTAATTACTAAAAGTGACTCCCATACAATGGTTGTATGGCTAAATAATAGGGAAGGAAGATTTTGAAAACTCGTGCCAATGTTCCATGACATCAATAATAAAACCATGGACTAAGTTTCCATCTATAGGAATTAGTCACCATGTAATACTCCTCTTATCCCCACTATCCTACCCTTATTTGTCATTGTAGTATTCATATTGAATTTATAGGTACCCTTTAGTGGTGAAGACCAAGTTATTTTTTAAGGCCATTCTTTTTTGCTTTGGAATGGGTCAAACACCCCTAAGATTAATGATGAATGCATCAAGGGTTAAATTAGATTCCAGTCATTTCACTCTTGACCACTATCACAACCACATCTAAACTAAATTGCAAATTTTGTCAATTGAAAACAACTTATCTCAAAAAATGTTGTCATTTCTCCCTAACCATATAGACTAGACAATTACATAAAATTTCATTAGTTGTATTTCCCTTGATGCACAACCTTAGCCTAATCTACACCAAGTCTCCTATGCATCCTTAATTGACCCTAGGACTACCCGAGAAACACCTCATCATTACAAACACATATACTAAATTGCCCACGCTAGGAAGCAATGTAGAAATAAGTGGTTGGTTAATTCTCACCCCATAGCACATAATGAGTATGTGAGATTGTAATCCAAGCCTTTAATAAGCATGGTCTCTCCTTAGGTGGTAGTGATTAGGAAATGATCTAAGATTAATTACCATCCAAAGATCACCATTTTAGGCAAAGAGTTGAATCTTGCCAAATATCCACTATCCCCCCCCCCCGATAGTAAAGCGGGGGGTTACTCGGAGAAGTTGCAAAAGGATCTCATTAAAAATTGTCTATCCATTTCCCATCACCAACTGAATTTGTTCGACTCACCTATTGTTGGATGATAGTATAAAATAAGGTTCATGAACTTAGCATATTAGCTCTTTTCCCAATAAAACAAACCCCACCATTAATGAAACTTCCATATCCACCTATTATGCTTTTACCTTCCAAAATTGTTTATCGAACCCTTTTTCTCCATCGACACTATGAAAAGCCTTCATTAATCTCATATAATCATTTTTTTATTCATGCAAAAAAAAATCCTCTAAGTAAACCTTTGAATGAAATTAATAAATATTTAATGTAGCGTTTAGAAAAAAAAAATTAATACTTTGATTAAGCTTAAGAGAATAATATTTCTTAAAGAGAAAGATAAAGATAAAACTAATACTTTATTGAGATGTAATTCATTGAAATGTTTTAGTCCCTTAAACTTGTACACATTTACACATATAACAAGAAATTTCATATGATTATAAGAGCTCTAAAGCATTGGGAGCATTTTTTAATTGGGCATGAATTCATCTTATACTTTGATAATTAGGCTCTTAGATATCTTTACAATTAGAAGTAGATTAGCAATGATATGCATACTTAGTGGTCTAATTTCTTACAAAAGTTCCCTTTTAAGTTATTTTATAAAGCTAGACAATAAAATAAGGCTATTGATGCCTTAAGCAAAAGAGCATCACTATTAATGACATTAAGTAATAAGGTAGTGAGGTTTGAATCTCTTTGAGAATTGTACAAGCATGATGAAGATTTGACATTGTTTGGGAAAAGTGCATTCAGAGGCAACCAGCAGATGATTTCCATATTCTAGATGACTATTTGATGTGCAAAAATTAGCTTTGTATTCATTGATCTTCATTGAGGGAAAAAATTATGCGTGATCTATATAGAAGTGGTCTTGCAAGCCATTTCAGAGATGACAAGACAATTGCTGCTATTTAAGAGTGATATAATTGGTCATAGTTAAAGAGAAATGTTGGCAAATTTGTCCAATGATGCTATGTTTGTCAAACAACCAAAGGTCGATCATAAATACAAGACTATTTATGCCTACCTATTTCATACAATATTTGGAAAGACGTGTCTATGAATTTTATTTTAGGATTACCTTGTACCCAACGCAATATGGATTATATATTTTTTGTTGTTGACAAGTTTTGTAAAATGAGTTATGTTATTCCTTATAAAAAGACCTTTAATGCCTTTAGTGTAGCTCGATTATTCTTTAAGAAAATAGTACACTTACATTAAGTGCTTAAATCCATCACTTTTGAATATGATACAAGATTTCTTAGTCATCTTTAGATCACTTTATGGAAGCTATTTGATTCATCCTTAAGGTTAGATGGTCAAATTGAATCACTCAACAAAACCTTATACAATCTTATTCAAAGTATTTGTAGAAATAAGTTAAAGTAGTGAGACTTTGCCTTAGTTCAAGTTGAGTTTGCATACAATAGTGCAGTACATAACACTAAAGGGAAGTCTTCTTTTTCCATTGTTTATACTAAATGTCCATAACATGCTCTAAATTTGGTTAAACTTCCTCAAGTCCTAGGCCTTAGCGTTACAGCTAAGTATCTTGTAGAACATATACAATTTATCCAAGCTGAGGTGAAAAAACAATTAGAGGTCATCAATGAGAAATAATAATAAAAAAAAAACTACAAATAAACATTGAACAAGCTAGTTGTTTCAAGAGGGTCACAAGGTAATGGTGTTCCTTCATAAGGAGTAGTTTTCTATTGATTCATACAACAAGTTGTAGTTTAAGAAGTATGGTCCTTATTAGGAGTTGAAGAAAATTAATGACAATGCATATATGATTGATTTACCTCCAAAATGGAAAATTTCAAGGACCTTTAATGCTGTAAATATTTATCTATTTTATTCAACAGTTAAGTCTCTCTATTTAGATCCTGATTTGAACTTGAGGATGAGTTTCTCTTAAGTGGAAGGAACTACATAGAATGAGTGGCCCAAAACTTTATAAATCAAAAGGACTATAAAAAGAAAAAAATAAAATGTTAAAAGTCTACATAAAATGTTAAAATTTTAGAAGACTTAACTTTTACATACAATTTCACTATTTGGGATGTCTTTTCACTATTTAGGCTTTTATAAAATTATTTAGAAAATTTTATTTTCTATTTTTAAATATTTCCACCACTTTTGTCGAGTCTTACTTAGTTTCTTACTAAAGTATGCAACTGAGCTTTTCTCTTAAGAAAAAGTTGCATTTACTCCCATTTTACTAGCATCACATTTAACTTCAAACAACTTTTCTATATTGGTGAGGGCTAGCACCAAAATAATATATAACATTTTCTTAATGATAGCAAAGCACATTTTTTCTTTATCTGTTCACTGAAACATTTTTTCTTAAGACATTTAGCAATATAGGTCATGATGGTACTAAAATTGCAAATGAATTTTCGATAAAAGGTTGCTAGGTTATGGAAACTATGTACGTCACTTATTATTTTTAGGATAGGTCAATCTTAAATTGCTTGTACTTTGTCCTCGTTAACCTAGATACCTTTATAACTGATTATGTATCCTAGAAAGAGTAACTTATTAGTTATGAAATTATACTTATTCAAATTTACATATAACTTATTTTCTTGTAGCACCAATGATACCTTCCTTAGGTGCAAAACAAATCCTCCGTTACTTGGTTATAAATAAGAATACCATCAAAATATACAACTACAAACTTGTTAATAAAGGGTTTTAATACTTGACTTATCAATCTTATAAAGGTGCTAGGGGTATTAGAGAGACAAAATGACATTACTAGCCACTCATAAAGACTATCTTGAGTTTTGAATGTAGTCTTCCATTTGTCACCAGGTCTATTCCTGATTTGGCGATAGCCACTTTGAAGATCAATCATTGAAAACACCTGAGACCCATCCAGTTTGTCTAACATATCATCTAGTTAGGGAATAAGGAACTTGTATCCAATGGTGATCTTGTTGATGACCTGACTATTAACATACATCTGCCAATTACCATCTTTCTTTGAAGTTAATAAGGCATTGCATATGGTTTCAAGCTCTCCTTGATATACCCCTTTTCTAGTAACTCTTCTACCTTTTCCCTTAGAATCTAATTCTTTTTGAGAATCATTTGGTAATATGGTAGGTTAGGTAGACTAGCCTTAGGAACTAAATCAATCTTATGCAGGATGTTGTGCATCGGTAACAACCCATTCAGTAACTGCTTTAGAATAATGTTACTAATTTTTTTTTAACAATAACTTGATTAATTCTGAAAGCCCTATTTCTAAATCATTGGTTGCTTCACCTTTTACCACTAACACATCAACTTTTTTGATTCTTTGATGGTCGCTTTAATTTCTTCATTTGAATGGGTATTGTTAGAAAAATCCTTTACTATATTTGAGAAGTCTTGGGTCAGGACCCTACTTTCATAGGTAGTAACATATATTTCACCCTATTCTTCTCAAGTTTATAAACATTTTTTTGGTTTGAGTGTTGAGCATTAACATCAAATTGTTAGGGTTACCCAAATAATAAGTAACAAGCATTCATGTTTACAACATCACAATATACCTTATTTGTGCACTGGTTAATTAAGAAAGGAATCTTACATTATTCTATTACTAAGAGTTCTCCAACTGTTTTGATCTACCTAATGGTGTATGGATTCAATGCTTTTCCACTGGTAGCTATAATTTCTTAATAGTTTCTATCCTAAATATTTTCTTGATTACCATTATCAAGAATTATTGATTGTTTACCTAATACAAAATAACTTGTTTTGTTAGGTGTCATCCTCCTATTTGGAGCTAGTATCAGTTTTCTTGCCACATGCATAAATTTGTCATCTTTGTAGTCGCACTCCTCACTATCTGGGTAGTAATAGACTTCTAACCTTTATCTTTAACTGTCTCCCCTTACTCTACTATATTCATTATTTTTTAACACAAGTAATCACTGAAAGATGACCTAGCTCATTACACTTAAAGCATTTACTTGGTGTATGCTTCTTATAATGATTAACATTTCAGATTACACCCTTTTCAATAAGCAGTTGTTTGCCTATAGTTTTGTAAATTATCACTCTCTTTAGCTGACTTAATGTCTTCTGTTTTTCCTTCTTTGCAACAAATTTGTTAGATTTAACATAAAACTTACGAGAGGAGTCAAGCTTATTTTTTTCTTGCAATATAATTTTAGTTTTCAATGTTATATTCTTAGCCTCAAATATGTTCAACAACATTTGAACTCCAATTTTATCTTAGATAACCCATTTTAATCTATCAAAGTATCTTAAGATTTGTTGGCTTTTTGATTCCTTTAGGTTCTTATTCTTAGATTATCTAAAACATTCTAATGAGTATTCATGAATTGATTAGTTACCTTAATTATAATATTAATATTTTTGAAAAAATATTTGCTCATAATTTGGAGGAAGAAACACTCCTTTTAGAAGTTACTTTATTTTATACCAATCTCTAATTAGAGCTTTCCCTTTTTTTCTCCTATGATATTTTGTTCAGTCCCACCAAATGAAGGCTCTTCCTTTTAGTTGACAAGCAACAAATCTAACTTTTTGTTCTTTAGGTATCTCCATGTAATCAAAGAATCTTTCTACTTCAACTAACCAATTCATAAAACTTTCAATATTAAATTCATTATTAAAGATAGGGATATTTACTTTTAGCAAAAATTCATCTGACATTCATGGATGTTGAGGTCATTCTTATTCATACATGACATAATTTAGGTATTCATTAAAATCATTGTCCTCATTATTAGAATTTGTTGTATACGCTTGATGCCCTTGGTAAATTTATTTCTTCATAAGAATCTGTTGCATAGGGTTGATGCCAATATGAATTGGTAAGGACTAGTTAAACAAGAGGTTTACTATGAGCAAAATCTCCAGCTTAATTTCTTTTGTCTTTTTGGTTCCTGTTGGCACCTCCCACCTAGAGAGTTCTAAGTCAATTGTTGATGACTTGTGGTCCACATTTCAATCCATCAAATTTGTAGCCAAGGTGTTATAGTGTTACCTCCTAGGCATGAATGGTTGTCCAAATAGCCAACAGTCAGTAAGATGACTGCTATTCCCTCTATCTTATGCTGCCATTAGAATAGGTAAAACTTGCTCTGATATCACTTGATGCAATGTTTAACAGAAATAAGGCTAACACTTTAATTAAGTTTAAGAGAATAATATTTAGAAAAATAGAGATAATACAAATGCTTTATTGAAATGTAATTCACTATAGATAATACAAATATTTTATTGAAATGTAATTCACTAGAATGCTTTAGTCTCCCAACAGTCAACAAGATGATTGCTATTATAGGTAAAACTTGCTTTGATATCACTTGATGCAATGTTTAATGAAAACAAGGCTAATACTTCAACTAAGTTTAAGAGAATAATATTTAGAAAAATAGAGATAATACAAATGCTTTATTGAAATGTAATTCACTATAAATAATACAAATATTTCATTGAAATGTAAATCACTAGAATGCTTTAGTCTCCCAACAGTCAGCAAGATGATTGTTATTCCCTTTGTCTTATGCTACCATTAGAATAGGTAAAATTTGCTTTGATATCACTTGATGCAATGTTTAACGGAAATAAGGCTAATACTTCAATTAAGTTTAAGAGAATAATATTTAGAAAAATAGAGATAATACAAATGCTTTATTAAAATGTAATTCACTATAGATAATATAAATATTTTATTGAAATTTAATTTATTACAATGCTTTAGTTTCTTGGACTTGCACCTATTTAAAGGTAAAATTGACTAATTAATTGAAAAAAATACTCCAACTTAAATAGAAAAACACTTTGATAACTATATTCAAACAATATCTAATTAAATATGAAATATTTTAAAATAAAAAATAAAATTTTCTAAATAATTTCATAGAAATTTAAGTAGTGAAAAGACATATCAAATAGTAAATTTGCATTCAAAAATCAAGTTTTTTTTTGTAATTTTTCTTTAGATTTTTAGTTGTTTTAAACTATTAATGGTGTATAAACATGCATGTTGTAATAAATATAATGATCTAGACACAAAAGTCATTTTTGTGATAATTTTGTGTAAAAAAGTCCTTGAAACCAAACGAGAAGCCGTATTTGCTAGAAAAGAAAAGATAGTATCATTATTTAGGAATTAAACCAATTAATACTCGCAAGAATGCTAAACAAGATCCATGACTTCATGTTTGATGGAATTTAATGGATTTAGGGTATTGATGTGATACAAACTTTAATCATATGCAAACGGAACCCAACACCAATGTTGGTATAGGATCGTTCTTAACAAAAGTTAAGAACCAAGAACCAAAACTATATGATTCAGATCCTAATAATGACAACATTAAAGAAGATAAGTCTATTGAATCAACACACTCAAGTATAAAAGTTCAAAATTAGTTCTCAAAAACCTAGAAAAAATTGCTCATTCACTCATCAATAAAGTTCTACCTCCTCCAGCCATCCTTTTTTCCCTTTTTATATGCTAACCCCCAAAAACCCTGGCTACTAAGGTGGGCTTATTAAGGAAATTCGTCCAACTCACTAAATAATAATAAAAACCTATGAAAATAACCCATTAAGATGCTGAAATTCGTCCAACCCATTACATAATAATATAACTTATGAAAATAACCCATTTAAATGCCTAAACATCGGCTCCCAACTCCAGCTTCCTTTTAAAGGCCATGGTTTTCATATTCCTCTATAGATGACATATTTGTAAGCCCTAGTGAAGCCTCCATCATCCTTAACTTGTGCCTAGCAACTTCCTATAAGTGTCACACAACGAATTGTTGAGTACTTCCTTTATTTTCTTTAACCTTGCCCTTTTTATTGGTGGTCCAAGGTTTTGCAAATCATCAACTCCTTTTTTGATTTGAGCTAGTACAATATGGCTTCCATCATAATGGTGTATAGACATGCTTGTTGCAATGACTATAATGGTTGGTGTAGACATAAAAGTTAATTTCATGATTGTTGAGTGGAAAAGAGTCCTTAGAACAAAAGGAAGAGCCTTATTAGATAAAAATGAAGAGAGCTAATCAAGATCAATGACTTCCTTGCTTGATGGAATTCAATGGATTCAAAGTATTGATTGTATTTAGACGTGCTTACTATAATGAATATAATGGTTAGTGTAGGTACAAAAGTTATTTTATGATGGTTGCATGGAAAAGAGTCCTTGGAACCAAAGAAGGAACCTTGTTCACTAAAAAGAATAGGATAGTCTCCTTATTTAGGAATTAAACCAATTAATACTCATAAAAAAATGCTAATAAGGATCAATAACTCCTTTGCCTAATGGAATTCAATTGATTCAAAGTATTGATGGCATATGGACATGTTTGTTGCAATCAATATAATGATTGGTGTAGATATAAAATTTAATTTCATGATAATTTCTTGTAAAAGAGTCCTTTGAATCAAAAGGAGCCTTGTTTGCTAGAAAAGAAAAGATAGTCACATTATTCACAAATTGAACTGATCAATACTCGCATGAAAATCTAATCAAAATAAATAATTGTTTTTTTAACTAAAATTAAATAGATTTAGAGTATCACTAGTGCATACACATGCAAGCTAAAATGAATATAATGGTTGGTGTAAATATAAAATTTAATTTCATGATTGTTATGTGGAGAAGAATCCTTGGATGGAGGAGCTTTCTTAGTTGGAAATGAACTAATTTCTACTTGTAAAAAAGTTAATCTAAATTAATAACTTTCTTGTTTAATGGAATTCAATGCATTTATAGTATTAATGATGTATAGGCATACTTGTTGCAATGAATATAATAATAAATGTATACATGAATGATAATTTTATGCTTACGGTAAAGAAAAGAGTTTTTTGAAGCAAAGGAGGAGCCTTGTGTTATATATGCACTCCTATAAATGTGGAAAAGATAAAGAAATGATACTAGATTAGTCGACTTAAATCGAAATTAATTGTCAACTCATCCATAATTGTTTAGTCAAATAAACAAGTTGTTTTGTTATACCTTATATACTACACTTTATACATTACTTTATTTTATTACTTTATTTACTTTATTTTCTACTATATATTATGTTTATAACTACAATTTACATTTCTAATCATCAAATAAAATAATCAAAGGAAAGAGATCCTTTCTTTTTATACATAGTTTCTTATTAATTTAAAATGGAATAAAGGAAAAAGCTAGATGTTAAAGAATGTATAGAAATTTTCATCTTACAATTTAAAGTTAGATTATAATGTGGTATTGGTATATTCTTATTATATTGATTATTATTTTATAAGTTATTAATAAAATAATATTATATCTATAAGATAATCAAATAAAACTATAAAAATTTAACTCTATAAAATGATAATAAATTATATTAAGTTCTATTAAGTTATATAGAATTATATATTAATAGCTTAATATGGATTAATATATAGATTAATATGAGCTTATATTGATTGAATAGGATAATAGAAAATTACTTTGTTTTGTGTTTTAACAGGTTTTAACAAGTAACATATACCAAATAAAGCCAAGTTCATTTAACAATGTTAACAATGAAAAATGTTAATAATGAAAATTATGAAAGATCTTTATTTTTCAAACTCTGGCTATCCATAAATGTAGTTAGTCCTTTTTAAATTTTTTTACTTATTACACTTACTACTTAGTAAGGGACAAAATTGTTTGAACCTTCTCTTGTTATTTTAGTTACATTTATGTATGAAGAGAATAATATTCTACAAATAGCAATTTATTTATTTTCAAGTTGGCTATTTACTATCTATTCTTTGATTGACTAATTCTTTAGATTGGAATGGGGGAAGAGTTGAATAGGTTGGCATTTCTTATTAGGGAAATGAACAAGATAATTTTAAATCAAATTTTTTGTTTATGATGGAACCAAAAGAGTAGCCTTGTTCCTTAAAAAAGAAGTGACAATCTCATTATTTAGGAATTCAACCAACTAATACTAGCAAAAAATACTAATTAAGATTAATGACTCATTTATTTGATGGAATACTTACTGCAATCAATATAATGGTTAGTGTAGATACAAAAGTTAATTTAAAGATAATTTCGTATAAAACAGTCCTTAGAACCAAAGAAGAGGCCTCGTTAGCTAAAAAAGAATAGATAGTCACATTATTCAAGGATTGTATTGGTCCATGCTGATAAGAAGAACTAATCAAGATCAATGACTCCTTTGTTCATTAGAATTCAATGGATTCAAAGTATCAATGGTGTATAGACATGCTTTATGCAATGAATATAATGGATGGTGTTGACACAAAAGTTAGTTTAATGATTGTTACATAGAAAAGAGTCCTTAAAACATGATGAGCCTTGCTAGCTAAAAAAAAAAAAAACAGAGATAGTCTCATTATTTAGGAATCGAATCAATTAATAGCCACAAAAAAATTCTAATCAAGATATATGACTCATTTATTTCATGGAATTTAAGGCATTTAGAGTATCAATAGTGCATAGATATGCTTATTGCAATGAATATAATGGTTAGTGTAGACACAAAACTTAATTTCAAAATAATTTTGGGTAAAATTGCCCTCAAACCAAATTAGGAGCCTTGTTAGCTAGAAAAGTAGAAATAATCACATTATTCAAGAATTTAACAGGTCAATACCCAAAAAATGAGCTAATCAAGATCAATGGTTCATATTTATTATTAGAATTCAATTGATTCAGAGTATCAATGGTGTATAGACATACTTGGTGTAATGAATAATATGGTTAGGGTAAAAACAAAAGTTAACTTCATTATCATTGCTTGGAAAAGAGTCCTTTAAACAAAAGGAGGAGCCTTGTTGGATAGAAATGAACCAATTTGATAAGAACTCCAATTATATGCAAATGGAACCCAACACCAATGTTGGTATAAGGTCGTTTTAACAAAGGTTAAGGGATTAGAGTTTTGACCCAGTGATTATAAATAACTAAGAACCAAAACTATATGATTCAGATGTCACTCCTAACAACGACTATGTTGAAGAAGATAAGTCTATTAAACCAACACACTTAAGTATGAAAGTTTAGAATTAGTTATCAAAGAACCAAAGAAAATAGCCCATTCACTTATAAAACGAAGTTCTCCTCCTTTAGCCATCCTTTTTCCCTTTTTATATGCTAACCCTAAAAAACCCTAGCTGCTAAGATGAGTTTATTAATGAAATTCGTTCGGCCCACTACTTAATAATAAAAACCCACAAAAATAACCCATTTAGATGCTCAAATTTGTCCAACCCACTACATAACATATACCCCATGAAAATAACTCATTTAAATGCCCAAACATGGGCTGCCAAGTCCAACTTGCTTCCCAAGGCCATGGTATTCATATTCCTCCATAGATGACATATTTACAAGCCCTTATGAAGCCTCCATCATCCTTAATTCGTGCTTGGCAATTTCCTGTAGGTAAATGTTGCACAACAAGTTGTTGAGTGCTTCCTTTATTGTCTTTGACCTTGCCCTTGTCAATGGTAGTCTAAGGTTTTACAAAACATCATCTCCCTTATTGATTTAAATTGGTACAATATGGCTTCCATCATTCCCGCACTCCTTAAAATGATTTGTTCTCGAATTAGCACCTACATCATCAAAGACAAAAGGAGAAAGGTTAGAAACATTAAATGTTGCACTCATATTATACTCACCTGGCAAGTCAAGTTTATATGCATTATCATTGACTTTTGCCACCACTTGAAAAGGACCATCTCCCTTTGGTTGCAACTTTGATTTCCTTTGTATAGGAAATTTGTCCTTATACAAGTGTACATAAACCTAATGACTAGATTCAAAAGTGATATGACTATGACCTTTGTTGGCTTGTGCTTCATACTATTTGGTTTTTCTCTCAATGTTAAACCTAGCTTTCTCATGAAGTTGCCTAACCACTTCAGCTTTCATTTTTCCATCTAAATTAACCTTGTCCTATATAGGCAATGGTACCAAATCCAAAGGAGATAATGGATTAAAACTATGAACTAGCTCGAAGAAAACTGTGGTACTATGAACAACATGATTATAGGAAAACTCCACAAAAGGCAAACATTCTTTCCAAGTTCTAGAATTCTTACCAACAACAGCATACAACCATGTACCAATAGTTCAATTTACTACCTCAATTTGTCCAACTATTTACAGATGGCAAGCTATAGAAAATAACTGTTTTGTTCCACACTTACCCCACAATGTCTTTCAAAAGTGGCTTAAAGATTTTGCATCACGGTCTGACACAATACTCTTTGGGCACTCCATGTAAGTGAACAATCTCTCTAAAGAATAATTCTGCAATGTGCATGGCATAATTCATTTTGGTGCAAGCAATGAAATGCGCCATCTTTGAAAACTTGTCAACTACAACAAAAATACAATCTTGACCCTTCTTAGACCTAGGTAATCCAAGAATAAAATCTGTAGAAATATTATTCCAAGGTTCACAAGGAATTTCTGAAGGCATATACTTACCATGGGGCAAAATTCTAAACTTAGCTTGGTTACAATACTTGGCACAAATTCTTTCAACATCCCTTTTCATATGTGGCCAAAAGAAATGCTCATTTAAAACATCAAAAGTCTTTTGAATGCCAAAGTGTCCCACTAAACCACCCTTATGGGCTTCCCTCATAACTAATGCTCTTATAGATCCTTTAAGACTACAAAGGTTATCTACTTTAAAGACATACCCCTCATGTCTATAGAACTTACCAAAAGCAGCTTTCTTACATGCAGCATACATGTTACCAAAGTCAACATTATTAATATATGAATCAATAATGTGCTTAATTCCCAACTTAACACTCAAAGTGCTAATCAATGTGTACCTACATGGCAATACGTTAGCAACAATATTTTTCTTACCTAATTTGTATTGAATTACATAAGGAAAAGTTTTAATAAATTCAACCAATTTTGCATCTCCTATTTAACTTGCCTTGCCCCTTTAAGTGTTTTAAAGACTTATGATCAAAATGAATCATAAAATCCTTAAGCCAAAGGTAATGCTGCCACATTTCTAAGGTCCTAACAAGTGCATACATTTCTTTATAATAAGTTGGATAATTCAATGTTTCCCACACTCAATTTCTCATTAAAAAATGCAATAGGTCATTTCTCTTGCGTAAGAATTCCCTTAATCCCAATGCCCAATGCGTCATATTCAATTTTAAAGATCTTAGAAAATTCAAGCAAAGTAAGAAGTGGTGCATTACACAACTTAAGCAAATCAAAGGCATCTTGTCGTTCTTTACCTCACTTGAAACCCAAACTCTTTTTAATCATCTTAATCAATGGTACAACAATGGTACTAATCCTTAATGAACCTCCTATAAAAGCTAGCCATCCTTTTTCCCTTTTTGTATCCGCACTTGTTCCATTGACTCCAAAATAGGTGTATGAAGACCAAATGAGACTTTATGAAAGTGAGCAAAAGAGAAGGAGTAAAAAGAAAGAGAGAGTAGAGAGAAAAGAAAGTGAAGGAAAGAAAAACAAGGTAAAAGCACTTGAGAGTGATAAGTACAGGAGCGATTAGGTTCAAAAGAGTGAAGATGAGGAAAAACAAGCGAGTGTATTTGCAAAAGGAGCAGATGTTAGGGTTACCTTCCAAGTTAAGCAACAAATGATCTTGATCCTTTACAAGGATTCTTATTTCTTTAACACTAGCTTGGATTCATCTTTGCTTAGTACTGTTTCATCTTTGTTGTAAGATTATAATGATTTATTCCTTGAGGAGATCCTAGATGGCTTACCAATAAAGAGGGGGATTGAACACCACATTAATCTTATTCTTGGAGCTCTCATTGCCAATATGCTAGTGTATAAAGGTAATCCTAAGAAGACAAAGGAGCTTTAGAGGCAAGTTGATAAGTTGTTGAAGAAGGGACACGTAAGAGAGAGCATAAGCCTGTGTTCAATGCCAATGTTGCTAGTTCCAAAAAAGGATAGGTCTTGGAGGATGTGTGTTGATTGCAGAACTATCAACAAAATAATAGTTAAGTATTGACTTCCTATACCTAAGCTTAATGATATGCTTGATAAATTGCATGGTACTTGTTACTTCTCTAAAATTGACCTTAAGAGTGGATAACGTCAAATTAGGATGAGGGAAAACTACATTCAAGACTAAGCATGGTTTGTATGAATGGTTAATTATACCCTTTTCGTTTGACTAATGCACCTAACACTTTTATGAGAATAATGAATCATGTTTTGAGACCTATCTTGAGAAATTTTGTTGTGGCTTATTTTGAGGACATATTAGTAGACAGTAGGAATTTATAAGAGCATCTTGAACATTTGTGTTGTATGCTTGATGTATTGAGAAAAAAGAAATTATATGCCAATTTAGAGAAATGTGATTTTTGCAAAGATCATGTCATTTTCTTGGTTATGTTGTATTTGCTTATGATATAAAGGTTGATAAAAAGAAGATTAAGGCTATTCAAGAATGGCCTACACTTAAGAGTACGAGCGATTTAAGGAGTTTACATGGTTTGGCTAGCTTTTATAAGAGGTTCATTAAAGAAGTGTCGCGTTTGCATAAGAAATATTATTAGTAATAGGGATGTTAAGTTCTTAAGTCATTTTTGGCGCACTTTATGGAATAAATTGGGATCTAAACTCTTATTTTCTACTGTTGTACATCCTCAAAAAAATGGATAAATTGAGGTGGTTAATAGGACACTCACCACTTTATTACGTGCTATCATTCAAAAGAACTTAACGCAATAAGAATGGTGTTTACCAGATGTCGAGTTTGCTTATAATAAATCTATTCATTCTACTACTTCCTTATCACCTTTTGAAGTTGTTTATGGTTTTGATCCTTTAACTCCATTGGAGATTTTATCTTTGCCTACTAAAAAGCGTTCTAACATTAATGGTATGAATAAGGCAGAATTTATGAAAGATTCATATCCAAGGTTTGGACTAACATTGAAAGGAAGAATAAGCAATATGTTAAACAAGTTAATAAAGGGTGTGTGAAGGTTTTTTTTGAACTTAGTTATTAGGAGTGGGTACATATGAGGAAGGAATGATTTCCCCAATAAAGAAAGTCTAAATTGTAGTCTTGAGGAGATGGACCTTTTCAAGTCTTAGAGAGGATTAATGCAATGCCTACAAGCTAGATTTACCAAGCAACTAGGGAAATGTTAGTGGTACTTTTAATTTTGCTAACTTATCTTTGTTTGATGCAAGTGATTCGACGACAAATCCATTCAAGGAGGGGAGGAATAATAATGAACAAGGTGTTATTCAAGTACAACATAGCAAGTATTTCCTAGATCCTTTGGAAGGAATCGGTGGTCCAATGATTAGGGCAAGGACAAAGAGAATGAAAAAGGCTTTACAAGGCTTAATCATGGAGCTACATGACAAAAAGGGTGCTCCAGACGATTCCAAGACCGTTTTAAAAGTCTTTATATGCAAGATGTTGGACAAGGCTTAAAACTTGAAGAACAAAACTTAAAGCCAATGTTATAAGTCCAAGCTGCATAACCAAGTTAAAAAAAGGCTCAATTGCATGATAAGTTGTATTAATGAGCCTAATTTTGTGTTAGGTTGCTAGAAGTGAAATTAAGACCGAATTACATATTAAAAAAAAAAATAATTAGGAGTGATAAGTCGATTAGAATGCCACAAGAAGTACCTCTTGATAAGTTTTTTAGTCCTCAAAAGAACTAAGGGAGAAAAACCCTTGCTTTCTATTTCACTCAAAGTTATCTGATTTTCTAGAACTTACAAGGGGTGCCTATTTATAGGCGAAGATAGCAATCCTAAAGAGGCACAAATTCATACTTAGGACAAATCCTTATTTGGAGGAATTCCTAATTATGGACAAATTCTGACATAGACAATAAACTCCTATTTAGGAGTGAATGCTATTATTTAGTTTGACTATTAAGTATTATAATTATATCAATTAGACCTGGAATCTTTATCAAACTTAAATTTACACCATTTTAAGTTTGGTTGGCCTGGATGTCCTTAATCAACCTATTTAATGCTTCTTTAATCTTTTTGGCTTTAACTCGTATTATTGGGCCTTTTGGAATGTGCAATAAACCTCTTACATCCATTGAAGATCTAGCTAACTCATGTTATTGGGTCTTCTGGAATGTGCAATGGACCTCTTGCATCCATTGAAGCTCTAGCTCATGTTATTGGGCCTTCTGGAATGTGCGATGGACCTCTTGCATCCATTAAAGCTTTAGCTCGTGTTATTGGGCCTTCTGGAATGTGCAATAGACCTCTTGCATCCATTGAAGCCTTCCACCCATCATCTTTACAGTTCTCATCACTCAAGTTCTTTTCAATGATAGCATGTAACAAAGTAGTGAATGTCTTATTAATTACTTAGTTTGTTTATCTGTTTGAGGATGTGCAATAGTAGAAATAAGAGTTTAGTTTCCAATTTATTCCATAAAGTGCACCAAAAATAACTTAAGAACTTAACATCCCTATCACTAACAATAGTTCTTAGCAATCCATACATGTCAACAATATGTGTTGCATCATTGGTTTTAAAATATGCAACAAAATGAGCCATTTTGCTAAACCTATCAACAATGACAAATATGTTATCCTTACTACTTTGAGACCCTGGTAATCCTAAGACAAAGTCTATTAAAATATCAGTCCAAAGTTGGTTAGGCACAGGCAAAGGTGTATACAAGCAATGCAATTTAACTCTACCCTTTGCTTACCTACATGTAATGGACTTATCATAAATGGAATGCATATCATGCTTCACATTAAGCCAATAAAAATGCTTATGCAATATATCTAGAGTCCTTTGCACACTAAAGTGCCCCATTAAACCACTCTTGTGAGCTTCCTTAACAAGCAACTTATTAATAGAACAAATAGGCACACATAATTTATCCCTTTTAAACAAAAACCCTTCGTGCCCATAAAAGTCACCAAACTCACACTTATCATATGCATTCCATTCTTGGACAAAATCATAATCTTTTGCATACAAAAGCAATTCAAAACTAGGTAACTTAGTTTGCAAAAAAGTAAGTAATGTGTGCCTTTTGGACAATGCAATAATAACAACGTTTTCCTTTCAATGTTTGTACTTAATCACATAAGGAAATGTTTCTATGAATTCCAGCCACTTAACATGTCTTTTATTAAGCTTACCTTGGGATTTAAAGAACTTTAAGCTCTCGTGATCAAAATGAATGATGAATTCCCTCGACCACAATGTTTGAAGAGTTTGTACCAATGCATAGAGTCCCTTGTCATAAGTGGGAGAATTTAAGGATGCCCCACTTAGCTTTTCATTTAAATAAGTAATTGGTTTGGAATCTTGCAACATAATAGCCTTTATTCCTATTTCAGATGCATCAAATTTTACCTCAAAAACTTTATCAAAATTAGGCAAGCATAACAAAGGTGCATTAGTAAGCTTTCCTTCGAAGTACTAAAAGCTTGATCATACACATCATCCCACTTGAAAACAACAATTTTTTTAACATGTTTAGTTAAAGGTGCAGCAATAGAACTAAAATCCTTATCAAATTGATATGAACTCCAATTATATGTAATAAAAACCCAACACCAATGTTGGTATAGGATCGTTTTAATGAAGGTTAAAGGATTGGAGTTTTGACCCAATGATTAAAAATAACGAAGAACCAAAACTATAGGATTCAGATATTACTCCTAACAACGACAATGTTAAAAAAGATGAAGTTCCCAACTTTACCCTAAGATTTACTAGTCTGTGATACTAAGAGGAGGGGTGAATCAATATCACACCCCATAAAAAAAACTCTGATAATTTAAGCCAAAAATGAACTCTTTTCCAAATTCAACTAAGGTAGATCTATCATTAGTTACTAATCACAATAGTCCCTAAAGTTACCTTTCAAACACCTTGCTTATTAGACAAATTGGTTCTTCTTGACTACGTCTTCTTTTAGGATATGGGTTTGATGATTCTTTAGCTGTGTTCACAACTCAATTCAAAACACAATGTAAATTCAAATCAAGGACACGAGAAATTTATGTGGTTCTATTAATGTGACTTACTCCATGGTGGTAGGGATTCTTCCTCTACTAAGACAATCTACTATACTTGAGAACACCAATGTGGTATCCCCTATGATTACAATGGATGTCTTAATCTTCTACTCCTTTCATTATTGCAAATACAAAGCAATCACAATACAAAGGGTGTCACTTACTGTGCCTACTCTTCTTCTAGCTTGTGTGCCCTCTGTTTGATTTGAATAGGCTACTTCACTACCGCTTGGAAGATCACCAAAATACTCTCTAATCTCTCTTGAAGAAATCTGAAAATTCGTTGAGTTCTCTCAAATGTTACACCAAATTTCTTCTCTAGGTTGTCTCACCCAACTCTTGGTCTCACTGTCTCACTATCTCACGACCTTCATCGACGCTTCAAGTCTGTCATTTCACGTTTCACAGCTTGCCTCACACTACTGGTCTGCCGTTTCACATCTCATGAACTGCGTCACGCTTTTAGTCTGTCATTTCATGTCTCTTGGCTTGCACCATGCTCCTGGTTTGTCGTTTCACGTCTTTTGGCCTGCACCACGTTTCTAGTTTTGCTGGTTCACATCTCTCGCATTTTTTATCTGCTCTCACGCCTTGTCGCACGTTCTGGTTTATCACATCCTGTCGCACGTTCTGGTCTGTCACTCCCCATCACACGTTCTGGTTTGTCACGCCTGGTGGGATGTTCTGGTCTGTCATGCCTGGTGGGTCGTTCTGATCTGTCACACTTGGTGGGACATTCTGGTCTATCACGCATGGTGGGTTGTTCTACTCTATTGTCTTCTCTTCTGGGTGGTCTCACGAATACCAAGTATACTATGAATTTCCTTTCTTGCCCCTCCATGTGGCTTCATATTACTGTTCCATTCAAAATTTAGCATTATCCTCCTTAATTTATTTTTCTCAAGCAATACTATGTCACGCTAAGACTTAAGCAATGCTAAAGTCTCACTACAAGTTCACTCCAAAGAGATCATTTTACGAGGTTATTTGACATGCTAGTCTTATCTTGTAATTCCTGAGATATGAGCCATTTTTGCTTGCACACTTAAATCTAGTTGACAACAATTACAACCTATACAAGGTTGTGGGAACAACAATCTCCCCCTTTGTAATTGTTGGCAACACTCACAACAAAAGCCATTATGTAGTAGTCAAATTAAACTGTATAGCTTCAAATTATTCTCTTGCCCCTCCATGTCAAATTACTTGCACACTTAAATCTAGTTGACAACAATTATAACCTATACAAGGCTATGGGAATAACAAATATGATGAAATCGGTAATGCACAAGAGATTTATACCTAACCACTATCATAGAGACTTGCATAGAAAGTTACAGGGTTGGTGCAAGGGTCCATGAGTGTGATGGATAGCCATGATTAGAGCTAATGTAAAGGAAGACAAAGAGGCTAACACGGCAAAGTTTATTGGTTGCTTGAACAAGGAAACTACAAATGTAGTGGATTTGCAACACTATGTACAGATAAAGGAGCTATTACTTAAGGCTAACAAGGTGGAGAAACAACTCAAGTCCAAAGGATCCAAATTTGTATCAGCTTCTAGTTCTACATGGAAGGTAACTTGGAAAGATGTCAAAGCAGTCTCAAAGTCAAAAAAGAGGGAAAAAGAATTAGCTACTACTCCTAAAGGTAAAACCAAAATTAAATCTTATAAATCTCGTGATGTTAAGTGCTTTAAGTGTTAATGTGCAAACAAAAGAGCTATGATTATTTTGGAGAATGGTGATATAGAAAGCATTAGTTCAAGTGATAATGGCATGCCAAAATTAAAGGATTGTTCTAATGTTGAAGTTAAAGAACTTGTTATGGAGATATGCTAGTTGCAAGGCGTGCACTAAGTATTCAGCCTAAAGATGATAATGATAAGGAGCAACATGAGCACATTTTCTATACAAGATGCCACATTAAAGATAAGCTATATAGCATGATTATTGAGAGTGGAAGTGGTGCTAATGTTGTTAATACTTCACTAGTAGAGAAGTTGGATATGGATATCTTCAAGCATCCCTTATAAGTCTCAATGGTTGAATGATTATAGAGAAATTAGAATAACCAAACAAGTTTTAGTTGCCTATTCTATTGGCAATTACAACGATGAGGTTCTTTATGATGTGGCACCACTGCATGTTGGTCATATACTTCTCAGGCGACCATGGTAATTTGATAGGAAGGTTGCTCATGATGACCACAAGAACAAATACACTTTTGTAATTAATCATCATATTGTTGTATTAACTCCTCTTAAACCTATTCAAGCATATGAAAATCAAATTAAGATAAAAAGAGAGTGCAAAATGAGAGAAGAAAAAAAAGAGAACAAGGGGAAAAGAAAAAAGAAAACAGAGTGAGAGGTCAAAGGCCACTTTGAGACATTATTGCAGGAATTTGAAGATTTATTTCTTGAGTAGATTCCCTAAGGATTACCTCCTTTATGGGGAATTAAGCACCAAATAGACTTTATACCTGTTGCTAGCATACCAAACAGGCCTGCCTATAGAGCTAATCTAGATGAAATGAAGGAGATACAGAGACAAGTGGATGAGTTAGTGCAAAAAGGGTTTGTAAGGGGGAGTCTTAGCCTATGCTCGGTCCTTATCATCTTACTCCTGAAGAAAGATGGAACTTAGTGCATGTGTGTAGATTGTCGAGCCATTAATAAGATCACTATAAAGTATAAACATCCTATGCTTAGATTAGATAATATGCTTGATGAGTTGCATGGTTCACATATGTTTTCAAAATTTGATTTAAAGAATGGCTATTATCAAATTCGCATGAAAGAGGGAGATGAATGGAAAACAACATTTAAAACTAAATATTGATTGTATAAGTGGTTAGTAATGCCTTTTGGATTAACTAATGCATCTAATACATTCATGAGATTAATGAATCATGTCTTACATGCTTTCATAGGGAAATTTATAATAGTTATATTTTAGTTTATAGTAAGAATTTGGATGAACATGTGAAACACTTGCATGTTGTGTTTAATGTGTTATGAAAGAACCAACTATATGTTAATCTCAAAAAGTGTTCATTTTGCATGGAATCTGTTGTATTTCTTGGCTATGTTATTAGTTCGCAAGGTATTAGTGTGGATAGGGAGAAGGTAAAGGTGATAAGGGGACTAGCCTATGCCTAGGAATGCAAATGAGGTAAGAACCTTTCATGATTTAGCATGTTTTTATCAAAGGTTTGTTAAGGATTTTAGTTCCATTACTGCACCTTTAAATGAACTCGTTAAAAAGAATGTTGTTTTCAAGTGGGATGATGTGCATGATTTGGCTTTCTATACTTTGAAAGAAAGGCTTACTAATGCACCTTTGTTATGCTTGCTTAACTTTGATAAATTTTTTTAGGTAGAATGTGATGCATTTGGAATAGGAATAGGAGCTATTTTGATGTAAGATTCCAAACCAATTGCTTATTTTAGTAAAAAGCTAAGTGGGGTAGCCTTAAATTATCCCACTTATGACAAGGAACTTTACCATTGGTATAAACTCTGCAAACATGGCAACATTATTTGTGGCCAAGGGAATTCATCATTCATTTTAATCACAAGAGTTTAAAGTTCTTGAAATCCCAAGATATGCTTAATAAAGATATGCTAAGTGGCTAGAGTTCATAAAGACATTTCCTTATGTGATCAAGTACAAACATGGAAAAGAAAACATTGTTGCTGATGCATTGTCCAAGAGGTGCACTGTTTGCAAAATAAGTTGGTTTTGAATTGCTTAAGAGCTTGTATGCAAATGATTCTGATTTCGGCCAAGTATGGAATGCATGTGATAAGTGTGCATTTGGTGACTTTTATAGGCATGAAGGGTTTTTGTTTAAGAAGGATAAATTATGTGTGCCTATTTGTTCTGTTCATGAGTTGCTTGTTAGGGAGACTCATGATGGTGGATTAATGGGGCACTTTAGTGTGCAAAAGACTCTAGATATATTGCATGAGCATTTTTATTGGCCTAATATAAAGCATGATGTGCATTCCAATTATGATAAGTGCATTACATGTAAGCAAGCAAAGGTTAGAGGTAAACCCTATGGCTTGTATACACCTTTACCTATGCCTAACCAACCTTGGGCTGATATTTCTATAGACTTTGTCTTAGGATTACCAAGGTCTCAAAGTGGTAGGGACAACATATTTGTCATTGTTAATAAGTTTAGCAAAATGGCTCATTTTGTTACATGTTTTAAAACTAATGAGCAACACATATTACTGAGTTATTCTTTAAAGAAGTGGTGTGATTGCATGGATTACCAAGAAATTGGGAACTAAACTCTTATTTTCTATTGTTGCACATCCTCAACAGATGGACAAGCTAAGGTAATTAATAGGACACTCACTACTTTGTTACATGCTATCATTTGAAAGAACTTGAAGCATTCTTTCAAAGTTACTATTAATTTCTATCTACATTATATGTGAATTTAAATGAATAGTACTCTTCTAAACAATGGATGTTAACTCGAATGGTTATATGGATTTTGCTCCTTTCCTTGTAGTTATAAGCATAAACGTCATCAGGTCACTTTGCTCATGTTAAATAAATAAATAAATATGAAAAAAATTAAAAAAAAATAAAATGAGAGAGAGAAAAGAAAAAACATTATTCAATCTACTTGCACAAAAAACATGAAGCTGCAAGAAAGTTGTAACTCACACTAATGGTAAATTGTAAATTATGTAGTTATAAAGAATTAATTCATTAGGACATCACGAGACTAATAAAATAAGATGAAACTAGATCAAAAGAAATTTTGCTAGGTTTTGAAAGGCACGCTAGAGGACATATATACAGGCTTCAAAGTTCGAACAAGCAACCAAAAATGACCTCCTCCTCATCCTCAATAAGGAGATGGCGATAGAATGTAACATATAATATAATTATACTTTTATGAGAAATAAATGCATGTATACTTGCCCATTCTCTGAATCTTCAAGTCATTTTCTTCTTCATTCTTTATTGTGGTCTTCTTCTTCTTCTTCTTCTTTTTTCTTTAGTTTTAAGTCCTATTTGTTTCATGGCCATAATAGATTAGTCAGCATGTTGAAACATAATTTATGTTCATCCTCATCGGTGGGTTAACTATGAGTATATATAACAAAACATGGATAGAATTTTAGGCTCAACAAATTTCATTTGTCATAAAAGCAATAACACAATTACTCATCTAGATGTATTTAAAAAGAGTTGGTGGGTAGTGCCACCAAAAGAAATTGTTGAGTAGATATGTCATAAGCAAATTCAAAAGATGGATTTACAAGGACATTCAAGATGTTCTTCTATACTTATACTAGTATTGAACTCACTTGATATGCAAATTTATAATATTTTTGAAGAAGTGTTAATATGAGTTATGTTAAATTTTGAAATAGATTGTAATTATTCTATTATTGCAAATAATATAATAATCATGTAATTATATATTCAAATATAGTGGTTAAGATAAAAAAAATAAATAAGAAAATAATGCAAGATGAAGGAGTATTTTAAAACATAAATATGAAAAACTAAAAAGAAGATGAAGGAGTGTTTTAAATAATGCAAGAAAGAAGATGTAAAAACCATACACACTTAATGTTACTCTTATTACATAAGAGAAAGAGAGTGCCACACGCCTTGAAGGAAAAGATGCAATGATTTTGTTTTTTGTTATATGCTACACCTCTATTTATTTGATATAACCATTTAACGAGTGGATTCAAGTCTCCTACAATACAAGCATTGAAACTTGAATACAATATACATAGCCAACCCTCCTTAAATTCCTTGCCTTAGTTTTTTCTTCCCCTAAATACATTATCCATAGACTAGCTAGCTCAGATGTTTCTATTCTATACAAAGTCTTGTGATGCAAAGAATTACATGTCATAATTTCTTGAATCCAAAAAATAAATTTAGAATCCTTTTTATTAAACTACTTTGGATTCCAACATGAGAAAAGAATGTAAATACAAACAAACAAACACAGACACAGACACACACACACACACACAGTAATTTAGTCATAGAAAGGCAGCTAAAATGGAAAAAAAAAAAAAGGAAGAACAATTTATATCTCAATTGCTTACTTAAAGACAATGTTGGACTATGATTCACTTGCCATCTCTCTCACTCAACTTTTTCTCGTACCAATACCACTTCTATATTTTCCTGCTATTTATAGAATCACATCCTTGGTAGTGTCTTTTAGTTGACTAAAATGTCCTTCAAACAATTCTTTTGATTTATGCATCCAATAAATCCAAATAAATAATCACAAATTATAGGTGCTTTTAATGGACCACTGATCAGTTAGGCCAAATTTCTTGCAACAATGCATATTAATTATTTGGATACTATTATATTGGGCAATTCTTTTATCTATTTTAAACTTAATTAAATTCAAAAAGTCTTTTAAATTTTGATTTGGAACTTTTTTTTGCTTGAAAACATTGATTGACCAAAAAGTTCCATGACAATGAGAGCTTATACAAGTAATAGTTCAAAGAACAAAATACTCATCTATCATACTTTTGCTTTAGTAAAACTTATGGGGAGAGGATGTTCACATTCATGCAATTTATGCCAAACTCTGCTATGCTTTCAAGCTAATTGAAGAAAACAAAATTTGTGTATTGGGTAATTTTAAATACAGTTTTGGGATTGTTATTCACATTTGAAATTGCTAGTTTACACCAATATAAGTTAACTCTTAACAACTTTGCATAACCTTGTCATTTTCTTTGATAAATAGATGCACAACTCAATACATAGAATGAAATGTTTAAGCATACTAGTTGTTAGCACAATTGCATGGCTTTGATGCACATGCAATGCAAGTAATGACATTACATGAAAAAACCAAATTGTTCTTCATGTTGCCATATTGTTGATAATTTGTTGCGAAATCATTACAAATGCAAAATTTGGTCTCACTAATTGGGGGTAGGTTGCAATCTAATGGTTCAATACCTAATGCTAGCAAATTGCAATGTTTTGATGTCATTTATTGGCAGTAGGTTGTTACTAGAGCCAAAAATGGCCACCCCTTATTTTGTATCAATTTAGACACACTAATTGCAATGACATGAGTAGGATTTTGTCAAAACAATGATTCCCAAAGTCCCCCCCTTCCTCTTACAAAAATACACACTTCTACTCTCAATCAATAGCTAGTTACCAAAATAAAATTTCAAATAGAAGACTTGAGTGAGAAAGAGAAATATGACCTAAGCAAAATGTTCCAAGGTAAAATCAATTGCATGCAAGTCTAAATTTTTTCATTTTTTGTTGCCTTTAAATGGAAATTTTATTTTGTCTCACTTTTATCATTAGGGCAAGAAAAGTTTAAGGAAAAAGGTTAAAATAAAAAAGAAACAATAGAATATGTATATATATATATATATACATAAACCATTAATAAGGATACAAGGAAAAGAATAAAATTACAAAAATGTCCATTTTTATTTTATTCAAAAGAAGAATTAAGGACAAAACATTAATTTTAAAAAAAGGGTGTACTTTTCTTATTGAGCTCACTTGAAACATAATTTTTATTAAAGTGACCATTAATGAAAATGCGAGGGTGTACTCTCCACACTTTAGCTCTTATAAAACATACAATAACTTTTATTTTTATTATTGTACAAATTCAAAAGTAACAACTTTATAGTCTTATTATTTTATAAATTGTTTGCATCAAACTTAATTAGAGCTATAATCATTTTAGAAAAATTTAATCAGCATTTAATATCCTCAACCACCACATTTAGTCTTAAAAATTAAAAAAAATAAAAAAATAAAAAGTAAATTTATTTAAATCTATCAATATAAAAGGAAAAATAATTTTAAAAGAATATAAATTATAAAAATATTAAAATGGGTATCTGTGCAATAACATTGTGATGACATATGATTAATAACAAGGATGTTATTTCCATAACAAAATATTTGAACCATGAAATAAGCACAAAAGACTAGAAAAAACAATAAATTGTAAAGAAAATTATCAAAAATTATCTTGTATTACCTACAAGAGTCTAATGAACCTCCGACTAATATATTTTTTTAAAAAGAAATTCAAGTACATTTCAACACCTAAATAGGTAAAGGAGTGACCATATGTTGTATAGCTCAAGAGAAATAAAACAACCAAAGACAAGAGAAATTAAAAAAAGAAAAAGAAGAAACACACGTTAAACAAACCTTAGATCTCACGGTGTCATTGGGCTAGGCAGCGAGGCTGCGGCAGTGGCGGTGGTGACATCACCAACACCACCATTGTCAAAAGTGGCAGTGGCAGTGACAGCAGCATGGTGAGGCTGGCGAATGAATCCCTTGTCCCTTCAGAATGTTTGTAATACTTTTCATTAAGAAGTGGTTCACTCATGCCATTGAACACTGTCAAGATTATCTCTATTGTTCCCCAGATTGATACACCTAACAGGATGGTGGATGAGAAGACTTTAAGGACCTTTGTGTAATCATTGATCATAAGATTACTAAGGTATAAGATTTGGAAATTAACTACAAGGGTTGTACAGAAAATGGACAAGAAGAAGTTGCAAAACCACCATGCTCTTAGAATCCAAGGAAACTTGATCCTCTTTTTATTGCAATTAATGCGATTACCATAGACAATACTTGCAAAATCTTCAATGAGAAGGATTGAAATTAGAGCTGAAAACTATCTAGTGGCCATTTACACGACAACAAAAACTATCGTTAGTGACATATATTTGTTAATGCTTTAAATAAACATTAATACAACTAAGAAATTCACCATTTAAAATTATATAAAGTAACATTTCAACTAAATGTTGTTATATATATATATATAGCAAAACCTTATGCAACTTGAGAATTTTCACCATTAGCTTGCATATTAGATTAAATTGCTTGAAGCCTTTCCTACATAAGTAATATGCACAAAAAAAAGTAATAATATTTTGATATAATTTTAAAGTTTGTCACTATTTCAAATAAATAATTATAAAAAAACATAAATTACAAGAATTGTTGCTACCCCAAGGGTTACTAGCACTCCATTTTTATATTTATGGAAATCTATATATGTCTTAGTTCGACTTAGATATTGACCAATCTTCTTGCACTATCACAAATGCAACAAAAAGAAGTTATTAACATATTATTAACATGATAAAAATTTAAAAAATATTACATAAATGAAATGTATTACCTCTATTTCAACTCTGCGAGCAAAAAATATTATTTTAGAAGTTTGTGGCATTTTTATTTGTTCTAAACTCCTTTGACCATTTTTAGATTTTGTTTATAAAATGTAATTGAATAAAATTATATAAATATTTATGTGAATATATATATATATATATATATTTAACGCACACACGTACACATGAGAGAGAGTGAAAAAGATGAAGCACTCTGATGGGAAGATCACAAGGTGAAGAAAGAAGTATTATTGCATTGATGGAAGACATTTTATATAAAGAGAAAAAATACATGAATTTTAAAGAAAGAATACTAAGGGATATGATACAATTTTAGGGTAGAAAGCCAGATGAGATACAACTAAGAGAAGAAAACCAAATGCCTACCTTGCTCTTAGACATCTCCTTTTATAAATAAGGAGCTTCACTTGAGTAGGAGTCATCATGGCTTTTTTGTCTTCTTCTGGTGAAATGGCAGGCAAGTGGAATCCACTTTATCAAAAGACATTTTGAGTTATTTTTTGAGTTAATGGATAATCTACTTTCCACTTAAGCATTTTTTTCTTTTTGTGATAGTGCTCCTTAATAGGAATCCAAAGAGTTGTCTTTTTTAGATTTTGGTTGTTTTGGATGGTTTTAGGCTTTACTTTTTGTATGGCCACTTCTTGGGTAGGCATGGGCCCTTAATTGGGTTTTAAAAGCCCTTTTTAGGTAGGTTTTAGGCCTTTTTAGAAAAGGATTAGGTCTTATTTCCTAAAAGCATTGCTAGCTCAATGTTAGCTCAATATTTTATAGGTTAGTTGGACTATAGTTTTCAAAGAGAATTTAGGCTTTCTAGGAGACCAAGGTTTTTATAGATTTTGGAAAAGGATTATCCTTAGTTTGTTTAGCAAAGAATTTTACAGTTTTTTGGTGTGGGATTTTAAAAAGGTTTGTTTAGTGTGATTTTTGGGATAAGTTGGGCCTTAGGTTTTGAAATAGGCTAGGCCTTTTTGGATTTTATGAGCTTTGGGCTTGGATCTGTATGAGTCCAAGTTTTGGAAGAGTTTTTTGGGTCTTGGAAAGCCAACTAAGTTGATATTTTTGGGCTTCTTTTCTTTTTCTTCTAGAAGACTTTATTATTATTATTATTATTCTCCCATTACATTATCTACACCTTCATCACCCATTACCAATTTGAGTTCATAATGATCTTTATTTTCTGGTTTAGGGTCTTCTTCCCATGGAAGAGATCCTTCCAAATCTGCATGGTCTAAGATTCCTTTTATCGATGCCTTTTGCAATTCCAATTTCCTACACAATCAGGGTATGCTTAGTTTGAAAAGGAGATAGACATAGGAGAAGGAAATCTTAATGAATATAATTTGGATGTTGTCCTAGGCATAGAGATTGTATTTTGAATACTTGTTCTGATAAGACTGCCTATGATTGATGTAGATTCTTGCAACCTTGATTTGTTTGGATGGATCTGCTAGTGCTTCCTAAGGTTAATATGATTCATCCATAATCCATTCACCATACCTAATATAGAAATAGTGTTGGGCCAAAATGAGAGTGCCTCTAACCATCTTTGAAGGTATTGATTCAACGTCGATATGCACTCTAGTGTCAGGTGTTTGGCTCATCAAGTGCAGCATCATAACTGTTAGCTTTCTTCTAAATGTCTCAGTGTATTGGGTTATAAGGAAAAGAATTTCACTTAGAAATTTGTAGTTTAGTAAGGTCTAAATAGAGATCGTTGGCATAAGTGACATGGACTTGATGTTTCCCATATGCATATATGCTTTGTAGATGCCAAAAGGAGTTGGTAGGCGTAGCTACCATGCTCATATGTTGCTTTGGTATCGTGTGCTACTTCGAGTGGAAGTCCATGCTTATAATATATATATATATTATATTTTTTGACAGGATGTAAAAAAATTATTATAAAGAGATGCTCTTATCTATTTTGTCCTATCAATATCCATAGATGCAGGTTCTTCATATTCTGATCTGGGAGTCAGGTTTATGAGAAGATGGATTAATAGATAAACAAAATGTATTCAAGTATAATAATCCATCTTGATCTAGGGAATCATTTTTCAAGAGGTACATCTTACATGTGGTTTTGAAAATTTTCAAGTTCAAAAGGAAACTTTGTATGAAGTTCATCAATAAGATTTGTTTTTTAATGTGATAAAAAAATTAATTTCAAAAATACGTTGTACATAATTGTCAATAAGGTGAGACATAATGTGCATAAGTAGAGGTAAATACAAACATTAAACAATAAAATGTAAGAAGTAAATACAAACTACATGAACACAAATACAAACAAAAAATGATCACACAAACAAACAAACAATATTACAAAGGTAAACACAACAAAGTATTATAAAATTACAAGCAAAAGTTTGAATGAGGATATAGAAGTAAACAGATACTAACACAATTAAACACACATAAATATACCTGTAATCTAAATGATGAAAGGGATCTGGCTTTCCACTCTTAGTTTAAAACTTAAAAAAAAAAGGTTGAACATGACAGAAGAAGAGAGAAAAGCAAAGCTTTTGAAGGTAGAAGAAAATGAACAAGAAGTTGTCCTATAAAAGACTGGGATCATTTTTTAAATAGACTATATAGAATATTTGGTACCATTTGGTAACATTGAGGGACTTACGAATCTCTAGTGGGGATTACCCAAAAGACTATAGTTGTAATATTGCTTCCTACCATCCCATGAGCAAAAACAGGGAACACAATGCCTTTAAAACACAGTTAAAATCCCAAACCGTTCAAGGGCTACTTAAGAACACTTAGAAACAATAAAACTAAGCTTAATACCTAATACAACTCTCTCCTCTACCCAAGCTCTGACACTAGTGAAAGATAGGATTGTTGCACACATAAACACATAAGAGAGAGTGAGAAAGATGAAGCACTCGAATGGGAAGATCACAAAGTGAAGAAAGAAGTATTATTGCACTGATGGAAGATGTTTTATAGGGGTTGTTTACATAAAGAGAGAAATAAATGAATTTGAAAGAGAGAATACTAAGGGATAGGATACAATTTTGGTGTAAAAAGCCAAATGTCTTCCTTGCGCTTAGATGTCTCCTTTTATAAATACTTGGGGAGCTTTACTTGAGTAGGAGTCACATTGGATTTTTCGTCTTCTTTTGGTAAAATGGTAGATAAGGGGAATCCACTTTATCAAAAGAAGTTTTGAATTGGTTTTTAAGTTAATGGAGAATTTGCTTTTAAGTTGGTTTCTTTGAGTTGATGAAGAATCTACTTTCCACCTAAGCATTTTTGTCCTTTTGTGATAGTGCTTTTGATGGGAATCCAAGGGGTTTTTTCTTTTTGTGGATTTGAGCCCTTTCAGATGGTATTGAGCTTTACTTTTTGGGTTTTATTAGAGAGAAAAATCCATAGCAGTCATCTTCATTGTCTTGAAATTAGTCTATTGAATCTTCCTCATCTTTAGATGTGCTTAAGTTTTGGGCTTGGACTGAAGTTCCTTTTAAAACATTTTGGATTGCAATATCTATTTCATTATTGCAAAGTATTCTTCTTCAATTTTGGATTGGGCAAGCCTTGCTATTGCATGGGACTTCTGGGCTAGGAATAATGAATTAGCCTTTGCAAGAACTGAGTCTAGTTATTAAGTCTCCTAGTTCTTATTAAGCCAAATTTGCACTGTTTCTTTAGTGAGATTTTTGGAATTTGTAAAGGTGTCCAACCATTTCACTTTGAATTTTCTAATTACAACAAGGGGGTCCTTTTGGACCTAGATCTTGTAGTACTAAGCTAATACACATGATAAAAAGAATTTAGCATGGAATTGAAACAAAGGAGAGAATCTAGATTCATCCTTTGTTGGTTCATAACTAATTTTAAAAAGTTCATACCCCTCTCTTACCCCTTTAGTAAGGAGGTTTGGGGTAGATCCAAAGTATCCCCACCATTGTTTGAACTAGTTTAGTGTCTTGGAATAATCATTTTTTATGCCACGAATGTCTATTCTTTTTATTTTGGATAAGAAAAGTATTAAACCATGCTTACTAGTAATCCCAGTAGTTAAAAAATAAGCAATGATCATACTTTGTTTTGAAACTGGTTAGGAAAAGTTTTGGTTTTGTAAGGGCTTGTTCCCAATTTGATGGACTAAGGATTTTTTCGATTTGGTAAGTTGAATATCTAGGTTCTACAGGGTTTTCACCTAGTGGGAAGTGTTTGAATTTTGTAGACTTAATATATTTAAGGATGGCCATATAATATTTCTAGGTTTTTATGGTATCCATGGGCTTAAAATGTCATCCAATGGGGAAAGCATTTGTTATGACCTTTATTGGATTTTCATGAAAGAAACGTTTTTCCATAGGTAAAACATTTTGCAAATCTCTTTTTTCAAAATATTTTGAGTGTTTGGTGGGTGTTTATGAAGAAACTACTTTTAAAAAAGAAGTTTCAAAAACATTTTGATATAGGGGTCTTCAAGACGAACCTATCTCCTTTTTTGAAATGAGTTTTCACACTTTACTTGTGAGGTTTTCCATCTCTATGTAAAGTTTTTAAGCATCCTTGCACAATTTTGGGTCTAAGTCAAGGTCTTTTAACCATTTTCTTGGACCATGTCAACCTAGGTTTTGATGGGTTTTGTTTAGGTTTTTTTGTTTGGGGTATTTGATTCTAGTTTTGTGGGTTTTGAAGCAGGTTGTGTTTTAGTTTCCAAAGAAGGCTTGGCCTCCTCCTTTTGGATTAGGACTTCTTTTCCTTTGGTTTTTTAAGACATGATTTTGGATTTTCCTGCAAGAATTCTAGGGTTAGATAATTAGGAATTGAGTTATTTTTTTTCCTTTATGAATCCTATGTTGAAGTCAAAGACTAACAAGATTGCTTTTCATCTAGCAATGATTTGCTTAGAAGCCAAGTTTTGAACATCCTTTTGGAGGACTTCTTTGGCTAATTTACAATCAATTTGAAGTATAAACTTCTTATTGAGTAAATCACTTTAGAACTTTTGGATACACATGACAATAGAAAGAATTTCTTTTTTTATGGTAGAGTAATTCTTTTGAAAATCATTCCAATGTCCTAAAATAAATTGGATAATTCTTTCTTTGTCATTTTGTACCTGCTTTAGAATACCACCATAACCTATTTCAAAGGCATCAGTCTCAACAATTTTTTTAAGTGAAGGGTTTGCAATGTGAAGACAAGTAATTTCTTTGACCAAGGATTTCACTTGCTAAATAATGGCAGAGTGATTTTCTATCCAAGGATTAGGATTTTTCCTAAGCCTATCATGTAGAGGTTTTATAAGATTTTGAATGTTTGGGATAAAATCGAGGATATAGTTCAAACTTCTAAGGAATTACTAGAGTTGAGTTTTTTTTTGTGATTTCATCAGGGAATTTTTCAGAAAAGGCCAAGGACTTTTTAATAGGAGTGATAGTTCTTTGGGTGATATAATGACCATGAAACCAAATTTTTGTTTGGAATAAAGAGATCTTTGATTGGGAAATCACAAAATCATTTTTCTTGGTAATTGAAAAGAATTTGTACAAATGTCTAAAATGCTTTTCAATTAATTTTGAGAAAATTAAAACATCATCAATATAAATGATGCAAAATTTTAAATGAGGATAAAAAATGTCATTCATGATTCTTTGAAATTTAGAAGGAGTATTTTTCAAACCAAATGGCATGACATTTTATTCGTATTGTCCAAATGAAATAGTGAATGTAGTTTTGTAACAGTCTTTTGGATGAATATGGATTTGCCAAAATCCTGATTTCATGTCAAATTTTAAGAAAATGCATGCTGAATGCAATCTTTGTAACAAGTCCTTTTTATTAGGTATAAGACACTTAACCCACTTGAGGGTCTTATTCAAAGGTTTATAGTTGATGACCAGCCTTGGCATTCCTTGTTCGATCTCAAAATTCTTGTTGATATAAAATGCAGCATAAGACCAAGAAAAACAAGCTTTGAGATTAGTCTTTTTTATTCCAAATACCTAATTTCATCTTTGCAATGCTATTCTAATTCTATAGACATTTAAATAAGGCATGCATTTATAGGGATTTGGTTTTCACTAATGTTTGGCTTATAGGGTAGGTCAATCAAGTGTTGTTTTCTATCCCAAAAAGCATTTGGTAAATCTAAACAAAGTTCAATATACAAAAGGGTTTTGAAATTTTCAATTCCTTTTTGAAGAGAAGAGTTTTGTAATTCTTTCTGAATTTTCTTAAGAGAAAATTATTTTTAGAGTTCAAAGAGTTAAAAACACTTTGAAAGTATCAGATTGTGAATCCTATTCTTATAAAGTGAATTAGCTTTTATAAGATTAAGATTTCTTGTCTTGGATTTTTCTAAAAATGGAAAAACAAGGTTTCGTGATTTTGTTTTAAAAGTGATACTATCATAATTGACAGAATAAGGAGTTAATAGATTTATGAAAGAAGTCCCTAAAATGACAATATGATGCATATTTTCAACAAGAACAAAACTTGCCTTGATTTTGAAATTTTGGTTTTCAATGAAATCAGTAGTTTTGCTAAAAATTATCATTTTGGAATCATTGACAATAGCCAATTTTTCAATTGTTTTTTCTAGAAATTTTTTTTTTGTACTATACTTTGTTTAATGCAATTCAAATCTACATTAGTGTCAAAAAAAAACCAATAGTATCTTTTGTAAAATCATTAGAAAAAATGAGAAATTTTTATTAAATATTTTCAAAAAGCAACCTATTCAAGAGCAAATAAAAAATCTTATGGGATTTTTGTTAGGTTTTCAATATTTTGTAATTCCTCTATTTTATCTAGTTTGTTGGGTTTAATGACTTCATAATGGTTTAAGAAAAGAAATAGAATGCTTCCTCTCCCCTTTTTTGGTTTTTTTTTTTTATGCTCTTTAAGCTCAATTTTAATAGTTTTGATTTCCTTTTAAAGGACTTGAAGGGTAGGATTCAAAACTTTTGATTTTTGTTTTGAAAGGATCTCAGTAAGATTATAAGGAACTTTACTGAGGTTTAGGTGTTCTAATGTTTTGGATTGGTTTCTAATGGTATTCCTTTTGTAAGGAATGGTCAATAATATGCTTAATAATATCAAGTAATAATTATTGATCTTTAGCAAGCACATTTACTTGTTTTTAAGCAGTCTCAACTTCAGACAAAGATGTCTAAAGATCATTTATTTGTTTTGATTCCTAATTTGTGCTACCTGTAAGCTCAGATTTAGAGTTAGTAACAAATAGGTTTTGGAGTCTTTGAAGGGTTTTTTCCTTGAGATTTTTAGAGACTGCAATACTTTGTAATATGTCACTTTCTCTCACACTTGTGACAAGTAATATCATCAAAGGTTTTGAAAGAAGGTTTTTTGGTTTTGTTTTTTTTTTTTTCAACTTTAAGTAAAAAGGAGATTTTCTTTGTTTAGCAAACTTTCTGAAAGGGTTGGAAGATGTTTTCATCTTGGATTTTAAAGATCCAAAAGATTTAAGAAATCCTAAGTCAAACTGTTGACAAAATGTACCTAACTCAAAGCAAGATTGCTTAAGTTCCCACTTGAGGTGTTTTTGGAGTTTTAGATCTTGTTAGATTTTAAATCCTTCCTTTTGTGTATAACTTATCAATTGTCCATATGTCAATTGGTTATACGAGATAGGATCTCCATAACCATTCTTCAAAGTATTTCTAACTTTTTCCCTTAAAAAAGTAGAAAGCCCTGCCAAGAATTTTTCTTTCCATAATGGTTGGTTGGAATCATCCCTAAGCATGATTCTAGTAAGAAAAGTGCTTTTGTAATTTTGGAAATTAGAAAGTTTTTTGCACTTGAGATTGTCGAGTAATTCAGCATTTTTTTCTTTGAGGTGAGAAGGATCTCTAATAAAATGAAGAGATATGGTGAGAATGATATAGGTTACTGCATTATCGATGGTGTTTTTATTTAAGTCAAGGATGAGTGTATTTTCTTCTGTGGTTTTGAAGGCACTAAGAATCTCTGGCTTTTATTCATCGATAAAATGAAAATCCCACCATCCTTTGAGTTGTCCTAAGAATCCTGCAATAAGGTACTTAGCGACTTCTTTGTCAGGAACTTTACCTTGGATTTTGTAAGCATTAACAACCATAGTCATTTATTACAAAAGACTAAGGATGTTATATTCAAACATGTCATCATTGTTCCATTTGTAAACGGAAAAGGCATTGAATTTATATTGGGTAAAGGTGTTTGGCTTGTTTTCTATGTCTATGTCTGGAGTAGTTAAACTAGAAATAGGTTTTGGACAAATTAACTTGTTTATCCTTATACTTTCCAAGTTTTGAGAATCTTCATCAAGTACTTGGTCAAAGGTACTAACTTCTTTGCCATATGAAAATGGTTTTAGATTTTGGAGGGCTTATAAGAAGTTATCACTTTTTGGTTTTGGGAATGGTTTGGAAGGTCTTGAAAACAAGTTGTTTAAGGGGTTTTTGTTTGAAGGCTTTGGTAATCTAGACATTAGTCTTGTAGATATATTTTTCTATTTGATTGAACTGATCTCTAAAAGTGTGAAAGTGGGTGTTTGAATAGCTATTTTGTTGGGTAATCATCTTAAAAAGTTTCCTGGGATCATCATCCTTTTGAGGAACCTTATAAGGGGCTAGGTTAATTGTGCTTTGTTGGTAACTAACCTTTAGTCATTTAAGAAATGGATGCTTAGCTTCAATGATTCTGTCATTTAAAGTAGTCCACTCTCTGACTTTGTATCTTTATACAACAAGGTCAGACATTTTGAAGAATGGATATGTAATGCAATTTTCAAATGCATATAGTTCAAACCAATCAAAGAAAAAAAATATGAATTTTATACTGATGCACAAACTCATAAAACTGGTTTTGGTTTTTAGTGATTGCAAATGCTACTAATAAGTTTGGTACTGATAGATTTTTTGGGTTTTGGTATTTTTAATAAGGAACATTTGTCTAGTAATCAAAGTTTTGGAAAGAAGTGGTTGGGATATCCGAGGTTGAGAACCTTGGTAATTGGGTTTTATAAGGTAAATTTATAGGTGGAAAGGGGTTAGACTCTTATGTTAAATTTATAACTGAAGAAACAAAAGTGGTATTAGAAAATCTCATGCTTTAAGATATCTTGTTAAAGGTTAGGGTAACCTTCCCTTGTAGGTTTTACTGAACTTTAATAAGTTTAGTGTTTGGTTCTGCCTAAGGTGGTGACTCAAGTTTGGTGGCATTTTTAAGGATTTAGTCTTCTAGTAAGGTGACATCTTTTCACTAAATTGTTCTTGGAATTACAGTATTGGAATGAGATAAAATAGTTTGTAAAAGAAGATTTTCTCTTATTAGAGAACATACCTTGTTTCTTGATGCAAATGTATATGTCATGGCCTTATAAAAGATTTTGTAAATCAAAACTACTAGGATTAATCCTTCTAGCATTTTGTAATTATGGGTTTTAATCTGCAACACCATACTTTATAAAACATTTTTGTCTTTTAAAGAAATGGTAAGGTTTGGAAAGTAGTTAAAGGACACAAGAACATTATAGAGACTTGATTCTATTGTGCTCAACAGTGGATCTTCATCCTTGAGAAATTTGCCATCTTTAAGGATGGTAAGTATGGAGGAGTTCAAACCTTATTTAGTCAGAGGCTTTATTCCAACTTGAACCAATCCTATATAGATGTATTTGTGTCATTTCTCATGATGGTTTTAAAGAGTTTTTTAAGAAAGAAGAGAGATGGTCTCAAAAAGTTTTGAAAGTTGAACATTTCTTCCTTCTATTTTGATAGTGAAATCAGTTTTCATAAAGTCAAGTTTTGATTTTTCATAGATCTAGTTTTTACGTATCTTGGGAATTTCCCAAACATCAATCTCTTTTTGAAAGTTTTCAATAGTGATTTCTTCACTATTGATCATTGAAGAAAAGGGAGAAAATTAAGGAAATGGACAAGGAAATAAAGAGTTTTCAGTGGTAGAAGAAGTTGAACAGGAAGTTGTCCGACAAAAGACTGGATTCATTTTTTCAAGAGACTGTATAGAACACTTGGTACCATTTGGTAATAGTGCAAAACCTACGGATCTTTATTGGGGATCACCCAAAAGTCTACAATCATAATATTGCTTCATATCATCCCACGAGCAAAATAGGGAACAGAACGCCTTTAACACATAGCTAAAATCTCAAACAGCTTAAGGACACTAAAAAACAATAAAACTAAGTTTGATAACTTATGAAAATCTAAAATACTAGCCTCAGTTGAAGAACAAATGCCTGATACAACTTACTCATCACCCTAGGCTCTAATACCAGTGAAAGACACCCACCAGTGAGAGATAGGATCGTTGCACGCACAGACACACTAGAAAGAGTGAGAGATAGGATCGTTGAACGCACAGACACACTAGAAAGAGTGAGAAAGATGAAACACTTAGATAGAAAGATCACATGGTGAAGAAAGAAGTATTATTGCACTGATGGAAGATGTTTTACAAGGGTTGTTTACATAGAGAGAGATTTTAGAGAGAGAATGCCAAGGGATAGGATACAATTTTGGGTTAAAAAGCTAGTTGAGATATAACTAAGACAAGAAAACTAGATGCCTTCCTTGCTCTTGGATATCTCCTGTTATAAATGCTTGGAGAGCTTCACTAAGTAAGAGTCATCATGGCTTGTTCATCTTCTTTTGGTGAAATGGAAGATAAGTGGAATCCACTTTATCAAAAGAAGTTTTGAATTGGTTTTTGAGTTTATATAGAATCTACTTTCTGCCTAAGCATTTTTGTCTTTTTATGATAGTGCTCCTTGATGGGAATCCAAGGAGTTTTTTCTTTTTATGGATTTGGTTTGTTTTGGATGGCTTTAAGCTTTATTTTTTGTATGGCCACTTTTTGGGTATGCTTGGGCTCTTGCCCTTAATTAGGTTTTAAAAGCCTTTTTTTGGGTAAGTTATGGGCCTTTTATAGAAAAGGATTGGGTCTTATTCTCTAAAAGCATTTCTAGTTCAAGGTTAGCCCAATATTTTGTGGGTAAGGTGGGTCATTGTTTTTAAAGAGAACTTGGGCTTTTGTAGGAAACTTAGGTTTTTATGGGCTTTGGTAAGGGATTATCCTTAGTTTATCTAGCTAAGAATTTCAAAATTTTTTGGTGTGGGATTTTGGAAAGGTTTGTTTAATGTGGTTTTTGGGATAGGTTAGGCCTTAGTTTTTGAAATAAGTTGGGCCTTAGGTTTTGAAATAAGTTAGGCCTTTTTGGATTTTATGAGCTTTGAGCTTAGGTCTGTATGAGTCCAAGTTTTGTAAGGGTTTTTCAGGTTTTAGAAAGAAAACCATATCAATATTTTCGGGCTTCTTTTCTTTCTTTTTTTTTGGAGGAATTTTTTTAATTATTCTTCTCCCATTACATTGTCTACACCTTCATCATCCATTACAAATTTAAGTTCATAATGATCTTCGTTTTCTAATTCAGGGTCTTCTTCCCATGGAAGAGATCCTTCCAAATCTACGTGGTCTGGGATTCCTTCTATCAATGCCTTTGTAGTTCTGATTTCCTACACGATCTGGGTATGCTTAATTTGAAAAGGCAGATGGACATAAGAGAATGAAATCTTAACGAAGATACTTTGGATGTTGTCCTGGACATAGAGATTGTATTCCAGATACTCGTTCCAGTAATACTGCCTATAATTGATGTAGATTATGGCAACCTTGATTTGTTTGGACAAATCTGTTAGTGCTTCCTAAGGTTGATATGATTCGTCTAGAATCCATTCACCATGCCTGACATAGAAATAGTGTTGGGCTAGAATAAAAGTGCCTCTAACCATCTCTAGAAGTGATGATTCAACATTGATAAGCACTTTAATGTCTAGTCTTTGGCTTATCAAGTGTAGTGCCGTAGCTACTAACTTTCTTCTAAACATCTCAATGTGTTGGATTTCAAGAAAAAGACCTTAGATTTTAAGGTCTGAATGGAGATTATTAGCGTAAGTTACATGGACCTAATGTTTCCCCTATGTACATGTGCTTTGTAGATGGAGAAAAGGAGTTGATAAGCGTAGTTACTGTGCTCCTATGCTGCTTTGATATCATGTGCCGCTTTGCATCTCCTTGTGCATGGCCTTGATGTGTTATAAAGATAATATATAGAGACCACTATTCCTAGTACTTAGATTTGACACTTCATGATGCTTTTAAGGAATTATTAAATCTCCTATAATTTGGTGTTGAATTGTTGGAACTAAAACTGGTAGACCATCTTTTAGATTTCTTATAAGAGTTTTCCAAGATATATCTTTCCAAAGGAAAACATTCTTGGAATGATATGCTCAAAGAAAAATATTCTTGGAATGATATGCTCAAAGAAAAACATTCTTGGAATGATACGCTCACCTTTTCTTTTTCTTTGTCGAACTTATGTGGAGGAAATATCATGGATTGCCAACTACTCTTTGCCATGCATAGTCTATCTTGGAGATCTTTTATCTCTATACTATGAACTTATAGAAATTATTCAACAATCTCCAATTTTTCTTTTATAATCCTAAATTATCTCATAAATGTAATGCAATGATCGCAATAATACAAACATTAGGAGAGATGTTTTTTAGAAAGATGACCAACAATGGCATTGCAAACCTTGATCTTTTTAAGATATAATGATTGTAAGTTCCATACTACATCAATGAGTGTTTTGTCATGTTGGTCTAAAAGTCTTAGAGGCTAAGAATGGAATTTTCATTTATACTCTGTTGGTAGAATAGCTAGAGCAATATTTCCAAAATGTATATAGGACATCCAATTTGGTGTTAGTGGCATCATCTACAAAATGAAAAGCTAACTAAAAATATAGATAAATAAAAAGTAGGTTAGGAGATAATGTATATATATAAAATTTTTTTTATGGGATGTAAAAAATTTATTATGAAGATATGCTCTCATTTATTTTGTCCTGTGTCTTTGTCTATGTCAATGTCCATATATGCAAATTCATCATATTCTGATTTAGGAGCAAGGTTCATGAGATGACAGATTAATAGATAAACAAAATGTATCCGACTATAATAATTCATCTTGATCCAGGGAATCATTTTTCAAAAGGTGCATCTTACATGTTGTTTTGGAAATTTTCAAGTTTAGAAGGAAACATTATACAAAGTTCATCAATAAGACTTTGTTTTTTAATGTGATCAAAAAAATTAATTTCAAAAATACATTATACAAAATTGTCCATAGGGTAAGATATAATGGGCACAGGTGGAGTTAAATATGAAAATTAAATGATAAAGTGTAAAAAGTAAATACAAAGTATAAGAACACAAATATAAACGAAAAAGAATCACACAAACAAACAAACAATATTATAAGGATAAACACAACAAAGTATTATAAAATTACAAGCAAAAGTTTGAACACAAAGATGAGGATACAAAAGTAAATAGATACTAACACAATCAAACACACATAAATATACCTTTGATATAAATGACCAAAGAAATCTAACTTTCCACTCTTAGTTTAAAACTTAAACAAAAGTTGAACATGACAGAAGAAGAGAGAAAAGCAAAGCATTCAAAGGTAGAAGAAGATTAACAAGAAGTCGTCCTGCAAAAGACTAGGTTCATCTTTTCAAGAGACTATGTAAAACATTTGGTACCATTTGGTAACAATGCAGGACATACGGATCTTCAGTAGGGATCACCGAAATGACTACAGTCATAATATTGCTTCCTACCATCCTATGAGCAAAAACAGGGAACACAACACCTTTAACACATAACTAAAATCCCAAACTGCTTAAGGGTCACTTAAGAACACTAAAAAACAATAAAACTAAGATTAATACCTCATAAAATTTTGAAATACCAGTATATATGGAGAACAAATACCTGATACAACTATTGACCTAGCCCCATATAAGGTTCCTCAAAAGGATAATGATCCCAGGAAACATTTTGACATGATTATCTAACGAAACAACTATTCAAACACCCACCTTCGCACTTTTAGAGAAAAACTCAATTGAATAGAAAAACATATCTACAAGATTGATGTCTAGATTACCAAAGCCTACAACCAAAAACCCTTTAAATAACTTGTTTCCAAGCCCTATCAAATTTCCAAACCATTCCCAAAACCAGAAAGTGATGACTTCACAAAAGCCATCAAACTTTTCCTCCAAAATCTAAAACCATCTTCATTTGGCAAAGAAGTCAGTACCCTTGACCAAGTACTTGATAAAGATTCTCAAAACTTGGAAAGTCCAAGGATAAATAGGTTAGTTTGGCCAAAAACCTATTTCTAGTTTAACTGCTACAAACATAGACATAGAAAACAAGCCAAACACCTTTGCCCAATATAAATTCAACGCCTCTTCTATTTATGAATGAAACATTGATGGCATGTCTAAATATAACATCCTTAGTCTTTTGCAACAAATGACTATGGCTATCAATGCTTACAAAATCCAAAATAGAGTTCTTGAAAAAGATGTCACTGAGTACCTTATTGCAAGATTCTTAAGATAACTCAAATGATGATGGGATTTTCACCTTAACAATAAACAAAAGTCAAAGATTTTTAATGCCTTCAAAACCATAGAAGAAAATATACCCATCTTTGACTTAAATGGAAATACTATCGATAATGCAGTAACCTGTCTCATTCTCACCATTTCTCTTCATTTTATTAGAGATCCTTCTCACCTTAAAGACAATAATGATAAATTACTTAGCAATCTCAAGTGCTAAAAACTTTCTGATTTCCAAAATTACAAAACCACTTTTCTTGTTAGAATCATGCTTAGGGGTGATTCCAACTAACCATTCTAAAAAGAAAAATTCTTGGCAGGGCTTCTTACTCTTTTAGGGGAAACTTAGAAATACTCTGAAGAATGCTTATGGAAATCCTATCAAGTATAACCAATTGACATATGGAAAATTGATAAGTTATACACAAAAGGAAGGATTTAGAATCTTCCAAGATCTAAAACTCCAAAAATATCTTATGTGGGGACTTAAGTAATCTCGCTTTGAGGTAGGTATGTTTTGTCAACAATTTGACTTAGGATTTCCTAAATCTTCTGGATCTTCAAAATCCAAGATGAAAACCTCTTCTAAGCCTTTCAAAATGTTAAACATAACAAATCTCCTTTATACTCAAAGCCAAAAAAAAAAAACAACCAAAAAACCTTCTTTCAAAACCTTCGACGATATCACTTGTTACAAGTGTGGGAGAAAGGGACATACTACAAAGTACTGCAAAGTCTCTATAAAACTCTAGGAATTAGATCTCAAGGAAAAAACCCTTCAAAGACTCCAAAACCTATTGTTTCTGAATCTGAATCTAAACATATAGGTAACACAAATGAGGAATAAGAACAAATAGATGATCTCTAGACATTTTTGTCTATAGTTGAGATTACCCCAAAACAGGTAAATGTGCTTACTAAAGATCAAGAATTATTACTTGATATTATTAAGCATATTACTAACCCTTCCTTACAAAAGGAATACCTTGAAAAACTTTTCAAAACCTTTAGAGACCAACCCAAAACACTCGAACACCACAACCTCAGTAAGATTCCATATAATCTTACTAAGATCCTTTTAAAGCAAAAATCATAAGTTTTGAATCTTACCCTCTAAAACCTTCAAAAGGAAATCAAAACTATCAAAATTAAGCTCAAATAACTCAAAGAAAACTAGAAAAAGGGAGAGGAAGCTATTTAATTTCTTCTCTCAAATCACCATATAGCATCTAAACCCGATAAACCAGATAAATCAAAAGAATCAGAAAATGTTGAAAACTTAGAAAAAATCCTATAAGACTTTTTATTTGCTCTTGAATAGGTTACTTCTCGAAAATATTTAATAAAAATTTCTCTCATTTTTTCTAATGATTTTACTATAAATATTATTGCTCTTTTAAACACTGTTGTAGATTTGAATTGCATTAAACATAGCATAGTACCCATAAACTTTCAAGAAAAAACAAGTGAAATTTTGGCTACTACCAATGATTCCAAAATGGTAACTTTTAGCAAAACTACTGCTTTCATTGAAAACCGAAATTTCAAAATCAAGACAAGTTTTGTTCTTGTTGAAAACATACATCATATTGTGATTTTAGGGACTCCTTTCATAAATCTAATAACTCCTTGTTCTGTCAATTATGATGGTATCACTTTTAAAACAAAATCACAAAATCTCATTTTCCCATTTTTGGAAAAACCCAAGACAAGAAATCTTAATTTCATATAAGTTAATTCACTTTATGATAATAAGAGTCACAATTTGATACTTTTAAAGTGTTTCAACTCTTTGAACTCCAAAACCAATTTTCTTTTAAGAAAATTGAGAAAGAATTACAAAACTTTTCTCTTTGAAAGACAATTGAAAATTTCAAAACCCTTTTGCATATTGAACTTTGTTTAGATTTACCACATGCTTTTTGGGATAGAAAACAAGACTTGATTGGCCAACCCAATAAGCCAAACTTTAGTGAAAACCAAATCCCCATAAAAGCACACCTTATTTAAATATCTGTAGAACTAGAACAGCACTGTAAAGATGGAATTAGGAATTTGGAATCAAAATGACTAATCTCAAAGTCTCCTTCTCATTGGTGGACTACATTTTATGTCAACAAGAATTCTGAGATCAAACGAGGAATGCCAAGTCATCAACTATCAAACTTTGAACAAGGCCCTCAAATGGATTAGGTATCCTATACCTAATAAAAAGAACTTGTTACAACAATTGCATTCAACATGCATTTTCTCAAAATTTAACATGAAATCAAGATTCAAGCAAATCCAGATTCATTCAAAAGACTATTACAAAATTGCATTAATTGTTCCATTTGGACAATATAAATGGAACATCATGCCATTTGGTTTGAAAAATGCTCATTCTGAATTTCAAAGAATCATGAATGACATTTTTCATCCTCATTCAAAATTCTACATCATTTACATTGATGATGTTTTAATTTTCTCAAAATTAATTGAAAAACATTTTAGACATTTATATAAATTCTTTTCAATTACCTAGAAAAATGGTGTTGTGATTTCCCAATCAAAGATCTCTTTATTCCAAAAAAAAATTTGGTTTCATGGTTATTATATCATCCAAGGAACTATCACTCCTATTGAAAAGTCCTTAGCCTTTTCTGAAAAATTCCCTAATAAAATTACAAAAAAAACTCAACTCCAGCAATTCCTTAGAAGTCTAAACTATGTCCTTGATGTAGCCCAAACATTCAAATTCTCATAAAGCCTCTACATGATAGGTTTACGAAAAATCCTAATCCTTGGACAGAAAATCACTCTTCCATTATTCAGCAAGTGAAATCTTTGGTCAAAGAAATTACTTCTCTTCACATTACAAACCCTTCACTTTAGAAAATTATTGAGATTGATGCCTCTAAAATAAGAAATGGTCATACTTTGTTTTGAAATTAGGTATAGGGTATTTAATCCACTTAAGGGCCTTGTTCAAAGGTTTGTAATTGATGACCAACCTTGGCATTCCTTGTTGGATCTCAGAATTCTTATTAACTAAAATACAATGAAAGACCAAGGAGAACAAGACTTCGAGATTATTCTTTTTTATTCCAAATTCCTAATTTCATCTCTGCAATGTTGTTTTAGTTCTGCAGACATATGAATAGGGTATGCTTATGTGGGGATTTGGTTTTCACTAAAGTTTGGCTCATAAGGTAGGTTAATCAGGTGTTGTTTTCCATCTCAAAAAGCATTTGGTAAATCTAAACAAAGTTTAATGTACAAAAAGGTTTTGAAATTTTTAATTCTCTCTCAATTTTCTTAAGAGAAAATTGGTTTTAAAGTTCAAAAAAGTTGAAAATGCTTTGAAAGTATTAGACTGTGAATCCTATTCTTATAAAGTGAATTAGTTTTTATGAGATTAAGATTTCTTGTCTTGGGTTTTTCTAAAAATGGGAAAACAAGGTTTTGTGATTTTATTTTAAAAGTGATACTGAAGTTCCCAACTTCACCCTAAGATCTACTAGTCTGTGATACTGAGAGGGGGGCTGAATCAGTATCATACCCCTTAAAAAAAACTCTAATAATTTAAGCCAAAGTATTATACTTCTTTAATACTTTAGCTCTCATCAATACGCAGGTATGTGAATAACTTCAAACTCTTCTCAAAAGCGAACTCTTTCTTAGATTCAACTAAGGTAGATCTACTAATCACAATAGTCCCCAAAGTTACCTTTCAGACACCTTGCCTATTAGACAAATTGGTTGTTCTTGATTAGGTCTTCTTTAGGTTATGGGTTTGATGATTTTTTAGCTGTGTTCACAACTTAATTCAAAACATGGAATGTAATTTCAAAGTAAGGACACAAGAGATTTATGTGGTTCCATCAATGTGACGTACTCCATGGTGATAGAGTTTCTTCCTCAACCGAGATAATCCACTATGCTTGAGAATACCAGTGTGGTATTTCCTATGATTGCAATGTAGTTATAATGGATATCTTAATCTTTTGCTCCTTTCACTATTACAAATACAAAGCAAGTACAATACAAAGAATGTCACCTGCTATGTCTACCCTTCTTCTAACTTGTCTTGCCTCTGTTTTATTTGAATAGGTTGCTTCACTGTCGCTTGAAAGATCACCAAAACACTCTCTAACCTTTCTTGAAGAAATCTGAAAATACATTGAGTTCTCTTAAATGCTTCACCGAACTTCTTCTATTAATTGTCTGACACAACTCCTAGTCTCACCGTCTCATAGTCTCACCCATCTCTTGGTCTCATCATCTCACCGTCTCCCAGTCTCACGGTCTTACCCATTTCCTGGTATAGTCTCTAAGTCTGGTGTCACCATTTCACTGTTCTGGTCTGGTCTCACATCTCACCTGGTCTGGTCTTACATCTCACCTTCTCCAGGTCTCATATCTTCTCTGGTTCGGTCTCACTTCATCTCATGCGTTACACCCTTTTATGCTCTCCCTCATTTCTGGTCTCACCAATTCTAGTCTTCTGGTGTGTTCTAGTATCATCCGTTTCCCTTTTTTCTGGTCTCACCAATTCTGGTTTTTTGGTGTGTTCGGGTGTCACCTGTTTCCCTTTTTTTCTGGTCTCACCAATTCTGGTTTTTCAGTGTGTTCTAGTGTCACCTGGTTCCCTCTTTTTTGGTCTCACCAATTTTGG
>JAHLGO010000381.1:6936206-6948211 GCA_020615895.1 Ceriops decandra | reverse complement strand
AGTCCATAACTTTAGCATATTCAGCATCTGTCAATGCTGAAATGATGACATTTAAGGCCTTCCCATTTATCTCAAACTGCCTTAATTCCTCTGAAGCTGGATCTTTACCTTTTTTGGGGGTACAAAATGTTCCTATATAGATTTCACCATGTTTATGCCCATGGTTGCAAATACCACCTGCATTCTCGCTCTCCACGTATGGTAGTTAGTTCTATTGAAGATTGGAACCTTCTTGCTGTAAGTAATATTGGTGCTAGTACTGGCATCCATTTCTCAGTATGTTAAACAAGTTAAAACTTCTAAAACCCTTCAAACTAGTACACTAAGCTATTAAGTTTTGAACTGGTGAACCTGTGCTCTAATACCAATTGAAGTTTTCAACTTCACCGTAGGATCTACTAGTCTATAATACTGAGACAGGGGTAAATCAGTATCACACCCCTTAAAAAAAACTCTGATAATTTAAACCAATGTATTCTACTTCTTTAATACTTTAGCTCTCATCAATATGCAAGTATGTGAACAACTTCAAACTCTTCTCAAAAGCGAACTCTTTCTCAAATTCAACTAAGGTAAATCTATTGTTACCTACTAATCACAATAGTCCCCGAAGTTACCTTTCAAACACCTTGCCTATTAGACAGATTGGCTGTTCTTGATTAGGTCTTCTTTAGGTTATAGGTTTGATGATTCTTTAGCTATGTTCACAACTCAATTCAAAACACAAAATGCAAATTCAAAGCAAGGACACAAGAGATTTACGTGGTTCCGTCAATGTAATGTATTCCACAGTGGTAGAGTTTCTTCCTCTATCGAGACAATCTACTATGCTTGAAAATACCAGTGTGGTATTCCCTATGATTGCAATGTAGTTACAATGGATGTCTTAATATTTTGCTCATTTCACTATTGTAAATACAAAGCAAGTACAATACAAAAAGTGTCACCTGCTATGTCTACCCTTCTTCTAACTTTTCTTGCCTCTGTTTTATTTGAATAGGTTGCTTCACTGTCGCTTAAAAGATCACCAAAACACTCTCTAACCTTTCTTGAAGAAATCTGAAAATACATTGAGTTCTCTTAAATGCTTCACCGAACTTCTTCTATTAATTGTCTTACACAACTCCTAGTCTCACCGTCTCATAGTCTCACCCATCTCTTGGTCTCACCATCTCACTGTCTCCTCATCTTACGATCTCACCCATTTCCTAGTCTCACCATCTCTGGTCTCACCGTTTCATCATTTTGGTCTGGTCTCACTTGGCCTCACGTCTCACCTAGACTAGTCTAACATCTCATCTGGTTTGGTCTCACATCTCACCTTCTCTAGGTCTCACATCATCTCTAGTTCGGTCTCACCTAGTCTCATGGGTTACACCCTTTTTTGGTCTCCTCCGTTTCTAGTCTCACCAATTCTGGTCTTCCGATGTGTTCTAGTGTCACCTGTTTTCCTCTTTTTCGGTCTAACCAATTCTAGTTTTTCGATGTGTTCTGGTGACACCTAGTTCCCTCTTTTCTGGTCTTACCAATTCTAGTTTTCTGGTGTGTTTTGGTGTCACCTAGTCTCACGTCTCACCTGGTCATCCTTTTCTCGTCTCACGGATTATGGTATTCCTTTCACCATCAAATGTTTTTGGTTTACTCATAACATCGCACATTTCTGATCTCCTTTCACAATCGAACATTTCTGGTCTGCTCACACCGTCATACATTTTTGGTCTACTCACAACATCGCACGTTTCTGGTCTCTTTTCACCGTCTCACATTTCTAGCTTTACTACTATTGGTCTGCTCTCACCTGTTTCACGATTTCCAGGTCTTGTCTGCTCTCACATCTCTCCTTCTCTAGGTCTCACTATCTTATGATCGTTGCCCTAAAAGAGATAAGTCTTGGTTTATATACTCTCTTCTATGAAAACCCTAGTAAGGCTTATTGTAGCTACGATAGATTTCCTTTCTTGCCCCTTCATATGGCTTCATATTACTATTTTATTCAAAATTCAACATTATCTTCCTTCTTAATTTATTTTCCTTGCTCTTTTCTTTTCTACTGAAATTTCATCCCTTGATTGCTTGAATAAATGGCCAAGATTGCCCATGAGTAATTACAACCCTATCATACTATCACATTAAGATTTAAGCAATACTAAACTCCCTCTACAAGTTCACTCTAAGGAGATCATTTTGCGAGGTTATCTAACATGTTAGTCTTATCCTGTGATTCCTAAGATATAAGCCACTTTGGCTTGCACACTTAAATTTGGTTGACAACACTTACAACCGATACAAGGCTGTAGGAACAACAGATACCATCATAATTGAAAAAATATGGAGTTATTAGATTTATGAAAGGAGTCCCTAAAATGACAATATGATGCATATTTTCAACAAGAAAACAACTTGTATTGATTTTGAAATTTTAATTTTCAATGAAATTAGTAATTTTGCTAAAAATTACCATTTTGAAATTATTAGTAACAGCCAATTTTTCACTTTTTTTTCTTGGAATTTTTTCGATACTATGCTCTATTTATTGCAATTCATATATACACCAGTGTCAAAAAAAAGTAATAATATCTATTGTAAAATCATTAGAAAAAATGTGAGAAAGTTTTATTAAATATTTTCGAGAAGTAACTTGTTCAAGAGAAAATAAAAAGGCTTGTGGGATTTTTTCTAGGTTTTGAATCCCTCTAGTTTATCTAGTTCATCTGGTTCAGAGGCTTCATGGTAGTTTAAAAGAAGAAATTGAATGGCTTCCTCTCCCATTTTCTAGTTTTCTTTAAGCTCTTTGAGCTCAATTTTGATAGTTTTGATTTCCTTTTGGAGGTCTTAGAGTGTAGGATTCAAAACTTTTGATTTTTGATTGAAAAGGATCTCAATAAGATTATAAGGAACCTTACTAATGTTTAGGTGTTCCAGTGCTTAGGGTTGGTCTCCAATGGTTTTGAGAAGTTTTTCAAGGTATTCCTTTTATAAGGAAGGGTCAGTAATATGCTTAACAATATTAAGTAATAATTCCTAGTCTTTAGTAAGCACATTTCCTATTTTCAAGCAGTCTCAACTTCAAACGAAGATGTTTGGAGATCATCTATTTGTTCTGATTCCTCATTCGTGCTACCTATAAGTTTATATTCAGAGTCAGTAACAAATAGGTTTTAGAGCCTTTGAAGGGTTTTTTCCTCGAGATTTAATTCCTAGAGTTTTTTAGAGACTCTGCAGTACTTTGTAGTATGTCCCTTTCTCCCACACTTGTAACAAGTGATATCATCAAAGTTTTTAAAGGAAGGTTTTTAGGTTTTTTTTTTATGCTTTGAGTAAAAAAGAGATTTGCTTTATTTAGCAAATGTTTTGAAAGGGTTGGAAGAGGTTTTCATCTTGGATTTTAAAGATCTAGAAGATTTAGGAAAGCCTAAGTCAAACTATTGACAGAACGTATCTGCCTTAAAGTGAGATTGCTTAAGTTCCCACTTGAGGTGTTTTTAGAGTTTTAGATCTTGGCAAATTTTAAATTCTTTCTTTTGCGTATAATTTATCAATTGTCCATATGCCAATTGGTTATACAAAATAGGATTTCCATAAGCATTCTTTAAAGTATCTTTAACACTTTCCCCTAAACGAGTAAGAACCCTGCCAAGAATTTTTCTTTCCATAATGGTCGATTGGAATCATCCCTAAGCATGATTCTGGTACGAAAAGTGGTTTTGTAATTTTGGAATTCAGAAAGTTTTCTGCACTCAAGATTGCTGAGTAATTTAGCATTTTTATTTTTGAGGTAAGAAGGATCTCTAATACTATGAACAGATATGGTTATTTCCATTAATGTCGAGGATGGGTATATTTTATTTTGTAGTTTTGAAGGCATTAAGAATCTCTGACTTTTGTTCATTGGTAAGGTGAAAATCCCACCATCCTTTGAACTATCCTAAGAATCCTACAATAAGGTACTCAGCGACATCTTTATCAGGAACTCTACTTTGGATTTTGTAAGCATTAGCAACTATAGTCATTTGTTGTAAAAGACTAAGGATGTTATATTTAGACATGCTATCAATGTTTCATTCGTAAACAAAAGAGACATTGAATTTATAGTAGGCAAAGGTGTTTGGCTTGTTTTCTATGTATATGTCTAGAGCAGTTAAACCAGAAATAGATTTTGGCCAAACTAACTTTTTTATCCTTACATTTTCCAAGTTTTGAGAATCTTCATCATGTACTTGGTCATGGGTACTAAATTTTTTGCCAAATGAAGATGGTTTTAAATTTTAGAGGGAAAGTTTGATGGCTTCTATGAAGTTATCACTTTCTAGTTTTGGGAATGGTTTGGAAATTTGATAGGGCTTGAAAACAAGTTGTTTAGGGGGTTTGGAGGCTTTGGTAATCTAGACATTAGTTTTATAGGTATATTTTTCTATTTGATTAAGCTAATCTCCAAGAGTATGAAGATGGGTGTCTAAATAGTTGTTTTGTTGGATAATCATCTCAGAAGGTTTCCTAGGATCATCATCCTTTTGAGGAACCTTATAAGGGGCTAGGTCAATAGTGCTTTGTTGGTGACAAAACTTTAGTTGTCTAAGAGGTGGATGTTTAGCTTCAATGATTCTATCATTTGAAGTAGTGCACTCCCTGACTTTTTATCTTTGTACAACAGGGTTAGATGTTTTGGAGAAAGGATATATAATGCAATTTTCGGATGCATATAGTTAAAACTAATCAAAGAAAAAATATGAATTTTATGCTGATGTACAAACTCATAAAACTAGTTTTGGAAAAGTTTTTGAAAACCCATAATTTATTTGCAAAATTATATTCTACATAAAAATCATCATGCAAAAATTTTTGTTAACTTGAAACTCTTTTTCTAACATATGTAATTCATGTGTAAGATTTTTAGTGATTGTAGATGCTATTACAGAGTTTGGTGATAATAGATTTTCTTAGTTTTTGTATTTTGGATGAGAAACATTTGTCTGGTAATTCACGTTTTGGAAAGAAATGGCTAGGATATCTGAGGTTAAGAACCTTGGTAATTGGGATTTATAAGGTAAATTTATAGGTGGTAAGGGGTTAGACTTTTACGTCAAATTATAGTTGAAGAGACTGAAGAGGTATTAGAAAATATCATGTTTTGAGATCTCCTGTTAAAGGTTAGGGTAACCTTTCCCTATAGGTTTTGCTGAACTTTGGTGAGTTCAATGTTTGGTTTTAACTGAGGTGGTGGCTCAGGTTTAGTGGCATTTTCAAGAATCCAGTCTTCTAGTAAGGTGACATCTTTCCACTGAATTAATTTTGAAATTATAATATTAGAACGAGATAAATCAGTTTGTCAAAAAAGGGTTTCTCCTTTTATAGAACATACCTTGTTTCTTGATGCAAATGCAAATATCATGGCCTTATAAAAGATTTTGTAAATCAAAACTACTAGGATTAATCCTTCCAGCATTTTGTAATTATAGGTTGTAATTTGTAACACCATACTTTGTAAAAACTTTTGTCTTTTAAAAAAATGGCGAAGTTTGGAAAGTAGTTGAAAGATACTAGACCACTATAGAGACTTGATTCTAGAGTGCTCAATAGTGGAATTTTATACTTGAGAAACCTGGCACCCTTAAGGATGGCAAGTATAGAAGTATTCAAACCTTCTTTTGTTAGAGGCTATATTCCAACTTGAACTAGTCATATATAGATGTATTTGTATTGTTTCTCATGATGATTTTGAAGAGTTTTCAAAGAAAGAAGAAATATGGTCTTAAAAGGTTTTGAAAGTTAAATATCACTTTCTTCTATTTTAATAGTGAAATCAGATTTCATAAAATCAAATTTTGATTTTTTATAAATATGGTTTTTATATATATTGGGAATTTCCCAAATATCAATCCCTTTTTAAAAGTTTTCAATAGTGATTTCTTCACTATTAATCATTAAAGAAAAGAGAGAAAAAGAAGGAAAAGGACAAGAAAATAAAGGGTTTAAAAGGTAAAAAAAGATGAATAGAAAGTTATTCTGCAAAAGACTAAGTTGATTTTTTCAAGAGACTATGTAGAACACTTGGTACCATTTGGTAACAATGCAGACCCTACAAATCTCCAATGGGGATCACCTAACAATCTACAATTGTAATATTGCTTCTTACTATCCCACGAGCAAAACAAGGAATAGAACATTTTCAACACATGGCTAAAATCTCAAACCGTTCAAAGACCACTTAAGAACACTCGGAGACAATAAAACTAAGCTTAATACCTCATGAAAATCTAAAATACCAGCCTCAGATGAAGAACAAATACCTAATACAACTCACTCCTCCCCTTAGGCTATAATATTAATGAGAGATATTTGCATTTGCATCAAGCAACAAGGTATGTTCTCCAAAGGGAGAAACCCTTCTTTTACAAATTAATTTAACTCATTCCAATACTGTAATTCCAAGATCAATTCAGTGGAAAGGTGTCACCTTACCAGAAGATTGGATCCTTGAAAATTCCACCAAACTTGAGCCACTACCTCAAACAGATTCAAACATTAAACTCACCAAAGTTCAGTAAAACCTACAAGGGAAGGTTAGCCTAACCTTTAATAAGAAATCTCAAAGCATGAAATTTTTTTATCTCTTCAACTATAAATCTGACACAAGAGTCCAACCCCTTACCACCTATAAACTTACCTTATAAAACCCAATTACCAAGATTCTTAACTTTAGACATCCCACTTTCAACACCAAGGAATACCTTAAAAAACTTCTCAAAACCCTTAAAGACTAACCCAAAACACTTAAACACCCAAACTTCAATAAAGTTCCTTATAATCTTACTGAGATCCTTTCAAAACAAAAATCAAAAGTTTTGAATCCTACCCTCTAAGACCTCAAAAAGGAAATCAAACTATTAAAATTGAGTTCACAAAACTCAAAGAAAACCAAAAAGGGGAGAAGAAGCCATTCAATTTCTTATCTAAAACTACCATGAAACCTCTAAACCTAATGAATCAGATAAGTAAGAGGAATCACAAAATATTAAAAGTTTAGAAAAAAAATCCCTCAAGACATTTTATTTGCTCTTAAATAGGTTACTTCTCAAAAATATTTAATAAAAATTTCTCTTATTTTTTTATGATTTTGGAATAGATACAATTACTCTTTTTAACACTTATGTGGATTTGAAATGCATTAAACAAAGAATAATACTGAAAAAAATTTCAAGAAAAAAAACAAGTGAAAAATTGGCTCCTACCAATGATTTCAAAATGGTGATTTCTTGCAAAACTACTACCTTTATTGAAAACCAAAATTTCAAAATCAACACAAGTTTTGTCCTTGTTGAAAACATGCATCATATTGTCATTTTAAGGATTCCTTTCATAAATCTAATAAGTCCTTATTCTGTTAATTATGATAGCATCACTTTTAAAACAAAATCACAAAATCTCATTTTTCCATTTTTAAAAAAACCCAAGACAAGAAATCTTAATCTCATAAAAACTAATTCATTTTATAATAATAGGATTTACAATTTGATACTTTCAAAGCATTTCAACTCTTTGAACTCCAAAACCAATTTTCTCTTAAGAAAATTGAAAAAGAATTACAAAACTCTTCTCTTCGAAAGAAAATTAAAAATTTCAAAAACCTTTTATCCATTAAATTTTGTTCAGATTTACCAAATGCTTTTTGGAATAAAAAACATCTTATTGACGTAATTTGTGAGCCAAACTTTAGTAAAAACCAAATTTTCACAAAAGCTTGCCATATTCAAATGTCTACAAAACTAGGACAACTGCAAAAATAAAATTTGGAATTTGGAATCAAAAAGACCAATATCGAAGGCTCGTTCTCCTTGGTCTTATGCTGCATTTTATATCACAAGAATTCTGAAATCAATCGAGGAACGCCAAAGTTGGTCATCAACTACAAAATATTGTACATATATATATATATATTATAATTAATACCTGTTATTTTTGCAAATACCATTTAGTTATAATTAATACCTGTCATTTTTGTGAATACCATTTAGTAACAAGTTTTTTCCATTAATCTTTTCGAGTTCTTCGATCTAGATTTACCTTTAATTCTGCAAGTGTTTTATACTTGTGAAAATTTATAGCATATAGGGCGTGAATTGCATCAAGCAATTAGCAACTTCTCGCAAGACTCAGCTCCGCCTGTTTGGTGCTAATTTAAATTTTGATTGAAACAAAAATGTAAATAAGGGGACATTAACATCGGGAAGTCAGTCTAGACAATGACACAAACTGTTTAGTCATTGGAAGACTCTCACCATCCATCAGTCTTTGTGAATTGCCATTAGCATCTTTCATTTTCGCTCCGGTCTTGTCACCCCAAACCATAATTTTTGGTATTTTATTCATGTTCTCTCTTTTATTCTTTCTAATCTCTGGTCTCTCACCCAAGACCACAATTTTTGGCCTTTTTTCTTCTGTTTACGTTTCTTTATACGTGGGACGGGATGGTAACAAGGTCTCGTGATCTACCCACAATATTTTCTGCAAAACGACAAGTGGAAATTTGTGGCCTTTTCTATTCTTTTCTCTGTTTACTTTTCTTTCTATTCTCTGGTCTCTCACCTCGGACCATAATTTTTGGCCTTTCTTCTTCTGTTTACTTTTCTTTCTATGCGGGATGGGATGGTAACAAGGACTCGTCATCTATCTACAATATTTTCAGCAAAATGACCAGTAAAAATATTTTTAATGAGTACAAATGAAAGTAAACATTATTTGTAAAATTAGAAATTAATGTCAGTATTTAATAAGAAATATGGACAAATATTAGGTTTTGTTATTTTATTGAAAAAAAACTTAATGATAATATCTATATAATTTTATAAAAATTAATTTTACAATTTTAGGTAAAATAATCAATCCAATATTTTTAGAAAAAAAATATATATTGGTGTTCTTCCGAAGTTTGTTTTTATCTTTCTGTTTTCTTTTCCTTGCTTCCTCGCGTTGACAAGGAGAGGGGCAGCGGCAGTGGCAGTGGCAGTGGCAGTGGCAGGACATTTGATTAGGTGTTATGATTTTGAATTATTCGTCGTTACATAGACGCCGATTCCATGTAGGCGGTTTCGCAAGCCCTGCCGACAGCTTTCATCTAGACGCACCAACAAACATGAGGAGTCAGCGCGAGTTGCTTTACAATAAGTCAAACCTTTCAGAACCCAAGCAAAGGTCATAAGAGGAATTCGCATCACTTAAGTTCCTTCTTTCCAATGGTCCCCATACATGCCATGATTTTTTTTTTTTTTTAATTACAGAACTTTTTTGGTTTTATTTCTTGTTTACCCTTGTTGACATTACAGGGGCAGTGGCAGTGGCAGGACATTTGATGGGGTGTTCACAACACAAGTTTTGACTGGCTTGTGATGCCATTTAGATGCTTAAATGCAACAAGTCTTTGATGTTTTGAGACATGAAAAGTTGTATGGAAACCAGAAGAAAGGTCAATTCATGCACGGTCAAGTAACCTGTGTGATTTCAGATGAAGACGTTAAAGTAGATGAGGAAAAAGGTTGAGGCAATCCAAGAATGGCAAGCTCCCATCTATATTCGTGACGTAAGTTGTCATGACCTTCCTTCCTTTTATCGAAAATTCATTCAAGGCATGAACACAATTATGGCTCGCTGAAGAGAATGCATGAAGAAAGGAGAATTCCAATACAAGTAAATTGCTCAAAAAGGATTTAAAGAGGTCAATTCCAGATACACCAATCCTTCCACTCCCTAACATTTTCAAGACATTTGGAATTGAATGTGGTGCATTTGATGCATGCAATATGTGTTTAAACCCTTAAGTCGCCTTAGTAAACAAGTTTGGTTTTGTGAGAGTTTTCAAAAAATATACCCACAAAATTTTTTATAAATATAATACATGGAACAAACAAAAAAAAGGAAAATATTAAATAGTAATAAAATTCATGACATCTGACAAACATGAAACTTAACCTGGAACTTTATAAAACCAAATAAGCAACCTAATCATACTTTACCTATCACTCGTATATCATTAAGACAATTATAACATTAAGAAAATAACCTTCTACGAGTAAGATATTGAAGATTATCAACAAAAACATAAGTCTTATTAACTGACATCCTTTAAGGCTACTCTCGTGCATAATCACACAGATAGATAGACGGAACATGTAGACTTGAAATTTTATTTTCCCTTTTGCGCTGTTATTGTTCTACTCAAACCTTCGTTGGATTTTCCGAGCCATCCTTAGCAACCACCTTTCCAACCGCCTTTATAATTTGGCTAGCCAACCTCAAGATACACGGAGTGAAAAAGGCAATGAATAGGAATCCTGCATTCACAACTTATGATGGTTGCACGGAAGCAATTGAGGCACCGTACGTGCAGCTCATTGAAAATATGGCAATCCAAACTTCAGTATGAAAGGGGCAACCAATAACAAGCAAAAATATAACCTGAACAGCTGAAGCATATGCCAATGTATTAGTGAAGATGAATACAGTGTATCCACCCTTGCTAGTAGAACCAAATATGGACTTCCCAGGAGTGCCATCGTCCTCTTCTTGCCAAACTCCACCCGGAGGATTCACGACGGCTTGAAAGGTCACGGTTGCTATTAGCGTCGCTACGACCAGAAGGGTGTTTCGTTCCTCGGCCGAAATGTCTCGTCCGGGCATAAACTGGGACAAAAAATTCCAGTTACAGCACCTATTTCCCGGTGAGTTGTTGGTCTTAGCCCCCTGATTAGCAGCATCACTGGCCATATTCATTGCAGGTGATGGACAAACTTTCAATAATATGCAAGTCCCTGTAAAACAAACCCCAAATTAGAGAAGGTATATATAGAAGGGTGTTACAGAGTTTTTATTATTATTATTATTATTATTATTATTATTATGAGAGGATTGGAATCGGCACGTTGATTCTTTTTTGGTGCTTTTATTTTTGTTGAACTGTATGCATCAAAAGGTACGTGTATCGTTCCTAGTACATAGAATTTCATCTCAATCCATCTGACTGGTCTCAAATTGGAGAGTTTTAATCTGACGTCACACGAAAACTCATTGATAAAGTGATATCGATAGTTCATGGATGCTTCCTGGAATTGTTGACGGTAGCTGTACGCACTGCTCCTCCCAAGACACTCAATTTTATATTGCTACTTTAGCCAAGTAGTTAATAGTTTTTGCACGCGAGATCAGGCTCTTTCAATTGATAGATAGACAGTCTATTTTATATTGTCATGTACAGCTTCAGTGTTAAAAAGAGCAATTGTTGATTACAATGTTATCTTCCAACAAATAACACTGTCTGAAAAAATGAAAAATAACCAGTTATTGGTCTTCTTCTGTCAAGGTCACCTGTATAGTCAGAATCTACAAAACCAGTAATTAACATACTACCTCTGCTGAACATCAGTCCTACCTCTGTAGTGCCTCTAAGATACCGAAGTATCCATTTAACTGCTTGTCAATGTACTTTCCCAGGATTAGTCATATATCTACTGACCACACTGACTGCCTGCGAAATATCTGGACGAGTGCAAACCATAGCATATATAATACTGCCCACTGTATTAGAGTATGGAACACATGACATATATTCCTCCTCCTCTAGGCTATTGTGTGACAAAGAAATTGAAAGTCTGAAGTGCGATGCCAAAGGAGTACTTACCGGTTTGCAACTCATCATCTCAAAACGATCAAGAACCTTCTCGATATACCTTTTCTGTAAAAGGTGCAACTCTCTTATTTGCCCGTATCTGATGATCTCCATGTCCAAAATCCTTCTTGCAGTTCCCAAATCTTTCATCTCGAAATCTTTATCAAGTAGTTTCTTCAAACTGTTGATCTCAAATATACTTGTAGAGGCAACAAGAATATCATCGACATATAATAATAGATAGATAAATGATCCATCATGAAGCTTCCTATGGTAAACACAACTGTCATACTCACTCCTTAAGTAACCATGATCAACCATAAAGCTGTCAAACTTCTTATACCATTGT
>JAHLGO010000381.1:6919084-6936106 GCA_020615895.1 Ceriops decandra | reverse complement strand
AGAGAGAGAGAGAGAGAGAGAGAGAGAGAGAGAGAGAGAGAGAGAGACTCCATTAGAAGGGACACACACACACACCAGAAAGAGGACACAGATACAGACCACAAGAGGGAGACAACGTGAAAACCAGAACTAGGAGAGCCAACATTGAAGAGAAATGGGAGAGCAAAAGAAAGGAGACCAGGCTGGACAGTGAAAGAGAAACACACCACCCCTAGAAGAGAAGAAAACTAGAAACGTAAGGTGAGAGAAAAACTAGAAACGTGAGGTGAGGGCAAAAACCAAAAATAGGAGTGTAGAGTGCAGCAAAATGTGATGGAGGAGTGCAACAAAATGTGATGGAGGAGACAACACACCATCTGTAAGGGAAGGAAGGAGAAACTGTGAAAGAGGAGACCACCGGGAGAGCAAACCAAGTTGCCCGGAGGTGTGAAATGAACAAGGGCAAACCAGAAACATGAGTGAGGCATTTGACCAGCAAGGTATGCAAACCAGAAATGTACATGAGGTGTGTGACCAGCAAGGCGTGCAAACCAGAAACATGTGTGAGACGTGAAACGCCAAATCAAAAACGTGATGTAGGCCGTGAGACGTGGAACGACAAACCTGAAATGTGAGGCGAGCCGTGAGACAGTGAGATCATGAAATAGGAGATGGGTGAGACCATGAGACAGTGAAAGCAGGAGCTGTGTGAGACAACCTAGAGAAGGAATTTGGCGAAGCATCGGAAAGAACTCAATGTATTTCCAGATTTTTTTAAGAGAGGTTAGAGAGCATTGCAGTGAACTTCTAAGTGGCTGTGGAGTAGCCTTTCAATTGAACAGAGGCAAGACAAGCTAGAAGAAGGATAGACACAATAAGTGACACTCTTTGTATTGTACTTGCTTAGTAATTGCAATAATGAAAGGAGCAGAGGATTAAGACATCCATTGTAATTGGAATTCTTAAGTATAGTGGATAGTTTCGATAAGGGAGAGTCCCTACAACCATCGATATACGTCACATTGACAAAACCACATAAATCTCATGTGTCCTTAATTTGCTTTATGTTATGTGTTTTGAATTGAGTTGTAAATGCAGCTAAAGTATCAGCCAACCCATAACCTAATGAAGACCTAAACAAGAAAATCTAAATTGTCTATTAAGCAAGGTGTCTGAAAGGTGACTTTAGGGACTATTGTGATTAGTAAGTTGCAAGAGATCCACTTTAGTTGAGTCTGAGAAAGAGTTTGCTTTTAAGAAGAGGTTGAAGTTGTTTACTTACCTATGAATTGTGAATTGTGGTGATACTGATTCCCCCCCCTTTCAGTATCACAAACTAGTAAATTCAAGGGAGAAGTCGAGAACTTCAATTGGTATTAGAGCTTTGGTTCACCAGTTTAAAGCTTAACAGCTTGGTGTACTAGTTTAAAGGGTGTTAAAAGTTCTAACTTGTTTAGCATACTGAGAAATGGATGTCGGTACCAACATTAGCATTACTTACAACAAGAAGTTTCCAATCTTCAATGAAACCAACTACCATATGTAGAGAGTGAGAATGCAGGTGGTATTTGCAACCATTTGCATGAACGTGGTGAAAGCCGTATAGGAGGGTTTTATGGCCCTAAAAGAAGGTAAAGATCTAACCCCAAAGGAATTAAGATAGTTTGAGATCAATGGGAAGGCCTTAAATGTCATCATTTCAGCATTGACAAATGCTACATAGGCTAAAGTTATGGACTGCAAATCTATTAAGGACATATGAGATAGATTGTAGATGGTTTATGAAGGTGATGAAAGAATGAAAAAGGCCAAGCTTCAAGGTTTTAAGGAGAGATATGAATCTCTTATAATGCAGAAAAATGAGTCAGTCCAAGAGTTCTTCACCAAGGTTATTGATGTTGTAAACGACCTTAGAAGTCATAGGAAGAATAAGAAGGACTCATCTATTATGAAGAAAATTTTGAGAATTCTGCCTGAGAGGTTTGCCTTAAAGGTGGCAGCCATAAAGGAGAGTAAAGATCTCAATTCTATGTCTCTATATGATCTCTAGTGCAATCTCATTGGATATGAGATAAGAATAAAGAGAGGCTCATTCGACAGTTATGTGAGTCAGATAAAAGAAGCTGATGAGGAGGAAGATAAAGAATCATCAGATGAGCAGGCCTTTATGGCATCAGCTCAAAGTGATAGTTCAACCTCTAAAGAGGAAGAGGAGGTTGATGAAGAAGAACTAGATCTTGAAGTTGAATTGGAAGCAGCTTCAAAAGAGATAATCAGAAGGGGCAAAACCATAAGAAGGTTAGAGGTCGATATAAAACAAGTTGAAGCAAAGTTTGAGGAAGTTGAAAGTCAAAAGGATGAAATAAAGGTTGAGCATATTGACTTGAAGAGAAGATTTGAGGAACATATCAAAATATGTGAAGACCTTACAATAAAGTTTGGCTTAAGGGCTTCAAAAATTGAAGAAATGGAGAAAGAGTTGCTGAGACTTCAGTAACAACTCAAAAGGAGTGAAAAGAACATGCAGATGCTTGAAATGATAGGAGAAACAAGTTCTGCAAGAGAAAAGACGAATGAAGAGAAAGTACAACAATCTGAGGTTGCATTGACTAAAGAGAATGAGACTTTGCCACAGAAGTTGAAAGAGAATGAGGTTGCAGAATGGAGAAGCTGAGGATAATGAAGAAGATAACTTCAATGTAGATGAAGTATCAGACCAACCTGAAGAAAAGGAAAAAGAAGTAAGTTCAGACTTAGAGAAGAGTGAGTCTGAAGATGAAGAAAGAGATCCTTTTGTAATTAAGACTGTGCAAGAAAGAAAGGCAAAGAAAACATGGACTAGTTCTCATCAAGAAAATTAGATCATAGGTGACCTATCAATAGGAGTTACAACAAGAAGAAGAATTGTGAGAGCTACTACTTTACTCTTACAAGTTGAACCTAAATCTGCTGAAGAGGTTACACAAGATCTAACTAAATCTTTGTCCATAAAGCTGTTTAAAAAGCACAGAATGAGTCTGTCTGTACGAATGCCTCATCAAGCTTGAAGTTCAGGTGAATCCTCCATCTCTACTTTGCGAGTTTTTCAAATTTGTAATTGGTTGGCAAAGGGGGCGAGAGAAGCAACAATGCAGGGGGAGCTGTTAAGAAAGGGGGAATGCATATTTAGGGAGAGTTGAAATTGCTGTAGCATGGCTTTTGTTGTGAGTGTTGCCAAAATTTACAAAGGGAAAGATTGTTGTTCCTACAGCCTTATATGGGTTGTAATTGTTGTTAATTAGGTTTAACTGTGCAAGAAAGTAAAGCCACATGGAAGGGCAAGAAAGTAAATCTGCTGTGTAAGGGCAAGAATGTAAATCTGCCACGTAAGCCCTATTAGGGTTTCATGGAAGAGAGTAAATAAAAACCTTGGAAGATAAAACTAGGGTAAGGCCAACGTATGAGAGCATTCGGCAAACACAAGTAAGTGCTGGATGGCAAAACACAAAGGAATGGCAAAATACAGCAAACGACAAAACACCAACGGCTAGAAGAGAGAAAACCAGCACAGCAGAACACTAACACGACAAAATAGAGGAACTAGCCAAAGTGGTACACGGTAAAAAGAAGAGTGAATACATGGCTGGACAGAAAGGAGACAAAACGGGAGAGCTAAATGCACAAACCAAAAAAAACCGTGAAAAAGTAGTCACTGAGAAAGCTAAATGGATACAAACTAGAAAAGGAGGCACCCACCACTATAAGAGAGAAAAGCCTCGACCAGACCAGACATACACCATCGGGAGAGAGAGAGAGAGAGAGAGAGAGAGAGAGAGAGAGAATCCATTGGAAGAGCAAAACCACACACACACACACTAGAAAAAAGGACATGGATACAGAACAAAAGAGGGAGACAACGTGAAAACTAGAACTAGGAGAGCCAACATTGAAGAGAAACGAGTGAGCAAAAGAAAGGAGACCTGGCTAGACAGTGAGAGAGAAATGAACCACCCTTGGAAGAGAAGAAAACCAGAAATGTGAGGTGAGGGCAAAACCAGAAATGCACCTCTCCTAGAATAGAAGAAAACCAAAAACATGAGGTGAGGGCAAAAACACGAAATGAGAGGAGTTCATAGTGCAACAAAATTGTGACGGAGGAGTGTAGCAAAATGTGATGGAGGAGTATAGCGAAACGTGACTGAGGAGACAGCACACCATCCGTAAGGGAAGAGAAGAGAAACCGTGAAAGAGGAGACCACCGAGAGAACAATCCAAGCTGCCCTAAGGTGTGAAACAGACAAGGGCAAACCAGAAACGTGCGTGAGGTGTGTGACCAACAAGGCGTGCAAACCAGAAATGTATATGAGGGGTGTGACCAACAAGGCATGCAAACTAGAAACATGTGTGAGACATGAAATGCCAAACTAGAAATGTGAGGCAGGTCGTGAGACATGGAACGACAAACTAGAAATGTGAGGCAAGCCGTGAGACAGTGAGATCGTGAAATAGGAGATTGGTAAGACTGTGAGACAGTAAAAGTAGGATCTATATGAGACAACCTAGAGAAGGAATTCGGTGAAGCATCGGAAAGAACTCAACGTATTTTCAGATTTCTTCAAGAGAGGTTAGAGAGCATTACGGTGAACTTCTAAGTAGCAGTGGAGCAGCCTTTCAATTCAACAAAGGCAAGACAAGCTAGAAGAAGGGTAGACACAGTAAGTGACACTCTTTGTATTGTACTTGCTTAGTAATTGCAATAGTGAAAGGAGCAGAGGATTAAGATATCCATTGTAACTAAAATTCTTAAGTATAGTAGATAGTCTCGGTAAGGGAGAGTCCCTACCACCGTGGATGTACATCACATTGACGGAACCACATAAATCTCGTGTGTCCTTAATTTGCTTTACATTTTGTGTTTTGAATTGAATTGTGAACGCAACTAAAGTATCAGCCATGCCATAACCTAACGAAGACCTAAACAAGAACATCTGAATTGTTTATTAGGCAAGGTGTCTGAAAGGTGACTTTGGGGACTGTTGTGATTAGTAGGTAGCAATAGATCTACCTTAGTTGAGTCTAATAAAGAGTTCACTTTTAAGAAGAGGTTGAAGTTGTTCACTTACCTGCGAATTGTGAATTGTGGTAATACTGATTCATCCCCCCTCTCAGTATCACAAACTAATAGATCCTAGGGAGAAGTCGACAACTTCAAATAAGAATACCATCAAAATATACAACCACAAACTTGCTAATAAAGGGTTATAATACTTGACTCATCAATCTTATAAACGTGCTATGGGCATTAAAGAGACAAAATGACATCACTAGCCATTCATAAAGACTATCTTGAGTTTTGAATGTGGTCTTCCATTTGTCACCAAGTCTATTCCTAGTTTGGCGATAGCCACTTTGAAGATCAATCATTGAAAACACCTTAGACCTATCCAATTTGTCTAACATATCATTTAGTTAGGGAATAAGGAACTTGTAACCAATGGTGATCATGTTGATGGTCTGACTATTAACACACATCTACCAACTACCATCTTTCTTTGAAGTTAATAAGGCAAGTATTGCACATGGTTTCAAGCTCTTATTGACATACTCCTTTTGTAGTAACTCTTTTACCATTTCCCTTAGAATCTCATTTTTTGGGACTCATTTTGATAATGTGGCAAGTTAGGTAGACTAGGCTTAAGAACTAAATCAATCTGTGCAGAATGTTATGCATTGGTGGCAACCCATTTAGTAACTCCTTTATAATAATGTTACTAAATTCTTTTAACGATGACTTGATTAATTCTGAAAGACCTATTTCTAGATCATTGGTTACTTTACCTTTTACCACTAACACATAAACTTTCTTTGATTCTTTGATGGTCACTTTAATTTCTTTATTTGAATGGGTAAATGTTAGAAAAATCCTTTGCTATACTTGAGAAGTCTTGGGTCAGGACCCTTCTTTCATAGGTAGTAATGTATATTTCACCCTATTCTTCTAAAGTTTATAGACATTTTTTCAGTCTAAGTGCTGAGTATTAACAACAAATTGTTAAGGTTTCCTAAATAATAAGTGACAAGCATTCATGTTTATAACATCACAATAGACCTCATTTGTGTACTGGTTATTAATTAAGAAAGGAATCTTACACTATTCTATTACTAAGAGTTCTCCAATTGTTTTGATCCACCCAATGGTGTATGGATTCGATGCTTTTCCACTAGTAGCTGTAATTTCTTAGTAGTTTCTATCATAATAATATTTTCTTGATTACCATTATCAAGTATTATTGATTGTGCACCTAGTATGAAATAACTTGTTTCGTTAAGCATTGTCCTTTTATTTAGGAGCCAATATCAGCTTCTTGCCACATATATAAATTTTTTAATCTTTTTAGTTGCACTCCTCACTATCTGGGTAGTATTAGACTTCTTAACCTTTATCTTTAACTGTCTCCCCTTACTCTACTATATTCACTATTTTCTAACGCAGGCAATCACTGGAAGATGACCAACCTCATTACACTTAAAGCATTTACTTGATGTATGCTTCTTATAATGATTAACATTTTAGATTGCATCATTTTCAATAAGCAGTTGTTTGCCTATAGTTTTGTAAATTATCACTCTCTTTAATTGACTTAATGTCTTTTATTTTTCCTTCTTTGCAACAAATTTGTTAGATTTAACATAAAACTTACAAGTGGAGTCAAGCTTGGTTTTTTCTTGCAACATAATTTTAACTTTTAATGTTATATTCCTAGTTTTAAATATGTTCAACAACATTTGAACTCCAATTTTATCTTAGATAACTGGTTTTAATCTATCAAGGTATCTTAAGATTTGCTGGCTTTCTAATTCCTTTAGGTTCTTATGCTTAGATTATCTAAAACATTCTGATGAGTATTCATGAATTGACTAGTTACCATAATTGTAATATTAATATTTTTGAAAAAAGATCTGCTCGTAATTTGGAGGAAGAAACACTCCTCTTAGAAGTTGCTTTATTTTATACCAATCTCTAATCGAAGCTTTTCCTTTTCTTCTCCTATGATCTTTTGTTTGGTCCTACCAAGTGGAGGCTCTTCCTTTTAGTCAACAAGCAACAAATCTGACTTTTTGTTCTTTATGTATCTCCATGTAATCAAAGAATCTTTCTTCTTCAGCTAACCAATCTTTAAAACTTTCAATATTAAATTCACTATTGAAGATAAGGATATCTACTTTTAGGAAAAATTCATCTGACATTCTAAGATGTTAAGGTCATCGTTGTTCATACTTGACATAATTTAGGTATTCATTAAAATCATTGTCCTCATTATTAGAATTTTTTGCATAAGCTTGACATCTTGGTAGATTTATTTCTTCATAAGAGTCTGCTGTATAGGGTTGATGCCTATGTGAATTGGCAAGGACTAGTTAGACGAGAGGTTTACTGTGAGCAAAATCTCCAGCCTAATTCCTTTTGACTTTCTAGTTCTTATTGGCACCTCCTACTTAGAGAGTTCTAAGTCAATTGTTGATGACTTGTAGTCCACATTTCAATCCATTAAACCTGTAGCCAAGGTGTTGTAGTGTTGCCTCCGAGGCATGAATGGTTGTCCAAATAGTTAGCATTCCATAATCTTTGTCAGCAAGATGAGTGTTATTCCCTCTATCTTGTGCTGCCATCAGAATAGGTAAAATTTGCTTTGATATCACTTGATGCAATGTTTAACTGAAACAAGGCTAATACTTCAATTAAGTTTAAGAGAATGATATTTAGAAAAATAAAGATAATACAAATGCTTTATTGAAATGTAATTCACTAGAGATAATGCAAATATTCTATTGAAATGTAATTCACTAGAATGCTTTAGTCTCTTGGATTCGCACCTACTTAAAGGTAAAAATAACTAATTAATTGAAAAAAAAATACTCCAACTTAAATAGAAAAATACTTTGATAACTAAATTAAAACAATATCTAATTAAATAGGAAATATTTTAAAATAAAAAATAAAATTTTCTAAATAATTTTATAAAAATTTAAATAGTTAAAAGAAATCTCAAATAATAAAATTGCATGCAAGAATCAAATTTTTTGTAATTTTTCTTTAGATTTCTAACATTTTTTATTGAACTTTTGATAGTAGCTCTAATCTATAAAGTTTTGGGTCATCTATTTTATATCAAAATTGCACCTTAGTAATAGTCATGTCCTCCCACCTTGCATCCCAATACCTAATAATTAATCCAAATTTGTCCTTCCTTTTTCTTTTGCACATGAATGGGTCCTTAAATACATTTGTCCTTCCATACGCTTTATCATCATACGGACAGGTCCTTTTCTTCATCGTTTCCTTTGGCATGTGGGGAATAAAAAGGAAACTACTTTTGGTATAATAGCGACCCTTTTAAAAAGTTCATTTTGAATGCACGAGTTTCTCATACCAGATGATATGATAAAGATAAGATGAATGAATTGCATTTTTAGACATTGTTTTTGCTACTCAAACATGTGACCTTCATAATCTAAGTCACAATAGGGTAATTTTAACCTTAGATTGAGACTTAGTTTTTAATAATAACCTCTTAATCTCTTCTAATAATAGTGAGACTACTTTTGGTTTTTTTTTTTTTTTGGTTTTTGCTTTGGTGATGCATTTTCTACGATCTTTGAAATTAATGAAGCATGACAATCAAAATTAGTTGTTCCATTAGAAACAGGAGACGATTTAGGTATGTCGGTTTCAAGATGATTATTATTCATGTTCATCTTCTTCTGCTTCTTCTTTTGTCTTGCCTCGCCGTAGAAGTAAGAAATGATACCCTAAAGGGCGAGCTGTAAAGAAACCCCTTTTTCTCATGAGAACTACTCCTTGTAGAAAATGACGGCGAGGACTACTGTGATCGGAAGGAGAATGGTGATTATGATGTCTGAGAGTAAAGAGGAGCCACAGCAGATGATCCCCACTATTCCCATAAAGAAGCACTGCGTATTATTGCAAGTCACACCAGCACTAAGTAAAACCTTTTTGATCCTGGAGCTAAGGTTGTTGCTTCTCGCAAGATAATTTAATACTTTTGTCTACATTTTTGGTCCCATATATCAGTTACAAAAAACATTTTTTTTCGTTGCTACTTCGAAAATAAGGTAAAAATAACATAAATTTTGATAAGATATAGCAAAGTTCGAGAAATATATATATATATATATATATATATATATATTTTTTTTTTTGGTGGTGTATACAACTACACATAGACACCCCAAGAGCCTCCCTTTGGGTTTCGTTAGAGTTATTACTCAATAAAGTTTTCTTCTCTGTGTGCTATGTATACCTAGGCCATGCAGGAGCTGAGGTGAGAGTTTATTAGTAAGTCAGTGTTTAACCACATATTTGGCCAGAATTTGAACTCCCTATATGGTACTGCCTCATTCTCTACAAGGAAAAAATGGTTGGATGTTATGTGAAATTCAGTTCAATAATTTCTGTGTCCATGTAACTATGAGGGTTGAGCTTGTGAGACTTTCTTACAAAAAAAAAATAAAATTGAGTTAGAATGTTAACATAAATGACTTTCAATCTAACCTAAAGGTGTGGGAGTTTAATTACATCCCAACACTGCCTCATTCCTTGATGTTCAAACTATATATATATATGTGCCAAGGAGGTATCTAGATCATGCCCCAATGATCCTCTAAAAGTTTCCCCCTCAAATTTAGTGTTTTAAGTCTTTGAAATATCATCATTTTTCTCCGAATTAATCTTATTGATTTGCCCCATACCCCCCTCCATCCCCTAAAAAAATAAAAAATAAAAATAAAAATAAAGTTATGATGCATTTTGACATAGCCTCCCTAATATTTGGTTTCTGGTAGCATCAAATTATTGACACCTTATGTCATCATCCTAAGTAGACTGCTAGAAGAAGATTCTGAATTTGCTTGTGAAATTTGATTAAGAACATTAATGTACACATTAAATTGACGGCATCACGTGTACTGCATTAACCCATTAAATGACCGGAGACTCGATTCACAACGAAGGGAGATATTGTTTGTTGTATAGAACCGCAACTCATAATTCAACGGTCTATTCAATGTCATCTACACAACTAAATGACAACAATGTTGCATAGTCTAATTGCTGAAATGAGCTGGCCTCCTACCCCAACTCATAATTCAAGGGTTGCTTCTTTCTTTTTATTTCACTTATTATCAACAAATCCTACATGAAATAGGATATATGATTATTGAACCCATTGAAAGAGGAGCAAGCTCCGTTGATTGTAAAGAATGGGCTTATGCCAAATTCAAGATAAAGAAAGTTCTTTATCTTGAAGATTTGTAAGGAGACTTATTCTCCACCAGAGAATCAAAAGATTAATGGAAGGTTAATACTTACAATTATTTTGATTTCATGGAAGCATAGAGAAAAGTTTTACTATATAAGAATATTATTTGTGAAGACAATAATGATCCTAAAGATTAGTTACTTTTGTACCAAGGATAGTCAAATGAAACTACATTATCACCGCAAAATAGATGAATCTTTTTAAGCTCAACATGAAACATGTTTCGTAGTTAGCCAAAAGGATTAATATTTGATGGTAGGAGAAATTTGATTTTTTCCAAGATTATCTGTACACAACAAAAGGCTTAAATTACAATTAATGGTCCTCAACTAATGACCCCAAAGCTAGCACTAACACTACCAAAATAAGTGCTTAAAGCACTAATGGAGTTTGGTTCTAAAGAGAGGTTGTTAGAAATAATGACAACCATTATGTAATCATCATAATTGTCACAATCACAGACCTTATCTTTGCAAGTTCACAAACAAGATGAGAAGAATTAAGCTAAATTTGTAAAAGAAGACATTATGCAAGACTGTCAAGACCCCTATGAGTTTTAGTAAGAGACATAGTGGGAGATAATTTTCAATAAAGCTACTTTAAAAAGGTGAAACTTACTTTTGTTAAAGATGCTTTTATAGCTTTTGCCTTTTACTTTTGCTTTTAGTGGTATTAGGAATCTTTTTTTGTACAAGTGACTTTATTAAAGTTACTTTACTCATGTAATCGACAAGGCATTTAATGCTAAAGCATCTTAGGCAAGTTAAAATTGTGTGTGCCTTTCTATATAAGGCCAAGAGTATGAAAGAAGAGAGAAGATTCTGAAGTTCCCAACTTTACCCTAAGATCTACTAATCTGTGATATTGAGAGGGGAGTGAATTAGTATCACACCACTTAAAAACACACTCTGATAATTTAAGTCAAAGTATTCTACTTATTTAAATCTCTAGCTTTCATCAATACGCAGATATGTGAACAACTTCAAACTCTTCTCAAAAGCAAACACTTTCTCAAATTCAACTAAGGTATATCTATTGTTACCTATTAATCACAATAGTTTACAAAGTCACCTTTCAGACACCTTGCCCATTTGACAGATCTGATGTTTTTGATTAGGTCTTCTTTAGGTTATGGGTTCGATGATATTTTAGCTGCGTTCACAACTCAATTTAAAACACAGAATGTAAATCAAAGTAAGGACATAAGAGATTTACGTGGTTCCTAATGTGACGTACATCCATGGTGGTAGGGACTCTTCCTCTACCGAGACAATCCACTATACTTAAGAATACCAGTGTAGTACTCCCAATGTTCACAATGTAGTTACAATGGATGTCTTAATCCTCTGTTCCTTTTACTATTGTAAATACAAAGTGAGTACAATATGAAGAGTGTCACTTACTATATCTACCCTTTTTATAGCTTGTCTTGCCTCTGTTGAATTGAATAGGCTACTTCATTTTAACTTAGAAGTCCACCACAATACTCTCTAACCTCTCTTCAAGAAATCTAGAAATACGTTGAGTTCTTTCCAATGCTTCACCGAATTCCTTCTCAAGTTTGTTTCACACAACTCCTTCTTTCACCATCTCACGGCTTCACCCATCTCCTGATCTCACAACCTACCTCACATTTTTGGTTTGACATTTTATGTCTCACACATGTTTGTGGTTTGCCCGCTTTGCTGGTCTAAAGCCTTATGCATGTTCTAGTCTCATGCCGATGCACATTCTGGTCTCACACCATTGCATGTTTTGGTCTCACGTCGACGTTCCTAGATCTGCTGTCTTCTTTGATTTCTAGATACCAGGTCTGGTCTCTCACCCCACGTTCCTAGAGCTGCTATCTTCTTTTTTGGGTGGTCTCACAGTTTTTCTCCAGCCGATGGTGTCTCTCTCACTGTCTAGCCATGTTTTCTCGTTTACCGTCCAGTTGAGTCTCCTTTTTTTTTTGGTCGTCACATGGTTCTCTCCTTGTTATGTCATCTGTTTGTCTCACGCCATTGCAGATCTGCTCTTTTCCTCATCCGTTTCTTTCCCAATGGCTATAGAGCTCTCATGGGTTTTCTCTCTCACTGTCTAACCGGATCTCTCTCATTGTCTAGCCAAATTTCCTCTATTTTTCCATCCATCCTTTTTGGCCATCGCAGATTTTCTCCCTTTTTTGCCAGTGGTCTGCTTTTGTTCGTCTTACTGTCTAGCCCCTTATTGCTGTTTTGCTCTTTCCGGTGGTATATCTTTCCTCCAACCGCCCTTCGACCATCTCTGGTTTTCTCTCTCTTTTTGCTGACGATCTCTCTCTCTCTTCATCCACCCCTTTTTGGCCGTTCCCTGGATGTCTCTCCTTTTTCGTCCTCTCTTCTATGGCTATCTCTGGTTTTCGCTCTCTTTCTCTCGTGTAGGTTTTCTCTCTTGCAAGGGTGTGATTTTACTTCCTTGCCCCTCCATATAACTTCAAATCACTCTCTTGCCCCTCCATATGACTTTACTTTCTTGTCCCTCCATGTCAAATTACTTGCACACTTAAATCTAGTTGACAATAATTACAACCCATACAAGGCCGTAAGAACAACAATCTCTTCCTTTGTAATTATTGGCAACACTCATAATAAAAGCCATTATACAGCAATTACAACTCCCCCTTTCTTAACAACTTCCCCTGCACTGTTACTTCTCTCCCCCTTTGCCAACCAATTACAAAAAAAACTCGCAAAGTAGAGATGGAGGATTCACCTAAACTTCAAACTTGAGGAGGCATTTGTACAGACAGACTCATTCTATGCTTTTCAAACAACTATATGGATAGAGGTTTAGTTAGAATATCTGAAATTTGATCTTTAGTGCCAACATATTCCAACTGAATTGTACCATGTTTCACTTGATCTTTGATGAAGTGATACCGGATGTCAATATGCTTGCTCCTTGAATGTTGAACCGGATTCTTGCTGAGATCAATAACACTTTGATTATCATAAAGTACACTCACTGGCAACTTCACTTCAACACCCAAGTCTACCAATTGTCTTTGCATCTATATCACTTGAGTACATGCTACACAAGTAGCCATATACTCAGCCTCAACTGTGCTCAAAGCAACATTATTTTGCTTTCTACTTAACCGTGCAAAACATTTTGAACCTAAGTAGAAGTTGTAGTCGCTGGTTGATTTTCTGTCATATATACATCCTGTCTAGTCTACATTAGTGTATGCTCGTAGTTTTATAGAATTCATGGTCAAATACCACAAACCCATTTCTAATGTCTCTTTGAGGTATCTTAGTATTCTTTTCACTGCCAACACATGAGATTCCTTAGGATCAGCTTGGAATATGCTTGTAACGCACACAGCTTGCATAAGATCAGGCCTTGATGCTGTAAGGTACAGAAGGCTCCCTATCATCTTCCTGTATTTTGTAGGGCTTGTACTCCTTCCTTCTTGATCTTTTATTAACATCCAACCCACTATCATAGGAGTACTGACGGGTCTGCTATCCTCTATGCCAAACTTTTTCAGCATCTCTTTGGCATATTTCATTTGAGAAATAAAAATACCTTCTTCATATTGTTTTATCTGTAATCCAAGAAAGTAATTCATTTCTCCAATGAATGACATCTCAAATTCCTCACTCATCTTTTTTGCAAAATCTTGGCATAGCTCAGAGTGATCCCCCCCAAAGATGATGTCATCTACATATACTATGGTTATCAGCTGGCCTTTCTTTAAGTTGAACACATATAAGTTATTATCAATTGTTCCTCTTCTGAAGTTCAACCTTGTCAAGTACGCATCTAGCCTATTGTACCATGCTCTTAGGGCTTGTTTAAGTCTATACAAGGCTTTCTTCAGCTTACACACATGTGTCTCATCCTCTCTGATTTGTACTCAATCAGATTGTTCAATATACACTCCTTCTTTCAAGAGCCCATTCAGAAAGACTGATTTCACATCCATCTGATAAACTTTATACCTCTTATGTGTTGCCAAACCTAGGAACATTCTAATAGTTTCTAACCTTGCCATTGGTGCAAAAGTTTTATCAATATCTACTCCTTCTATCTGAGTGTAGCCTTTGCAAACCAGCCTGGCCTTGTTCCTCACCACCTTGCTATCTTCATTATGTTTATTCCTAAACACCCATTTTATTCCTATGACATTCTTGTTAGTGGGTCTTGAAACCAACTCCCATGTATCATTCTTCTCGATTTGATCCAGCTCCTCATTGATAGCTTTAGCCTAGGTTTTGTCTTGTGTAGCCTCTTCAACAGATTTAGGTTTAACTTGTGAGAGTAAAGCAGTAGCTTCCACAAATTTTCGTCTTATTGTAACTCCTGATGATGGGTCACTTATGATCTGATTTCCTTGATGAGCATTGGTCCATGTTTTCATTTTCCTTCTTTCTTGCATAGTCTTAGTTGCAAGAGGATCTCTTTCTTCATCTTTAGACTCACTCTTCTTTGAGTCTAAACTTACTTCTTATTCCTTTTCTTCAGGTTGGTCCGATTCTTCATCTACATTATATTCATCTTCTTCATTGTCCTCAGCTTCTCCATTCTGCATTATTTTCCAGTTCTTATCTATTCTCACATCACTGGACGTAATCACTTTTCCTAGCTTATACAAGAAAACTCTATAACCTTTTGTCTTTGTTGAGTATCCCACAATGATGTCTTCATCAGACCTAGAATTGAATTTTTCCAAGTTTTGCTCCTTGTTCTTCACAAAACATGGGCTGCCAAAGATTCTGATTGTCTTCTTCCCACTCTATAGCTCATATGGAGTCTTATCAGTATTGGGCCTTTGTAAGACTCTATTTAATAGATGTACAGCTGTAAATGTTGCTTCTGTCTAAAATCTTGTGTGAAGCTTGGATTCTAGCAGAAGAGTTCTTGCCATTTCAACCATATCTTTATTTTTCCTTTCTAGTACCCTGTTTTATTGAGGTGTTCTTGCTGTTGTCATCTGATAGTGAATACTATGGTTCTCAAGGTAATCTTTAAAAGCTTCATTTGTAAATTCAGTGCCTTGATCTAACCTCAATACTTTGATATTCCTTCCACTCTTATTTTCAGCCAATCTTTTGTATCTCTTAAAGCAATTCAGAACTTTTGACTTATGTTTGAGGTGCATGATGTAGGTCTTTCTAGAATAATCATCAACAAACAAGATGAAGTACCTTTGACCATTCAACCTTTTTGTCCTCATTGGTCCACACAAATCAATATGCACAATGTCTAGCACTGCTTCAAAACTGAACTCTTTGGTCTTATACTGCTTTCTGGCATGTTTTCTTTTAAAGCATGCTGAGCAAACGTACTCTCTCTCTCTCTTGAGGTCAGGAATATCTCTAATTGCATGAGTAGTGGTCAACTTCGTCATGTTCTTTTGTGTTAAGTGTCCTAGCTTCCTATGCTAGAGTTGATTTTCATCTTCTTTGGTGAGTAAACAACTGCTTGTCTTGTCCTCATCAATCACATATAAATTTCCAGCTATTCTCTTCCCAACTGTAATAGTATTACCTTCTTTACTCTTTACTTCAACCTATTTTTTTAATATCACTTTATGATCTTCATTTCATAGTTAGCTGATAGATGCTAAATTATATCTGAGTCCTTCAATGTGCAAAACATCTTTCAGCTTTCCTTTTCCAATGTTTACTGAACCCTTCATTGCCAAACTTGACTTTACCTTCTCTTGACTTGTTTAGCTTTGATAATTTACTCTTGTGTCCTGTCATGTGTGAAGTGCATCCACTGTCAAGGATCCATTGCTTATCCTTGTAGTTAGCCTTTAGTGCAATTTTAGCTATATTAGTTACCACCTTTTTAGCTTTATATTCCTTCTTTTACACTGGCTTGAAGATAACTTTCTCCTTTTTCACAGCTTTGATTGCACTAATTGTTTTTATTGTACCATCGAGTGCCTTCTCATGCTCAAGGAGGAGTGTCATGCATCTCTTGGCATTATGGCCATCCTGCCCGTACCTTTCACATTGTTCTAAGTCTGCCAATACAACAAACTTGTTCTTTGATACCACTAGTTTGGGCTTCCACCAACACTCTTTGTTAGTGTGTTCTTGCTTTTTACAGTATGTGCAGGAATTCACGACAGGTGTTCTCCTTTGAATTTTGTATTGTCTCCCCCTGTATGCAACATCGTATCTTCGCAAGTTAGAGACATTTACTGGTCTTCTCCACCAGCAGTTACACGCCTTATGACCCCAAGTTCCACAATGATGGCTTCTTTGCTTGTGTGACTTCTTCTCCTTCTTCAATTCGGCCATAACCCTTTGCTGGCTGACCTTCTTTTCTTCATTTTTGTTTGTCACCTAGGTTGCTTCTTTAAATCCTCTTTATTCTCAACTATCGTCTCCTAAGTCACAACCTTTTTTTTCAACTTCTGTGGCACATTCTTATTATCTTTAGGCAATGCAGCCTTAGATTGCTGTACTTTCTCTTCATTCTTCTTTTCTCTTACAGAACTTGTTTCTCCTATCATTTCAATCTTTTGCACGTTCACTTCACTCCTTTTGAGTTGCTGAAGTCTCAGTAACTCTTTCTCTATTCCTTCAATTTTTGAAGTCCTTGAGCCAAGCTCTATTATAAGGTCTTCACATATCTTGATATGTTCTTTAAATCTTCTCTTCAAGTCAATATGTTCAGCTTTTATTTTGTCCTTTTGACTTTCAGCTTCTTTAGACTTTGCCTTAACTTGTTTTATATGGGC
>JAHLGO010000381.1:6891164-6915830 GCA_020615895.1 Ceriops decandra | reverse complement strand
TCCACAGAATTGTGCAAGATAGATTTCTTCTTAATTGCTTTCATTTTCCTATTTAGAGACTTAATTAATTGACAAACTTTTTATTGTTCTACTTGAAGTTGTACGTCAAGATGGGTGTGTTTTTTTTTTTTTTTTGTCCATCGTCTATCAAGATGGTCTTACATTATCTCTTTACATTAAGTTGGATTACTTTTGTACTGATGATAATGACCTGCATGGAATCAATTTAATACGTTTAAACGGGTCCGCACCTTGTATTAATTTAATTATTAACTATACATTCTTAGTTTATTGATGCATAATCACAATTAACATGAGACCACAACAAAATTGACCATGTCCATGTCCATGTGATGAACTCTTCAATTTAACCACTATTGTTAAGAAGAATTTGTTAAATAGACTTTCTGCCAGCGTATATTTTGGATCCTGTTCCATTACAACAGTACACCACACCGTTGACACAATGTATATTCTCTAGATTAGAATCAGGGCCTGGCGTTACGAGGAGTCTCGAAACTCTAATTTAACAGTGGTTGATAAATTCTATACCCATTGTGAGATTAAACGCAGAGACAAACAAGTCAAGGGCCATTTGGTTTGATGATTCTGCTTTTGGCCATGCATCAAAGCAATATTTGTCAGTCAATAATCTAATGTGCATGTAACTACCATGTATGAATTGCTAGCAACGTGCAATGTCTTTAATCACGAAATGTTCTGCAAGAGTAGGTCAACTTCTAGCTTGTTCATTTTATTGGCGTTGTATTGATCTAGAACAATTCTTAATTCTAGGCTAATTAATTGATAAATAGATCGCCACGATTTTAACCAAACTTTGATTCTCAGTGTTACCCTTCAATGAGGTATTTGGTAGGAAAATTTTTAATAATACTTGACTGTAATACAAAAAAAAAAAAAACAATTAACCATTTTCTTTTGAAGTAGTAATCAATAGGCCAACATGATTTCCATAACCCTACTTTCACCCAATATATAATGGAGAAGAGATACATTACTTGCAAGCGAATCAATTGGGTGGCCACATTGAGATTCAAGATTCCTTGAGCACATTGCACTGCTCGTGTTAGGTGAGATGTAATTCCTTGAGTCATAATAGCGATATCATGAAAATGTTAGATTTTTAATTGTGAGGTCATTAAGGGAATCCATTAGTGTATCTTCTCTTCTAATCTATGAGAGCTGCATTAACATTTCTAAAAGACTTACACATATGAAATTCTTCGCCAGCTTTCTCTTGCCCATGTGCTAGGCAGCACTTGCCATGTGAAGGTTGTCATATTACCTGCTGAGCCAATTTCATACAGTAGACCCCAGTCAATAAATTCTATATTCTACTAGAGTCGTATTCAGAGTGGGTTGGTACGTGGAGAAATGATACCTTTAATCTTAATTAACTGAAATATTGGTCAGAGAGTACTCATACCATAAAAATTGCACAAAATGTACGTTAAACCAAGAGGTCATTGTCCATCAACTTATATATAAACCCGGAGATGGACCACAAACAACGGAAGTAGAAGGAAGGATAAGGAAATTAGTACCTTATTGTTATGTATTTCATTATTGCACTAAGTAGTAAATACTTGTTTTTCATTTCTATATTATGCATTTTAAAATAATAATAATAATAATAATAACTTGACCTAATTAATTTATTGATTTTTATTGATATTATATTTCTATTGTCCAATTTAATTATCAGATTGTAATGAAAAATATCTATTTTGATGGTAAGAATGTTTAGATGAAGGTTATTATATTGTATTGTACTATAAAAAAAAATAATTTCATCTCATATATTTAAATAATTTTTATAATTATATTTATTTTATTTTATTAAAAATATTAATTATATTAATTAAATTTAATTCAAATTAATTATTTTCATCAGGTGCAACCATATAGTAGATAGTTACATATTACATGATAAATGTATATTTCTTTCATTGTTATATTATTAAATTTCATAATATGACATAAGTTCTAATTTTAAAAAATAGTTGGATAAAAAATTCTCTTAAATGTTTAAAGGAAAAAGAAAGAAAAAAATTATTAAAATATTTTTAATTTTTTGACTTTTTAAAAAAATTAAAATTTATATCATATTAATAAATTTAATAATATAATAGTAAAAGTGAGATACATTTATTATATGATACATAAGTAACTATCATATAATTATACTTAACAAAAAATATTTTATATGAATCAAAGTCAATTAACAAAGCTAACATGTTAACAAATTTAAGAAAAAAATGAAATAAATATCATTACATAAACTCTGAAACATAGTAAATAAAAATTAGTTTTTTTTTTTTGCCAATTTGTATTATAATATGTTATGTATTTATTTTGTTGATATAAAATTTTGCCTTAGTGTGTTTTATAATAAATTTGTCAATTGGTTTGTTATTTGTTAATACTTATTTTTCATTTTAAATTTAAAAACCATATTAATTTTATTAGTTACAATTTTTTTTAGTCATTAACTTTCTCTTGATATAATTTTGTCAATCTAGTTGCAAATTATGTGAAAAAAAAAAACTCACCTATAATATATCAAAAAATTCATACCCAATAATGTTTCTTTAATATGAAAATAAAATTTTATTATTATTACTCTGTGTATCTTTGATATTTTGAGAATAATGTTTTTACATAAAGTTAGAGCTTTTGTCAAAAAACAAAATCAGATATTGGGATCAACATAGGGGGAAAAAATAAATTGAGACTAGGCCATCATGACCTTCCACAGTAATCACTCGAGTACTGGGGTAAACTGAGAACCCTTCAAGAGGTCTGCCGAAAGAAGCCCATGTTGTCTTGTTCAAAGCCTTCGTAGTAAACAACTTTGAATTGTAACAACTTAAATTTAAAAGTTGGTTGTCACAGAATTTGATATATTTTAAATCTAATTAATATGAAATTTGATATATTCAAATTTAATAATCTTTACTTTGAGTATATCTGAAACTCAATATATTATGAACCTAAAACAACACCAACTTGAATCCGATCGTCTGGCAAAGTGCCAAATGAACTTGGTTGTTTGAAATGCGGTAAAAATCGGTTTGGTAATTGTATATGATTAATCATTTGGTTCCTATTGGCAATATGATTAAACATTTGGTGAGTAACTATAATGTAAATTCGCATTTATTTACCACAAAAATGAATTGCAGCTAAGAGTATAGCCGTCGCGACTGAAAAAGGTGCCGCCGCGCCTTCTGCTGCCTACGCCTCTTGGCTTTGGCGAAGACGATGAGTATGATGTAGGGAAGGAGATTTTGAGGCAGGCTACCAAAAAATAATTCTCTCGAGTATGTAAAATTTTTGCTTATTTCCTCTTTTTGGAATAATTGAAAATTTTATAAATTTCATTTATTTTTCTTTTTCTTTTTTTTTCTTTTTGAGCTAAGATTGAGGAGCAGCATAAGAAAGCATTGAAAGAAGATTTCTGGGTGTTCGATTACGGTGGGGTTTAGGATGAAATGAAAGTACAAGTTCCGTAGGTTTTGTTATTTGGACAATATCCGGGGTTAAGTTAATGAAGTGTTGTCTTTGGTGTATTAAAAAGTTCTGCCTTTGAATGCATGGCAAGTCTAGGTATTAATGAGCTAAAAATTAAAGTGTGATGTGGATGGTATAATTGTGGTTTCAAAAGAACATGTAAGTAGAGCTTTCTCCTCCAATTTATGATTTTTATCCGTAAGTTATAGACCCATCCTATGGGAAGTTTTGTATAATTGAAGTTTTGTTTCATGGTTACTTTTTTTCACTCATTCCATATTATTTTTCTGGTTGTGTGGAGGATTTTAGCCTGTCTACTTGTTTGAGCTTTGGCTATAATACTTGGTTGAACGTTGGTGAGTTCCAGAAACAAGATCTGTGTCGATCTCCATTTTGATTCATGCTGTTTAAAAGTTGTTTGCAAGAGCATCCATTTGCATTTGTTTCATCAAAAACACGATGCTCCTGACTGTCTTGCTTGAGTTGTTGACGTTCATGTTCTTTCTTTCTGCTTCAACGTTGCCAAGAAGACAGGCTTGACCGACTTCTACTTCAACCTTTGGGAAAAAATGTTGCGTTCGGTGCAACTGACGAGTTAAGGAGGCAAGCTGAATTTGAAAAGCCAGAAAAGCATGATGACAGAGTGTCTGGTGAAAATCCATTGGCAGACTCGAAGTTAATTTCAGAGTCCTCTGCTGTGAGAGAGGATCATCGGGGTGAAACTTCTTTTGCCCCTGCTGAAAACTGCAGCAAACTGCCAGATGTCAGATTTTACGGAAGTTTCTGATGAACCGTTTTCACAGGAGAGAAACTTCAAATGCCAGGCACGATCACCATAAAAGAGATGAACATTCTTTAAGTGCAGCTAAAGAACCTCTTTTTTTTTTTTTTTTTTTGTGGGCACGGCAGAGAGCAAGGGTGCAGCAGTGAATGCTCGGCTCTCGCCCACCTCCGATAACATTGGTGAAATCAGCAAATGTAGTTATTCATCGATCATTTAAAGTAATCTCTATCTTCGCAGATAAAATCAACACCCACCAAAAAAAGAGGCTTAATTCCATATTTAATTAGAGTTAATTACATAAATTTTTAATCATCATACACCATCATAATTTTTAACTTAATTTTGGGTGGCCTTGTTCTTCTCTTATTATTCAGTAAGATTTGATTACTTCTCTCAATCAGAACATTTGTTGTTGGTACACAAATGTTACATCCTCACTCTATATTCAATTGGTGCTACATTTAGTTTATTGCGAGTATTTTTGTTATTATTCGGTACTTCATAAAGTGATTACAGATCCTTTTAAGCATTCTAATTTTTATTTTTATTTTTATTTTTAATTTTTCACAATCTAATACTCACTACCATGTGTCATCATTGGCCTAATGTTCGATAAAAAATTATCTTTCAATTTGGTAAAAACTCTTCTATTGCATAAAATTCTAATGACACATTATTATTATTATTATTATCCATCCAATTTTACTTCATAAAAAAGTTCTTTATATATTCTCTCACTTTAAATAATGGAGTATAAATAATTAAATTAATTTCATTAAGGTGGTATAATTATGTCTTGTCACTTTTAAAATATTATTAAAACTACAATTAATATATTATGTTACCTTTACACTTTTAATTTGTAATTCTTTAATTTTATTTATTAAGATAATATTATTTACAAATAACATATATTAGGAGATATCGTTTTGAATATCAATTTATCTGTACTAGTATGAGCAAAAAATAAATAAATAAATAAATAAATAAAAAGGTCTTGAGTCAACTCACTGTGCCCACCAATTGTAATCGATAGATAAATTTGTCTCTCCTCGTGTCCCCGTGGCAGCGATTGATTCTTCGTACATTTCACCTACTAAATTATTAAATGTAATACAATTAAATTATTAAAAGTATTCATCTTTTTTATATTTACTGTCTAACACAATATTTATTTAGAAACTCGATCATTTGAAATTTTTAGAATAATAAAAATTACGTGTATTTTTTAATATATTAGTTTTATTTTTTTAAAAAAAAAATAGTAACTTCTGTTATTAATTTGCCTAACATAAACTGGAAGGAATTTGTATTTCGGCTTCCTCAAGCTTCTCTAAATTAGATTGGCAAAAATTGATGATGAAGAAAATGTGACGTAAAAATGCAACCGACAGAGGCAATTACCTCAGCTCTACAGGTTAGCGGTCGCGTTCGGCAAAAGCCTAAAATAAAATACAAATTTAAAAATGAGTAAATCTAATTAATTTTTATAGTATATAAAAGATTAAATAAATAATATAAAAATTAATTATGAGCACTTCTAACTAAACTCAAAAAGTTTGAAAGCTTGAAAGCATCCCGATTTGCTTGGAGCAGAACGAGGTGATGTCAGCTGGCGGTGGGGGAAGCAGAGAATGGCCACTGGAGGCTCCACTTTCGTCCGACGTTTTGCCCAAAGCCAACAACGCCCCATGTGCCACCAAACGAGAGCAAGCCTGCCTGCCCCACTTTGTCGTGAGCTTCTGAAGGGAACGGCCGAAAAGGTCTTATGGTCTCGAAGGCCCGCAAGACTTAGCGCCAGCAGCACTGCTCTGCCCTGCTCTCTGCATGTGCATAACAGTTCCAATTTTTTTTTTTTTGGGGGGGGGGGGCCCCCCCCACCAAAGATCCACTAAGCCAATGGAAAGTGAAGCTAAATCCATCTTAATTCATTCGATCCCATTTAAACAGCCAGAATGGGTGTTTAAAGACTATGCATATTGACAGCAGATGAAGTCTCGAATTAGCACAGTGGCGGCAGACTTTAATTACTCTAACCTTCCTCACAGTAGTAGTATGCTCATATCCTCCTCTTACGAAACAAAATTAAAAGAAGATCGCCCGTTCCTCTTTGGGCACCAAAAGCATTCGGAGAAAACAATGTCAAACGCTATGATTCTTATTACTTCTTCATTGTTCCCTTGTCTGTCTTTCCTTACCATATTACCTTGCATCTCTTCGACAACAATCCGTGGAGGACTACATTTCCACACAACCCAAAATCCATTTCAGGATCCATTCCAGCAGCTGAACCACCTCGTGTCCTCTTCCCTAGCCAGAGCGCACCACCTCAAAAATCCACAAACCAACCCCACCAGCAGCAGCAGCACAACCCCAATATTCTCCCACAGCTATGGAGGCTACTCGATTTCTCTCGGTTTTGGCACTCCACCTCAAACCATGTCTTTTGTCATGGACACTGGCAGTAGCTTTGTCTGGTTACCCTGCACCACTCACTATGTCTGCAAGAACTGCTCTTTCCCTTCCTCCTCATCCCCGTCAAAGATGACATCTTTCATCCCAAGATATTCATCATCTTCCAAGATCATTGGCTGCAAGAACCCCAAATGCTCTTGGCTCCACAAAAACTTACACTGCCAAGATTGCAAAACAAACTGCTCCCAGATCTGCCCACCTTATATAATCCTCTACGGTTCCGGCACAACTGGAGGCATTGCCATCTCAGAAACTCTCCACCTTGATACCCTCAAAATTCCAAACTTTCTTGTCGGATGCTCCCTTTTCTCTTCCCGACAACCCGCGGGGATTGCCGGGTTCGGTCGTGCCCCTTCTTCTTTGCCCAGCCAACTGGGTCTCAGCAAGTTCTCTTACTGTCTGCAGTCTCACAGATTTGACGACACCACCAAGAACAGCTCGCTGGTCCTTGATCTCCGGTCTGACTCCGACGAGAAAACCGCCGGCTTTACTTACACGAAGTTTCTTAGGAATCCGGAAGTTGATGAGAAAACCGCTTTCTCGGTCTATTACTACGTGGGTCTCCGTCGAATCAGCGTCGGCGGCCGCCACGTGAAGATCCCATACGAGTCGCTCTCGCCGGGAAATGAAGGCACCGGCGGGACCATCGTAGATTCCGGCACGACCTTCACGTTCATGTCACGCGAGGTTTTCGAGCCCCTGAGCGATGAGTTGATATCGCAGATGAAGGATTACAAGAGGGCGCTTCACGTTGAGGCTTTGACTGGCCTGAGGCCTTGTTACAACGCTTCTTCTGGGGCTAAAACGGTGGCGTTTCCAGAATTAAGGTTGCATTTCAAGGGAGGCGCTGACGTGGCACTTCCCCCGGAGAACTATTTTGCCTTCGTCGGCGACAGCGGGGCGGCGTGTTTGACGGTTGTGACGGATGGGGTGGTGGGGTCGGGGCCTGGCATAGCCAGTGGGCCCGAGATAATTTTGGGGAATTTTCAGATGCAGAATTTTTACGTGGAGTACGATCTGATGAATGAGAGGATAGGATTTAAGCAGCAAAAATGCCAATAATTGGTATTTTTAGGATGGGTTATATTTAAGCAAATATGAAAAGATATTTATTATACTAAGTATAAAATATTTTATAATATTTATATAATAAATAATGCAATATAAAATATTTTTATATAATTTAAAATTTATTTGTGTTATCTTAAATTTACCCACTTATATATTTCTTTGTTTCTCACTTTACAAACTGTTCGGAATGTGTGAAAATCAGGAAAAATAAATTCATGAGATTGGAACTGCAATGATGAAAAATAGGTGTTTTCCATTCTCACAAATTCGGCGAGGAAGCTAACAGAACTTCAGCAATTTTTGTGAAATTACCATACTGACCTTCCATCGCTCGGTCTCACCGAAGGGATGGGCTAGATAGATAGCATCGTGTTACGGGCCATTATCTTTTCCCAATCGTATGACTCAAGATGTTTTTGTACAAATACCGAATCCATCATTGTCGATGCATCGAGCCATTAAAATCAAAAGTTTTTGATATTTTAGGTCAAGTAAAGAGTTTTATAATAAATAACACTTTATCACAATTTTTTTTTAAAAAAAATAATTTATTGAACTAAATGCTCAAAATCGGCCTTCTCTTTGCAAGTATAGGAGATTTACAGTGCACATTGCAATCGGACTGAGACATTGCCTTTTGAGTGTGAGACCCAACATCAATTTATACTTTTTTTTTCCTACTTATTTTAAATCTATTCAAACAATTAATTAAAAAATTTTCTTTTTTTCTTTCTCATAATTTTCCTTTTTTACAGCTTCCTTTCCAACCCTTTCTCAAATCCAAATAAATACCCTTTGTTTTTCTTTTCACTTTTTTGATAGATTGTATAAGAAAAACCTTATTGAAGAGAAGCGGTGGAAGTGAAAAAAAAAAAAACAGAGAGAAAGAGAGAGAATTTATAATTTCCAAAACTTCTTTGAGAGTTGATTTGTCATTGAAAATAAGATTGAAGAGCTAAGTGCCATGGGTTGTCATAATCTATATTAAGTTCTTTGTCATTTTAAAAATTATAAAAAAAATCAATATAGCAACAATTTTTATCTTTAAATCGTCTTTTATAGTTCTAGTAAGAATGAAGTAAGTAAAAAGGATACACTGACTTGATTGTAATTGTTAGAATATGTCTTGTATTCTAGTTGAGTTAAAATTATTCTTTTATTTTTATCTTATTTCCTTATATATATATATATATAAGAGATTTCATAAGCAAACCACACTCTTTGTATCTTGTAACACACTCTCTCTAGTGATAAAAGTATTCTTTCTATCTTTCCCATAGACGTAGATCACATAGACCGAACTACGTAAAATTCTGGTGTTATTTTCTTTTTCGTTTTATCGTTTGTGATAACAAATCCCAGGAGAAACGACGTCAATACTGTAGAAACGGCATCAGCACTGTAGAAACGACGTCATCACTGTAGCGTCAGAAACAGATTGTAATTTGGGTAATTTTATTAATTTGGGCCATCAATTTGTATTCTTCAATTTTTGTTGTGAGTATTTTATTACAATGGCTTCTTCATTTTCATCAACGATAAAGTTTAAAATTAAGTTTGATGGAAACACTAATGTTGCACTGTGGCAAGTTAGAATGATGACAATTCTAACGCAAGAAGGTACAAAAAGGGTCCTACTTGGTAAGGAGAAGAAACCGGAATCAATGTCCGATGTAGATTGGGATGACATGGATGAAAGAGCTCTATCCTCGATTCAACTTAGTTTGGAAAATGAAGTTTTGAGAGAAATCCTCGGTAAAAGAACAACAGCTAATGCGTGACTAAAATTGGAAAGTCTGTACATGATGAAATCTTTGACTAACAGACTCCGATTAAAGCAACGCCTTTACACTTTTTGTATATCAGAAGGTACTTCTTTGAAATCACATATTGGAAAGTTTAGTTCAATTGTTACTGATTTGAGTAAGACTAACGTTTATAATGACGATAAGGATCAAGCTTTATTGCTATTGTGCTCTTTGTCTCCTTCATACAAGCATTTTAGAGATACTATAATTTATAGCAGAGAAGATATTTCCCTTGAGAATGTTAAGACTAATTTGCAGGCCAAGGAGAAAATTGATAGTAGTTTGACATTTTCTGAGACATCAGATTAGAGTGTTCGTTTGATTATTGATTGAGGAAGATCAAAGGAGAGAGGTCGGAATTCAGGTAAATCAAGATCGAAATTAAGGTATAAGAATTTGACCTGCAATTATTACAAGAAGAAAGGGCACATTAAGTCTGATTGTTACAAGTTGAAAAACAAGCAGAAAGTAAGTGACAGTAATTAGAAGAACCATCCACCAAGAGAAGCTCATGTGGCAGCAAATGAGAGTGATGATCTACTTTGTGTCACTCAAGGCTAAGACAGATTTCAGGATATCTGGATCATGGACACTAGAGCCTCGCAACATATGAATCCTAACAGGGAATGATTTACCACTTACAAGCCAATCAATGGTGGTGTTCTGTTAGGTAATGATCATGTGTGTAAGGTTGCTGAGATCAGTATAGTGTAGATCAAGATGCATGATGGTGTCATTAAGACCTTGTTTGAGGTCAAACATATTCCAGATTTGACGAAAAATCTTATTTTTTTGGGCACTCTTGAAAAGAATAGCTGCAAGATTGGGTGTGAAGGTGGAGTTCTGAAAGTTTTCAGAAGTACTCTTGTATTGATGAAGGCTGCTAGAATTGGCATATTGTATTTCTTGCATGGTTTTATAGTCACAGACTCAACTGCAGTTTCTACTTCAGTTTCAGATTTAGACATGACAAAGTTGTGGCACATGTGGCTGGGACACATAAGTGAAAGAGGTATGGCTACCTTGAGTAAGAGAGGTCTTTTGTGTGGTCAGAACACAGGAAAAATGGAATTTTATGAGTATTGTGTTTTTGGGAAGCAGAAAATGTTGAATTTCAGTACAACTATCCATAAAATAAAGGGAATATTAAACTACATCCATTCAGATCTTTGGGATCATTCTCTGGTTCTCTCTAAAGGTATGAGTGTTACTTATATGCTCACTTTCATTGACGATTTTTCTAGTAAAGTTTGGGTTTATTTCTTGAAACATAAAATTCAAGTGTTTGGAACCTTCAAGTAGTGGAAAACTTTACTTGAAAAGCAAATTGGGAAGCAAATTAAGAGGCTGAGAATAGATAATGGCCTTGAATTTTGCAATAACAAATTCAATGAGTTTTGCAAAATTAAAGGCATTGTTTGACATCACACAGTTGTAAAAACTCCACAGCAAAATGGAGTTGCAGAATGCATGAACAGGACCTTGATAGAGAAAGTTAGATGTCTGTTATCCAATATAGGTTTGGGCAAGGATTTTTGGGCAGAAGCTGTTAATACAGCTTGTTGGTTGGTAAATCGATCTCTTTGTACTTCTATTGAGTGTAAGACACTTGAAGAGGTGTGGTCAGACAAACCTGCAGATTATTCTGAATTGGAGATATTTAGTTGTCTTGCTTATACTCATGTTAATGAGGGAAAGCTTGAACTAAGGGCTAAGAAATGCATTTTTCTTGGTTATGCTTCTGGTGTGAAAGGTTATAGGTTGTGGTGTCCAGACCTTAAGTCTCCAAAATTCTTCATCAATAAAGATGTGACATTTGATGAATCCGCTATGCTGCATCCAAAAAAGGAAGTCTTAAGGCCAAATGATGAAGATAGTGGGAGTTCCACACAGCATGTGGAGTTTAAAAGTGATATTCTTTCTAAGTCAAGTCAATAGATTCGGGTTGACACTTTAGAAACAGATGAGGATACGCTAGATACTCAATAGGCACAATTATATAGTATTGCCAGAGACAGACCCAGAAGGACTATCAAGTTACCAGCCAAGTTTTCAAACTCAGATTTTGCTTATTGTTTGGCAGTAATGGAAGAGATGGAGTACAATGAACCTAGAAACTACTCAGAGGCTATCACTTGTGCTGAATCTTCCCAGTGGAGCATTGCTATGACTGAGAAAATTGAGTTCCTACATAAGAATCAAACTTGGGACTTAGTGAAACTTCCCAAAGATAAGAAGACTGTTGGCTGCAAATGGATCTTCAAGAAGAAGAAGGGAATCCCAGGAGTTGAAGACACACGGTACAAGGCACGTCTGGTTGCAAAGGGTTATAGCCAGAAAGAAGGGATTGACTTCAATGAGATGTTTTCTCCAGTTGTGGAGCACACTTCCATTCGTGTGTTTCTAGCTATGGTTGCCATGTATGATATAGAACTGGAGCAACTTGATGTCAAGACTGCTTTTCTACATTGAGGAAGTCATTTATATGGATCAACCTGAGGGTTTCCAAATTAAAAGCAAGGAGGATCATGTTTGCAGGTTGAAGAAATCTCTATATGGTTTAAAGCAATCTCCTAGAGAATGGTATAAGAAGTTTGACAGCTTTATGGTAAGTCATGGTTACTTGAGGAGTGAGTATGATAGTTATGTCTACCATAGGAAGTTTCGTGATGGATCATTTGTCTATTTGCTACTATATGTCGATGATATTCTTGTTGCCTCTACAAGTATATCTGAGATCAATAGTTTAAAGAAACTACTTGGTAGAAATTTCGAGATGAAAGATTTGGGAGCTACAAAGAGGATTTTAGGCATGGAGATCACCAGAGACAGGCAAGCAGGAGAGTTGCGCCTTTTATAGAAAAGGTACATCAAGAAGGTTCTTGATCGTTTTGGAATGATGAGTTACAAACTGGTAAGTACTCCTTTGGCATCACACTTCAAACTTTCAGCCTTTTTGTCACCCAATAGCCTAGAGGAGGGGGAATATATGTCATGTGTTTCATACTCTAGTGCAGTGGGTAGTATTAGGCATGCTATGGTTTGCACTCGTCCAAATATTTCACAGGCAGTCAGTATGGTCAGTAGATATACGGCTAATCCTGGGAAAGCACGTTGGCAAACAGTTAAATGGATACTTCAGTATCTTAGAAGCACTACAGATGTAGGACTTATGTTCAGCAGAGAAAGTAGGTTGATTACTGGTTTTGTGGATTCTGACTATGCAGGTGACCTTGACAGAAGAAGATCAACAACTGGTTATGTTTTCACCCTTTCAGGCAGTGCCATTTGTTAGAAGGCAACATTATAATCAATAGTTGCTCTTTCCACTACTGAAACTGAGTACATTGTAATAGCAGAAGTAGTTAAGGAAGCTATTTGGTTGAAAGGTTTGGTCACTGATTTGGGTTTATTACAGGAAACTACCACTGTATTCTGTGACAGTCAAAGTGTTATACACTTGACCAAAAATCAAGTATATCATGAGAGGACCAAACACATTGATGTCAGATACCATTTCTTACGAGATGTTATATTTCAAGGTTTGATTTCAGTGAGAAAGGTCGCTACTACTGACAATCCAGCTGACATGTTGACGAAACCAGTTTTTTCTAGCAAGTTCAAGCATTGCTTGGACTTGATTAGTATTCGTTTTGATTGACTGACCCTAATGGGCTATTTGGAAAAGAGATTGAAGGATTTTATTTTATTATATATTTAGAGAATACAATGCAATGTGGAGATTTGTTGGAATATGCCTTGTATTCTGGTTAAGTTAGAATTACTTTTTTGCCCTTATCTTATTTCCCTATATATATAGACATAATAGGATTATGAGAATAAGAGAAATTTCAAAAGCAAGTCACACTCTTTGTATCTTGTAACACACTCTCTCTAGTAATAAGAGTATTCCTTCTATTTTTTCCGTGGACATAGGTCACATAGATCGAACCACGTAAAATTCTTGTATTATTTTCTTCTTCGTTTTATCGTTTGTGATAACAGTAATTCTATTAGCAAATATTTGCAAGGAAAATAAATTTTACAAGTTTGATTTGCAAAGTCATATAATATTGTATTTAAACATGGTTAATTATGCTATATGCATATGATGTTAGTCTATGAAATGACAAATTTATTATAACATTATTCATGATATTTGGTAAGCATAAGTAAGCATTCATGTATAAAAAATATTCATTTCAGAATACCCAAATATCACCCCTCACCTAGTTTTGCTACTTTTGTAAGGAAAGAGGAAAATGAAAAAGACAAATGAGAGAAATCAAAAGTGAAAATAGGAAAAACTTTTTGTTTAAAAAGAAAAATGAAAAGTGAGAGGAAATAATATAATATGTATAACAATTCTAATTTTATTTTTATACTAAACTTGACGAGTATTTATACATATATTGATAATTTCTTAAATTAAATTGACGAAACAATTACTTTTTTCTTTAGTTGGAGAGAAATAGAATTAAGAAATTAGAGAAATTCACTTATTTATTTATTCATATATTTTTTAAAATTCAAGTACAATTTATTTTTCTTTCGTTTATTCTTTTTTTTTTCTTGTTCATATAAATTAAGATTTAAACCTTAAATTTAAAATAAGAATATAAAAAAAATCTACCATTAGACTTTATGACTAATATTTTTTTTCTTCTTTTGGTTGCAAGGAAATTCAAAAAAGTGAATAAAATTATTAGATTTTGAGTATAAAATTAAATAATTTTAACAAAAATGTCTCAACCAATTTAAAAATACGAAACTCTCCGTTTTATTTCTCCCAAACACAATGTGAAGGCTGGGGTAGGGCCGAAATTTTCAAGCCTGGGCCGTACATGCTCATGGCTGGTCCTGGGCTCAGTCCGGTCTCAAGGACCTAATTGAAGATGAGAGGCTCCGCCATTTGGGATCTTCGGCATCATCAATTAATTTATCAGCACAATCCACCGGCGGATGGTCAAGGCTCCTTTGTTCGGACATGTGTCGATGTCCGCATCCCACGCCAGCCAACAAAACACAAGTGATTATCATCCCTGGTGGTTTCGACTTTCATTTTAGTTATTTTGGAGCTTTCCCAGGTGAGTTGTTCATCTTGTTTCAGACGCATAGTTTTCATGAGCTAATCTTATTTCCAATCCAGATTTTCTCTTGAACGCACTATTTTTATTGTCTAGTTTCAATTTTGTTTTTTTTTTTTGGTTTACCCTTTTCCTGTCTAATTTGGTGCTTCTTATTCATGTTATTTCTATAGTTCAAATCTTGTTCAGTTTGCTTTTAATTGGGTTAGCAGTGGGTCTTTGTCTTTGTGATCGCTTCCGTTTGTTCTTCCAAAGCACCTTCCAAGTGGGTTTGTTTTAAACCGGGTAAAATGGATCCCAAACTGCAGATTGATTATCGCTGGTTGTTGGATAACCTTATCCAGGGAAATTAAGTTTCTGGCGGATGCTGGAATCCAGCAAAGAAAATGCCAATTATTAATTTATGTTTTTTTTCTTTTCTGTAAAAAGGGATTTCGTCGGAAAAATTAGTACATACGACATGATGTTGATGCGATAACCATCAAAGGTAAACTAGTACTTAACGAAATAAATCCTTACAACCAGACAACACATAGAGACTTGCAATGTAGTATTTTAACATTTGCAAAACTCTGCGATCTAAGAGTGTGTTTGAATCTTCTTTGCATTCTTTTCCATCTCTTGATTCTGCACTTTATATCTACCACAGTGACCTGAAGTTGAGTCCTGCTGTAATATTAAGGTCACTCTACTATGACTTGAAAGCCATAGGTTTGAGTCATGCCATCAGTATCTGCGTGAAAATAAGGGTAAGACTATGTACAACTAGCATTCCTACATCATACACACACCTCATACACGCAACTGCTTCAAGCTAGCTGCTCTTCATGCAATGTCTCTTATGTCCCAATGACATTTAGAAATCCAATCACCAAACACCTTCGGCAATTTCAGTTCTTATCTAGACCTTCCCAACAACTTTCTTTGTGATAGGACAAGTGAATTAGATCTGACCTGTTTTTCAGCTTGAACAATGCTAAAAAAAAGTTACAGTTACCCCAATCACAATATCAACAACTTGAGAGTTCATCTTTAGTTGTCAACCTGTTTAGTATATCATGCCTAGTGATGTAACTGCATTGAGGAACTATATTTGCTATGGAACTGTCTTGTAATTTGAGAAGGTAATAGAACTGGTTTTCTATCTCCAGTGTTGCCAAATTTCAGCTGTGTTCTGGATGAAGGTTCTTACATCCCGATTGATATTGTTGGACAATTTTCTCAATCAAATGCTAATATAACTTAAAGAGTTATTAATATTATGAAAAGGGTTTGCTTTACCTTGAGCCACATGACTTTGTCATGCCTGCACCATTGCATGAACCTTTATGTGGATGCAACAAAATTTTTGTGGGAGACATTGAGTTATCCATCATTTGTAGTTCTTTACCCCTGCTTGTTTTTCAGCAGGTTGCATTCTTTCTTGTGCAGCTAAAGATTGCCAAGTTCACTTAGCATGGGGAACAAGCCTGTTAAGCAAAAGCAAGAAAGGGAAGAGATTCTAGTGAAAATTATGCCTCCATTGGACCGTGCTTATGTTCGATGGCTTTCGCGTGATCTCAAGAGGATTTATGGCTTCACTCCAAGAAACTGTGATGCAGTCAAGCCCCCAGATCATTATGTTGAATACATGAGCTTAAATGGATGGTTGGATGTAAACTTGGATGATCCTGATCTGTCCCATTTATTTCATAAGTAGATAATCATGTATTCATGGTCCTTGATGTATATGCAATATCAGAACCATTCTTAGGCAACTTATAATATCGAGCATCCTCGGGGGGACAAGAACCTTTTAAGACCATGTTTTTGATTATTTAATGTGGCAATTATAGATTTATCTTCCTAGTGAAGAATGCTGAAACTCCCTTCATGCATAAAAACTTGTTTCGGATGCTGGCACGGTTGGCAGTCATTTGCCAGCTGCGTGGGGGAGCCCTCTGGGTTTTGCAATCCCAAAAAATTTGGATAAATGAGATGGCAGAATTTATGCCAAAGACTTGTAATTGCAAGGTCCAGATGATGCTACCTGCAGCAGTTGAATTGTTGATATTGAATGTGTTTGGTTTAATTTTTGGTTGTTGCTGTTTATTTGACTGTTGGGGCTAATTTTTTATATGACTCCCTAACAGCAACAGATTGAAAAGTAGGCCAATTAATACTTTTTGAGTCTTTATCACTACTTGGTACTTGAAAATAATTTATATGGACTAAAATACCTCTAAAAGAAGATGTTTATATCATTGTATTATTTTCCTACATGTCATCTAGATTAAGTATGTGCTACATTTTATGTTCATGAGGAAATATTTATATAAGCGAGGTATTTTCCTTTTTTTTTTTTTTATTTTTTCAACTCTTAAATTAACGTTTCCTTTAATTCAAATGTTAATTAATATTATCACATATGAAAAATATCTCAAACATTATATATGTATTTTTTATTTTTATTATATTGTGAACATTAATAACATTTTTTTTAAGATTTTAAAACTAAGAAAAGTCTTCATATTATTTTTACAACATTTATTCTAATATTTAAAATTGTAAAAAATATATATCTATACAAACTAAATGTTAATATCTATGATTTCATTATACAACAGCAACTTCGAGTACAAAATTAATCAAATACTTTATTAATTTCACTAATTAGCAACATTAATAAATAATTAGTGATTAACAACAACAACTATCGTTATTGTCGTATTTTCCAAGCTTTAAAGGCAACATAATCTTCCAAAATTTAAGTCGAATTACATAACATCCTTAATTTTGAAGTTAAGCATTTATTGTTACAGTTTTGGAATTATAAAATTTTTGTAAATTTCAATTTAATTTAATTTAATTTTATCAAATTTTTAATATTACAATTGTTAATTTTTTTTTAATTTATAAAAAAACACAATAATGTAATAGAATTGGGGATAATTCTTTGCAAAATATATGAAAAATAAGTATAATTCAATTTAATTTATTAAATACTAGAGAATAATTTTAATTCTACAAATTTATTTAAGAATCCACACCAAATAAGGTATTAAAACTATAATTTGTTTGCAAAATAATTGAATTAAATTATATCTATAAATTTGAATTGAATTAAGTTATATTAAGATTTGATTTAAAACAAGCTTAAGGGGTTTTTTCCTTTTTTTTTTTTTTTTTTTTTTTGTTTTTTTGGTTGGTTGGTATGGTACATGAAATGCGCGGCAAATAATCGCCCGTTTCTTTACTTCACGGAAGGCGCGCGTTGTCGATTCGAACCTCCTTTGGTTTATTTCCAACCTATCTGTTTGTTTGCGCAATTCCTCTTGGTTTTTTCGGGTCCCGTAGAGACGCACTTCTGTGCATGTAGTCCCAGCATGCCAAACCTGCTCCCTCAACCACATCCTCCCACGTCATCACACGAAGGAAGGTAAAATTATAACCAGTACCATCAATCATTGATTCCAACTCCTGTGTTTAAATCAGATTTTGTGGATGTTGATGTGGCATCTTCTCTACCATTCGATCACAGTTAAGGTCATCATCAAGACCCATTATAGCATTCTTGATCTGGTCATATACTGTGACAGTTGTAATTTTTCATGTAACATCATAATCATATAAATTGGGAGAACTTTGTTAACTTCATGCAAAATTAGTTAATTTGAATTAAGGAAAGTAATAATAGGACTAAAAAAGAGATAAATGAAAATTAATATTACATATATATATATATAGCCCTCAATAATTGTGTAATATAAGATAATAATTGCTAATTTTAAATTTAGAAATAAACAATAAATTAAAATATCAATTTTGTTAATTCAAAATGTGTAAAATTCGAATTCATATCTTTCATATTTTGTTGATTATTATTCTAACAACTGATACAAAGATGACGGATACACATGGTCCCGATTTGTGAACTATAAAATGAAAAAAAATAAAAGACAAAAATAATATTTTAAAAAATATATAATATCAATTTAGGTTTAAGTTATATATAATTCAAACATAACTTAAACCTTATTATTTATTTTCTTTAAAGTTTTCATAATTATTTAATTTTCTTGATACATGGTTTTATTTTGTGATATTATTATCATTACAATTATTAGTAATTATTTTTTTCCTCTTTTTTTTTTTTAATTTTTATTTTTTTTATAATTGGGAGCGCTTCCCTCCACATCCATATCCGAACCAAATTCCCTCCTTACGACCATTTCCCTCGTTTTCTGCTCACTTTCTCCCGCTGCCTTTTTTGTATTTTCCTTCTCGCCAAACGCCAGATCTCTCTCAATCCTTCCCTCCGATTTCCTCTCCGATTCTATTTTCCACTTTCTGTTCACTTCTCTTTCAGTCACTGGGAAAGCAGTTTCTATCTTTTCTTTTTTTCCTCTTTTTTTTTTTTTTTTGAAAATTAAGATTTTCGATGTCGAATTCTCAAGCGCCGAATCCGACGTCGACTCAGCAGCAAATCGACGGCCAGAGTGGTGCCTTGAAACGGCAGCTGTCTTTCTGTTCTCTGAAGCCGCCGTTCTTGCCTTCTGGCGACTACCACCGCTCGGGCGCCGCTGCCGCCGCCGAGCCCTGCCGCCACGATCAGGAAGCCGAGGCCATTGTTGTTAAACTCCCGGTGAGTGTTTTCGGCTTTGATTGTTGGCTTGTACAATTATTCTCTCTTTCTCTCTCCGCGGGTTTTGTGTTTTTCCTCTTTTTTTTTTAAATAAAAAAAATCTTTTGTGGAGATCTTTGTTGGTATTTGGTTTTGATCGTATTTTGGTGTGCTTTCCTGTGAAATTTAATGCTATGATTTAAATTTTATGTCAAAGTGTGGCCTACAGTTTTCGTTTGGTTGATTTGAGTTATGTGTTGATAGAGGAGTCTGATGAAATCTTTGCGTTGTTATGCTTCTAAGGCGATTCCAAGATTAGTTGCTATAATTCACCTCATTTGAAAAGGTCCCGTTCATGAGCTTTTGTGTAAAATATACGAAAGTTGTCTTATGTGTGTCTGAAGTGAATTGAATTCAAGCCTATTGGTTCTCAAAAGAGCTAACTCGTTGTGTTTACATGTTCCAGCGATAGAAGAAAGGAAATTACAATGGCTTGTTAAGAATTTGCTGTTTGATTAAACTTTGGTTGTTCAGTGTTGCTTTTGGGGTGAATTTTTGACCTTAAAGCAATAAAGTTTATCTATCTGTAGTGCAGAAGTTGGTGGCAAACTATGTTTAAAATGCAAGAGGAGGGCATGGTTCTGCTTATGTGCCTCTTGTCATTGAATAAAAGAATGCAAGAAAGTTGGGAAGAAATTGTTATTCAACTTGAAAAGATGGCCACTTTGACTGTTTTACAAGATGAATAGCACATGGCTTACAAGTTCAACGTGCCAGAGATTGTACAAAGGAATTGTATCACAATGCTTTTCAAAATAATCATGCTCAATGTGCTAGTGGGATTGGGGGAAGAGGACATCACTTTGCTAGAATTTTAATAAAATTTTAATTTAATAAAAGTTGGCTTATGATGATTTATCTTGGTATCTCATAATTTGTATTTTCTTTATTTAGTTAGTCAGCTGGGGTTAAAAATCAAGTACAATTGTATGGAAATAATCACATGAAGTGCACTTATGCAAAATGCTGGAATTGTAAATGTGGACGTGCATCCACTTGCATTGAAACAAAATGTGCATGAAGTTTCATTGTTAATCCTTAATTCCAAGTATATCCAACTCTTTTTCCCACAAATACCGTTGCACTTGTGAGATGTAGAGATGGTGGCAAACATGTGATTATCTAGTTGATATGTGACTCAAGTATATATATGAGGCTGTTGTTAATTGTGATCTAAAAAACTAAAAATTAATCTATCAGCCATTAAAGCGGAAGAGTGATGCAACGGATCCAGAAGCTGACTCTAGTGAGTGGAATGCTGGTTCTGGGTACAAGGAGATAATGACCAGCCCCCTTCAGACACCTGTAACAGGAAAAGGTGGAAAAACACCGAAGACATCAAGACTTTCAAAGACCACTAAATCTGGAATTCAGAATGCCAATCCGAAGTTTGGTGAGTTTTCTGGTACTGCTAGTGGGAAAACTAGAAATTGTAGTATGTACATATAATGTGCTTTCTCAATTGGCAGGTTCTCCTGGCAATACTCTGACTCTAACTGGTCCTTGTCGTTATGACAGCTCTCTAGGTAACATTTACTCGTGTTAATGTATTGGTTTCCAAAAGCTATGTTTACTTGACAACCTTGCAAGTCTCTAATTACATTATACTGTGGGTATGTATGTATGTATGTACGATATAAGATTGGTAATGTGTTTTATGATTCTGATACAGGCCTCCTGACAAAAAAGTTTATTAATCTGATCAAACATGCTGAAGATGGTATTCTTGATCTTAATAGAGCTGCTGACACTTTAGAGGTTATTATCTATCTTCAATGCGTCCTACATTGTAAAGCCTCAGTAGCTGAATGTTTTCTCTGACCACAGGTCCAAAAGAGGCGGATATATGACATAACCAATGTCCTAGAAGGAATTGGTCTGATAGAAAAGAAGCTCAAGAACAGAATTCAGTGGAAGTATGGGCTTTAAGTTTTTCCTTTCAATGTCTAATCTCAATTTGTTTTGACTTTAAGAAATTAAGTTTATTTTTTCCGTAAACAAATTGATTTGAGAGGTAACTTTATGGTTGATTGAAATCAGGGGACTTGATGTCTCAAGGCCTGGAGAATCAGATGACAATGTTGCTAGCGTGCAGGTATGTGGCAACTGACTGTATTTTTCTACACAATTTTGGTATCCAGGATTTGTGAAACCTATTTTTGTTGTGTCTGCCTTTGATTTTATCTATTTCATGTTTCAAACCAACTCACTGGGCATTATTTGTCCCCGTTGTATGAAAACTACGATGATGATGGGAAAGCCAATATTAGTTCACTGGGCCTTGTTTTAGTTTTTTCAACTTTTTTTTTTCCATCACAGGCAGAAGTCCAAAACCTTTCCATTGAAGAGCACAGATTAGATGAACAAATAAGGTTGTGCAACTTCTTTTCTGCGTATGCATTTATTCAGCTCCCATATTTATCTTGTTTGCAAGTTTTGGACAATGCTGAGGGTAAATTATTGCAGAGAGATGCAAGAAAGATTGAGGGATCTCAGTGAAGATGAGAACAATCAAAAGTAAGACTATCTTCTCTTTGGCATCAAATATCAATTATGCTTCTGTTAGCTATGGACAGCTCTTTTACATTTTACCATCTTAGGTGGCTTTTTGTCACAGAGGAAGACATCAAGAACTTACCTTGCTTCCAGGTTATTTTCTTTTCCCTGCATGTTGATTGCAAGCTTTTTGCTAGCTGTTTGCATGCCATAGTTTCCTAATAATTATTGAAATTGACTAAGTATATGATTTATTATTTCTAACAGAATGAGACCTTGTTAGCCATTAAAGCTCCACATGGCACAACTCTGGAAGTCCCAGATCCTGATGAGGTGATTTGAAAAGCAGTGAATTGGGTAAAGTTTGCGTTTTTTTTTCACATGTACGTTTTCCTCATTAATTTCTTTCATTTTTGCAGCAGGCTGTAGACTATCCACAGAGGAGATACAGGATAGTACTGAGAAGTACAATGGGTCCCATAGACGTTTATCTTGTCAGGTACTTTTAGTTCTATACTATGTTTAACCTAAGCAGCAGCCATAGACCTTAATGCTAGTAAGCGATGATCAACTGTTGATTGGGGAATTTATGGCACTAATTCTCTCAACATTTTACTTCTCCTCAATGCCTATCACCTCTTTCTTCGTTTGCTGTAGTCAATTTGAAGAGAAATTTGAGGAGATTCACGGTGCTGAACCACTGCCAAGTTGTCCACCAAGTTCGAGTTTTAATGATAATCTAGCAACAACAGTTATCACAGGGGAAGGGAGCGGAAAGGAGTTTGAAATTCAAGGGCAAGATATTCATGGACTCTGCTCAGATTTTAATGCCTCACAGGACTTTGTTAGCGGAATCATGAAGATTGTTCCCTCAGATGTTGACGTAAGTTTGGCCTCTTGTTTAGTGTTACCAGTTTCGGAAAGGTGCAAGCTGTAGACAATTATGATGTTTTAGACATTGCAACCATTTTAAGCATGAGCATAAGATTGATCCACAAATAATTGACTCAAGCATTCCGACGTTCTCATATCTTATTCTTTTGTGACTTCTGATTTATGACATATCTTAGTCTTTTGTGAAAACTTATGATCGATGATGAAATCAGACATCTCAGACAAATAATTGTTCCATGAGTGTTGAAAGAATGCACGGCCATCTACTAAGGAAGCAACTTCCTTTGTAGGAATTCATGGTTTTGTTTTTAATTTTGATATTCCTATGCAGAGTAATGCTGATTACTGGCTGTTGTCAGATGCTGATGTGAGCATCACTGACATGTGGCATGCTGATGGTATCCTTCTAGTAGTTGATTTTATTAGTCTTCTCTCTTACTCCCATGTCATATTCAGTACTGAATTTTATTCTCCATGGCTCTCAACTATAGCTGAATGGAATGAATTTAGTACGCTTCACGATGACCACAGCATGACTAATGTCAGCACACCTCGGCCCCAAACACCGCCAGCCAATCCAACGGAGGTTCCTCCTGCCAATGCTAACGCAGGGTAGTGGGGAAGTGCCGGTGAAGATGTGCGCCAACTTCATGATCTTTTCTCTGGACGAGAGCCGATGATGCCCATGCATCACCTTCAGCGCTGCCGACTTTCTAGATGCTGGATTGAAGAAAGACTCCTCAAAGTTGCTTCACAAAAAGTCGCTGCGAGGAGCTAAAGAATGCATGGGAGGTTGCTGGTTCGTTGTACAGCACAGCATAAATAACATACACACGGTCCTTTAGCGAATAAGCAAGGTAATTGCTGTATTTTTAATTTTTTTTTTACTCTACTGTTGTAAATTACTCCTCTATATGCTTTTGTAATTCCAAGGTGGGGACCTCGTTACAATGGTGAAATCGTGCAAGATAATCTAGAGCTATGAACAGGCAACATGTATGATCTGGTGTATTTGTCTTTGTTATGCTGTATGTAATTCGACTCGTGAGCTTCAATGGCAACGCTGAAGATAGCTATGGCATATATTTGTGAGGCATCAAATGATGTGATGAATTGTGGGCGGTTAGCTTGGATGACCAAGCCCCTGCTTGAATTGGTTCGTTTGGTTTCATTGTACAAAGTTCTCACATTTTACTTTTATTTTTTCAATATGTATTTCTGTAACTCCAACACAAGTACTTCTTTTCTTAATAATCAATAACATTTGGGAAAACAAAAATAAATAAATAAAAAAGGGCAATTTTATTTTACCAAAGAAAGCATTAACTAAAGTTAATCATCATCAGCCATCGATTCATTAAGATATGAATCACGAAAGAAGGCATGACAGTGTTTGGTTTTTACTTCTTGGTGTTGCTGATTGGCGGTGACCTGTCAACAACAATCCTATGCGAGTGTTTGGTAAAAATTTTCGGTGTTACTGTTAGAGTCTATTTATTTCCTTGCGCGGCTTTCTAACAGCGATGAAAAGTAGTTCGAAACTACTTTTTGAGTACTTTTTTATTTTTTTATTTTTGTATGTTAAAAATATTTTAGATAAACTAAAATATGCTTAAAAAATAAATATAATACTTTATTTTTTCTTTCTTTTACTTGCTCCTTGAGTTAGATTTGTATCTGTTGTACAAATCTTTATATAAACACAATATTTTCTTTTCTTTATTCAACAACACTTAAATATTATATATATATATTCACTTCAAAGTTTCATTAATATTAATACTTATAAAAAATATCTCCCCATCTATTCGATGAGCTTCTTAACAGGGAACAAGAAAAACTGGTTAAATGTAC
>JAHLGO010000381.1:6864731-6891064 GCA_020615895.1 Ceriops decandra | reverse complement strand
TTTTTAAAAAAACCTTAAATTAAGTAAGAAAAGTTTTGATATTATTTAAAGAATGTTTATTCTAAAATTAAAAGTTTGTCACAATAGACATACTATGTTGTGAGCATTTTTTGAATTGTTTATTTATTTATTTTTCCATGTTACAAGTACAGATTCACATTTTTTAAAATTTATAATTATGATTAATAATATTATTAAAAGTGTATATTTTGTGTATAGAACGTGTCAAATTAACTAAATTCTTGCAAAGGAAATTGACAAATAAAAAAAATAAAAATAATATTAACTTTGTTATTGTTAACCATGACTGGTTAAGTTGTGTCCTGTCTCTCCTCCCCTGTCGTACAAGGAGAGAATATGAAAACGTTCGAGCCCCGCCGCCCACCGGGGGGGGGGGAACTATTCCACACACGAGCAATTGCCCTTCCAACCAAAAATTACATTCGCCAATCATACAATTGAATTAAAATCCTTTTTGAAATAGTTTAAAACAACCGCCGAAAAAACATTTTTAATCTAATATTTAAAAAGCTTATTTATTATTATTATATTAAAAATTAGAAATTCAAACTTTTATTAAGACATTTAATGGAATTAAATATATATTTGTAAAATTTATTCTTTAGATGATTTACAATTTTTCTCCCAATATACGTCTGCGAATACTATTTTCATTTTTTTTCATTCTATGAAAAGGAAGAAAAAAAAGAGAGAGAGAGAGAGAGAGAGAGAGAGAGAGAAGGGATCCGTCTGTGTAAAACACAAAGGAATTCAACCCAGTTGAAGATATTTTGATAAATTTGCTACGCGTCGCGAGAAAACTTTTATTATTATGTTGACGTTTTCAATTGGACAAATCTCCGAGGTGAGTTGGATGATTATAATGGTGGTGGACTGTATTCAATCAATCAATAAAAAAAAAAAAAGTTTACTTTTACAATGGGCGACACGTAACGCACGACTCATTATGTTAATAATATAAAATCTCACGTTAATAAAATACAATAATATAACTCGACTTAAAATATCGATGAGTTTTCATTCACCACTTTGCTCTGCAAACAATAGATGGAGAGATGATTAAGACACTGAGAGAGCTCAAATTCTTCCTGCCAACGAGCTCGAGTTCTCTGGTGAACTTGCTTGCTTTTGAAGTTCTTATACAATCACACCAGAAAATAAATAAATAAATTACAAAATTTTGAGATCATGTATTCCAATTCGTTAAGAAAGGATAAGGAGTATGAAATACGGAAAGCTAAGGGTTTGAATTTCGATGAGCTTCTTAACAGGGAACAAGAAAAACTGGTTAAATGTACTGTTTTTTTTTTTTTTGCAATATATATATATATATTATGTTTTTCAATTCAAATCTATTCGAGATTGCTTTTGCGGAGGAAAGAATAGAACGAGCATTTTAAATTTGTAATAAAAAAAATTTATGGGATTTAAATTGTCGAAGACTAATTATTATCGATGAAGGTGGCTGATTGAATAAATTGAAAATGATCTCCCCATCACATTTTGGCACTTAAAGGGATATATATATATATATAAAGGGTAATTCAAAATTATAGCAAAATTTTACCATTACTTGATGATGTTGATTTATATATTTAAGACAAATTTATCACTTAAAGATTTTCATGTTAGAAACCAAAATAATAATTAATTCGTAAAATAAATAAATATTATGTTTATAATATAAGTAAAACTATTAAAAACATAGATAAGCATGCATTTATATTTATAATTTAGGACCATGACTTAATTCTTGGATTTTTCTAAAAACTTTTTTTCTGAAATTCTTATTTCTATAATGCAGGATTTTTTTTATGAGAATACTAGTAATAAAACTGTAATGAAATCAATATACTGCTGTCCATTATACTGATGTGTTGTAGCGAAAATAAGAATCCTCTCTTTCTTTTGTTCCTGAATGTTTCTCTATTTTCTCCTACTCTTTCCTTTCATTTCTTTACGTTTTCTTTCTGATGGTTGAGAACCCAGAAAAAGTCCGTAATATTATATATATATATATACACATTATTCCTTAAATGTTATTTAAAGTATGACCCAAAATAAAAGACCTAATATGATGATCAGTTAGAAAGAGAAGTCTTTTCTTATTTAAAGTAACGGTTAACCGTTACCTTTTAAGGAAAAACCTCCTCTTTTGTAACGGTTATCTTAAATAAGAAGATACTTCTCTTTCTGTAACGTTTATCTTTAATAGGAAGAGTGGAGGGATTTTAAACCCGATGACTCAAATTACCGTTATGCCTAACCGACCATCATATTAGGTCTTTTATTTTGGTTCATACTTTAAATAACATGAGTTACTTATGTTAATTAATTTAACAATCTCCCACTTAGCCCATATTATGACTTGATGAATCAATAACAATTAAGTGTGCACAATCCTTAAAGATCATCAAATCACAATACTTAGATTGAATTAAAATGATTGGATCATGACGGTCACATATCTTTTAGCGACATGATTCCTTCTATGTATCACATAATCATTATAATTCATAATAATTTTACTGAGGAATATTGAAACTTTAAATTATCATTTCCACATATGCTATTAGTTATCTAACAAACTATAATTGTATACAACTAAACGGAGATAACAAAGTATAAGCAAAACCATAACTTTAATTGAATTCACGAGTGTTACATCCTAAAATATTGGATTTTAAGAGAATGAGGACCTGTCCATAATGCCCATCCGATCAACATGTCCAGTAAATATTTTTGGTGGTAAACCTTTAATTAACGGGTCCGCTATCATCAACTCAGTGCCAATATGCTTAATGGGCACTCTCTGGTTTTGCACTTCTTCTTTAACAGATAGGTATTTCAAATCTATATGTTTCGTACCTTTAGAATACCTATCATTCTTAAAGAAGAAAACTATTGTAGAATTATCACAGTAAATTCTTAACGACTTTTCTATACTGTCAACCAAACCAAGCATTAAGATAAAATTCCACAACCATAATGCATGAATAGTAGCCTCAAAGCATGCTACAAATTCAGCCTCCATAATAGAAGTAGCAATGACAGACTGCTTCCCATTTTTCCAAGAAACTGCTCTTCCAGCTAGGAGAAACATGTAACCAAATGTAGATTTCCTCGAGTCTACACATCCAGCATAATCTGAATCCAAGTAGCCTACTACTTTAAGATGACTTAATCTTTTATAAGTAAGCATATAATCCTTGGTGCCTTGTAAATACCTAAGTACTTTCTTTCCGGCTTTTCAATGATCTATTCCAAGAATACTTTGATATCGGCCTAACACTCCAACAGCGAAACTAATGTCTGACCGAGTACATATTTGCACATACATCAGGCTTCCGACCAGTGATGCATAGGGAATTGATTCCATCGCTTTCTGTTCCAAATCATTCTTTGGACATTGCAATTCACTGAATTTGTCTCTTTTCTGAATTGGAACTATTCCTGTTGAACAATTTTTTATTTTAAATCTCTCTAATACTTTATCGATATAGCCTTTCTGAGACAATCCTAACAATCCTTGTCATCAATCATGGAATATCTCTATTCCTATCACATAGGATACCTTATTCATATCTTTCATTTCAAAAGTCTCAGAGAGAAATTTCTTTACATCATGTAACAAACCTATGTCATTAGTAGCCAAAAGAATGTTATCAACATATAGGACTATTATAATGAACTTGCTCCCACTGACCTTCATATAGATACACTGATCAACGGTGTTCTCTACAAAAGTGTATGATGCAATGGTATTATTGAACTTAATATACCATTGTCGGGAGACTTGTTTCAGTCCATATATCGATTTCTTTAATTTATACACCAAATTTTCTTGCCTAGTGATGGTCAAACCTTTAGGTTAGTCCATATACACTTCCTCTTCCAAGTCACCATTCAGAAGGTGGTCTTTACATCCATTTGGTAGTGCTCTAGAACATTATGAGCTATCAAAGCCATAATGATTCTTAAGGAGTCTTTCTTGGAGACTGAAGAGAAAGTCTCCTTATAGTCAACATCATCTCTTTGAGTGAAACCTTTGGCAATAAGCCGGGCCTTATACCTTTCGATGTTACCTTTCGAGTTTCACTTGGTCTTAAAGACCCACTTACAGCCAACTCGTTTTGATCTTTTAGGTAACTCTACTAGTTCCCAGACTTGGTTTACATCCATCGATTTCATCTCTTCCTTTATGGCATTGAACAACCTTTCAGAATCATTACATTCCATGACTTGTTTAAATGAGACTGGATCTTTATCAATACTCAATTCTGATTCATACTCAAGTGAGTAAACCATATAATCATTTGAAACAGCTGGTCTTTTCTGTCTTGTAGACTTCTGTAATACCATTTCATGTGGTATCACTTGTTCATTTATAAATTGAACATTGTCACTTGATTCATCTCTTATGTGTTCACTTTGCGTGTTTCAAGTATCAATTTGTTGTCTTTGCATGTTACGTGACTGTGATGCAATATAAGGAACAACAATTTGAGTGGAAACACTAGGTGTGGGGATACCATCTTGAGTAAAAGTACTCATTGTAGATCTTCCATTTTGTAATTCTTTAATATCCACTTTTTGTAATTCCCTACTCCCACTGAACTGGCCATTTTCAATGAACCGAGCATTAGCAGACTTAATTATTCTAGTACTATAGTTAAAACAATAGAACCTATACCCTTTCGACTTTTCAGAATAACTGATGAAGTAACTACTAATGGTTCTTACATCAAGTTTTCCTTCATGTGGATTATATATCCTTACTTCTACTGGATAACCCCAAACATGAAGGTGTCTCAAATTGGGTTTCCTTCCTGTCCATAACTCGTAAGGAATCTTAGGGACAGCCTTACTAGGAACCCTATTCAGCAGATATGCAGCAATCCTTAATGCATACATCCCCAAGGATAAAGGTACAGTACTATAACTTAACATGCTCTTAACCATATCCATAAGTGTGTGATTCCGCCTTTTCGCTACACTATTCTATTATGGTGTACTAGGCATTGTGTACTGTACACATATACATCAACTTTTAAGAAGTTTTGCAAATTGACCAAGACATTGTTCACTTTCATTGAATTTTCTATAATATTCACCACCCCATGTTGGGACATCAAGAGGGCCACAAATATCAGTGTATATCAATTCTAAAAGCTCATTGCTTCTTATAACTGGGTCCTTTGATGTATGTCTTGTTTGTTTCCCTTTTATACAATCAACACATACATCCTAATCAATAAAATCCAATTGAGGCAGGATATGACCTTTCATCAACCTCAATATCCTTTTTTTGGATATATGACCCAATCTTTGATGCTATAAGAAAGCATGCATATTATGTTTATTACCTATACTATGCTTAACAAGAAATATGGAATCAGCATACATAGCATCAAGATTAAAATAGTACAAATCATCAATCAAAGTACCAGATCCATAATAGTACGAATGTCTATACAGTGAAAATGTATCGTTTCCAATCTTAAGGTTAAATCCCACTTCATCCAACTTTGCAACAGAAACTAAATATCTAGCATATTTAGGAACATAGAGACATTTTTCTAGATCCAAGTGACACTTAGTATCTAAGATCCATTTGTACATCCCAATTCCTTCTATCCGTGCCTTCATTCTGTTTCCCATATAAAGGAACTTCTCAATTCTTGTTATGGGCTGGATTTAAAGAAATCTCTGTATAATATGTGACACATGAATAGTAGCTTTAGAGTCTAACCACCAAGTATTATTGGGCACTTCAATTATATTTGATTCAAAACATACTGATATACAATATGTACCTTTCTTTTTAGGCAACCTTTCTTGAAGTGACCCATCTTTTTGCAGAAGAAGCATTTCTAATCCTTTTAGATTTGACTTCCAATGACTTTTATAGAGGATTTATCCTTCTTATTTTTCTTATGTGGTTTAGACTTGCTACCACTAGCATCATTACGAACGATGAGGTGAATGGAGTGATCCTTCATCTTCTTTAATCTCCCTTCCTCTTGAACTATCATGACTTTAATTTCCTGAAAGTTCCATTTCTCTTTAATAGTGTTATAATTCACTTGGAACTGGCCAAATTCAGGAGGCAGTGAGTTGATGATGAATTGAACCAAAAATGAATCACTCACATCCATGCCCATTGTTTTCAACCTTGCTCCTAGATTAGCCATACTGGTCATATGATCATAAATGAGCTATGACCAATCAAATTTCTTGGTCGTCAGCTCATTCATTAGGGTTCCTATGATAGATTTATCATTTATATCTGATTAAGAGTATTCCTTAATTTTCATCATAAATTCCCTCGCATTTTCCGTCTTAGGCATCGATGGCTTTACATTTTCAGCTATCGTCATTCGCATCAAATTCAAACTCAGCCTATTAGACTGTACCCGAGCCTCATGAAGAGACTTATCAGATTCTGTACTGGTCCCCGTAATTCCTGTAAGCTTTTCATCCGAAATGACTGTTAAGTCTAAACCCAAAACACCTAAATGAAACTGAATATGCTCAAACTATTCTGCATAGTTCAGCCCATTGAATTTGATCATCGAATTGCCTAAAGCGAACACATTACTGGAAGCTGCAAACATAATCCAAATTTATACGTTAATGCTTTGAGAAACTCTAATGGATTCAAATACATTACAAAAACTTTAATCATGCATTTAAGTTCACCTTTGGGTGATTCTCAAATACATAACTTTAATCAATAATGATGCTAATTTAAATACACTTTAATAGATCAATCAATCATACTAGAGTTAACATGAATGTTATCTTTAGATATACAATCATGTTTACCCAGTATATCAATCAATCCCCCTTTAATGTCATTAATTACAAGCAATGATCCATCTTTGAATAATCTCTTAATTTCATAATTAATAACTACAATTGTTCATTTTAAACATTTTATTAGCATCCAAAAAATGAACAATTTGAAATTCACAATCAACTATTCAAATCCTTTCAAGTTAGGCCACTTTGGTGACTAACAAGCTTTCAATATTTGACTCATGTTGATGTGAATTCAATAAACTTTAAAAAATCTTCAATTACGAAGATTAAATTATCCTTTATGTGAGAGTTAACATTGTAGCATACTATTTCAATAACCGATTCCTTTTTCATGGTGGCATCTATTTGAAAATTTCTTCTCCACCACCGGTCAAGGATCTGCAGCACCACAATATTGCAGGCGGCACACCCACGTGCTGCTTCCGATCAAGCGACCCATGATGGTAGCAATATCGTATTGCGAGCATTGCCCGCGTGTTGCCTCTAGCCAAGGTACCTGTGGTGGCAACAACACCGCACCGCGGGCGTCACCCTCGTGCCGCCTCCAGACAAGAGATCCACAGCAGCAAAACCACCATATTGTAGTCGTCGACTGCGTGCTGCCTTTGGCCAAACGACCCATCGATGGCAGCACCACCACTTACCGACAGCACCACCCTTTACTAGCAAGCCCATGTCGCACAATCCAGCGACACGGGTACGACTGGCACACACCCATACTGGCGAGACCACATCGTGGTGGCACCACCCTTCACCAGCAAGCCTGCGTCGCATAATCTAACGACGCGAGTGCGACTGGTGCACACCCACACCAGCAAGACCGCATCAAGGTGGCACTACCCATTACCAGCAAGGCCGCGTCACACAATCCAGCGACGCAGGTGTGACTGGCACACACCTACACCGGCGAGACCGCATTGCGGTGGCACCACCCTTCACTGGCAAGCCCGCAGCGCATAATCCAGCGACCAAGTTCCGCCGTACTTGCCAGATCCAATTCGGATCCCTCCCCCCCCCCCCCCCCCCGAAAGCACAGCTCTCACTGGATCCAAAGTTATGAAACAACGACACCGGATCCAAACCGATCCGTGTCTTCGGCAGTTCACAGAACCTTAGCCTCACCAGATGCCGTTCCGCTATACCTAGATCCATCCGGATCCGAAGACGTACAGTCCTCATATCGGCTTTTCTTTTTCCTTTCGATGTCGGCATTTCGGTGGTGCTAACTTTCCATAGCCGGCATTTCTCCTTTTAACATCAGCCATTTTGTTAAGCACAATAAAAAAATAGAGAAAAGAAACGTATATCCTTTTCCTTTTAGGCGCAAAAATATAAAAGAGAAACACATTGTACAACACAATAGAAAACAAATAAATTGCAGTATTCGCTGACCCGCTCTGATACCAATTGTTGGACTTTTCTAAAATTTCTTTTTTTAAAATTCTTATTTTTATAATGCATAATCTTTTTTTATGCAAATACTAGCAATAAAACTATAATGAAATCAACATACCGTTATTTATTATGCTGATGTACCGTAGCGAAGATGAGAATTCTCCCTTTCTTTTGTTCCTGAATATTTCTCCCTTTTCTCTTTGATAGTTGAGAATCCAAGAAAGGTCCGTAATAGTGTATATATATATACGCACATTATTCCTTTCATGTGACCGTTACCTTTTAAAGAAAAACCTCATCTTCTGTAACGATTATCTTAAATAGGAAGATACTTCCTTAATAGGGAGGGTGGAGGGATTTTAAATCCGATGACCCAAATTAACGTTATAACTAACTGAACATTATATTAGGACTTTTATTTTGGGTCATATTTTAAATAACATAGGTCACTCATATTAATTAATTTAACATCAATGATATATTGGTATTAGATATTAAAATTTGAATTCAGTTGAATTAAGAATTGCATAAAAAATATTGTTGTGACTTTATTGCTACGAAGCTCGTTCCCACTAAAAAAAACAAAAATTATGGTGCAGCGTATAAATGATAAATTTACTAATATTACATTTGCTTACATTGGAGTTTCATTTGAGGAGTGTGAATTCTCAACAATTTTATAATGTATTTTTATTTTTATTTTTATTTTTTTGGTTAAGGAAAAAAATGATCACTTAAGAGTTTCTTGGGTGCCTCAATATCTTTTTTTTTTTTAAATTATTCCAAAAACAGATTCTGATAATTATTCCTTATAGGAAAAAAAAAAAAAAAAGGAGGGTGGGGGGTGTGTGTGGAGAGTCCGTGGAGGGGCCACGTATCATATTTGAGCTCCGTCGGAAACCCTATCCATGTAATGAAAGTCTTTCCAAATAGTCTCCCATTTTCATCGGCATACCAAAACAGTCGGTTGCAATTCACATTTCCTTTCGTGATTGTATTTAATGATTATGATAAACTAATATTTATTTACTTTTTTTTTTATCTATTTTTACTTATTTTTGTAATAAAACTCTTTTAATAAATTTACCATTACGTATGATCTAGTAGTATTGGTGAGCATTTTCAACTCTCCTGCCCCGTTTCTCATCAAAGCTCTGCATAGGGATCGAGACTCCAATCCAAACTCTCTCTCTCTCTCTCCATCCGAAGCCAAGAAATTCCAGCTCAAAATACCGATCCTTTTTATCTGTCTCTCTCTCCCTCTCCCTCTCCGTCTCCCTCTGTCTATCACAAACACACACACAATGCCTTCTGGAAAGAAAAAGGTCCAAAAATTTATATTCATAGCCAATGCAGGCTGTGACTGTCGCAGGCCGAAGCCCTCGGACGTGCACGAGCCAACACTACTGGCCAATTCCAAAACCTCCAATCCAAAAGCACAGCACGCAAAGGCTTCTTCTTCCTCCTCCTCAAGCTCCTGCAATAAAAATGGAGGCTTTCCCATGTACAATGAAGAGGAAGACCAAACTTCCACAACAGTTTCATTCAGCATAGAAACCAACACCACATCAACCCACAATTCTGAATCCGAGCCCGATCACCCAAAACCAACCCACAAAGTCATCCGCAGCATTGCTGTCGTCAAGGATTCCGACGACCCGTATCAGGATTTCAGCCACTCCATGCTGCAAATGATCTTGGACCAAGAAATCTACTCAAAAGATGATCTTCAAAAGCTTCTGCACTGCTTCCTGGAGCTCAATTCTCCTTGTCACCATGGTGTTATCATTCGAGCTTTTACTGAGATCTGGAATGAAGTTATCTCTAAGAGGCTGATTGTCAGCACATCAAAGAAGCCCTGTGTTGGAGATCATGACCCATCACATGACGATCAATCCTAGCTGTGTCAGCCATGTGAGGGCATTAATTCCACTTGTGGGTGTCGTGATGCTTCACCAGGACAGCTCATAGTCACAGCTTTGTGTTGCTGATCTTTTTCTCCCTTTTCCTTTTTTCTTTTATTTTTTTTGGGGATAAATATTACAATTCATAATTTAGATTCAATTTTTAAGAGCCTAATTTTTTTTCTTTTTTCTTTTATGTATACTGTGAATGTGAATGCAAAGCCAATGGCATTAATAACCAAACTGGTGCAGTTTTGAATGGGAGTTGTTGGCTGTTTGGTCTGTATGTGTTAAAGAATTCCTGGCTTTCATAGTTGGCATAGCATCTCCATCACCTTCTTGGATTTTCTATATTTTAATTATATAGATATTTTTTCACATGTAATTTTAAAAAAAAAAAAAAGTAATTTGCTAGGAGCACGGTTGTCACATGACTGAATTCCTGTTATAGAAGAATAAAAAATTAAGGAAAATAGGGAAACAAATAAGAATGAAAATTTTGAAAAGGAAAAAAAAAGGGGGGAAATTACCTAATTATCATTATAACGTAAGTGAAAATACAAAAAAAAAAAAAAACACCATAAGTAATTCTTCTTCTTTTTCAAAATGAATGGGTGAATATTTGAGATATATATATTTATTCTATTTCTCATTGTTTCTTGCTTCAAATTGTTTTTATTATATAAACATGACGTCAACTTGATGTTCACTTACAATCACCAGGACAACCATTGTAGCATTGAGGTGTCTAACATCTTTCGTGCTTATGATTTTTTTTTTTTTGAAATTTTTTTATTTGCTAAATTTGCTTTTCCTTGACTTTTGTTTTTGGTTGATAAAACAAATTGTCAATTCATTTAGTTTTTTTTTTTTTACAGAAAAAAAAAATTCAAAGTTGATGATGGAGGTTCATTTGGTTCTTTTGTGTTTTTCTTCTTCCAAAAGGGGTAAACCAGCGGCACAAAGTACAGCTATATTTTCAATGGCCGGCAAACATTCATCCGCAAATCGAAATTTGGGGACACCGAAAAGGTTGACTTTTTGGGTTGATTTTTTTTCGGAGATGAATTGAAATTTATCCAAATGGGGATGGGGGCCCAATATATAGCACTTTTTATAGTTTATTTTAGTCCCCTAACTGAACAGGTCAATGGTTACATTTGGGAGTTTTCTTGCCGAATTAACAATTAATTAATAGACCACTGCAACCCAAAAATAATATATACCACAAGAATTTAATTTTTCTTTCAAATATTGTTCACTGATTAATTTTGACAGATTATTTGCATTTTCAAACAAATTATTGGCATAATTAATGTATCTACCTTTAAATTAAAAAAATTAAAGCAAAAAAAAAAAAAAAGGGGTCAAAAGACCTCTAGTCCGTACAAGACGCCGGCATGTTTCTCGGGACCATCTTCCAGGAAATACACGTCCCTCATCTTTTGAAACGCGTGCCACGTCAGCAAGCTATCTGAACCGGCCTGATGGCATTTCCCGACCGCACGGTCCACTTCCAGCGTCCGGGCCACCCGGTCCAGCCCTCCGTACAAGCTCTCGCAGAACCGCATCATGTGCTTAACGTCATAAACCCTATCGCCGAAGAACACCCTCAACATCGCCAAGAACTCCGCCAGCCCTCCCGGCAGCGAGCGGCGGGTGAGGATCTTGACCAGGTACCCGAAATCGTACGCGCTGTGGAACGTCACCCAACTCACCATGTCGTTGCAGACGAGCCCGGAAGACATCATCAGCTCGGCGAACCGGGCCGAGTCGATCCCTTCCACTCTGTTCCTCTCGAAGTCAATCCCCTGTCGCCTCAACAGCTCGATCGAGTCCGGGGCGTGCAAGTCACGCTCCAGGTCAAAATCCCGGAAGTTGAACTCCCAGATGAAGCGGGGGCCGCCATCCCCGGCGCCGAGGTCGGGTAGATTCCCGTTAAAGTCGGACAGGGTCAGCCCCACTTGTATGAGATTCAAAGCATCGACGTTGGATTTAAGAACCTTGTAGTGGCCGGACGGCTTGCGGTGGCTAAGGTAATACTTGTTACTGGTGGGGTCCACGGGTGGTCGATACACGAGTCCAGGAAATTCAGTGTCCATTGAAATGTACGGGAAGCGATCGATCAGTTCACTGATCAGTTCGAACTCGGCTTCTAAATTGTGGGACCAGACCTCACGTATGACAACAACTGGCTTCGACTCCTCCATTGTTTGCCAAAAAAAAAAAATAATAAGAATAATAATAAAGCTCTAAACTTTTATACAGTTTTCTCAGTGAAGTGAAGAGAAGACTATTATAGTACTGGAGGGGTTGGAGGACTGGACTTGGATTTGATCTTCTCTTCTATGAGATGCTTCCTTCTTGGTGTAGGTGTGGACGGCATTGGCTTTTGTTATATATAGACAGACAGACAGATAGATAGATAGATAGATAAAAGATGGGAAATGCAAGAGAAGGATGTTGCTCGGAAAGAGGAGGAGGGGAGCAGTTTTTAGCGTTTGGGTGTTTTTGAGAGTTCAAAGTTCAACGCGTTGGGAAATTTTGACTAGACTGAAACTGAAAGCAGGAATAGCGGCTCCAAACTCCAGACTCGGTCAACATAAATACGCACACAGCGCGTTGAACTTTTTTTTTTTTAAATAATAATAATAATAATAATAATAATAAAAGATATACGAATGACGTTATAAAAATAGACGCTCCCGATTAATGATTTTATGAGTAAAAACAATACATATATATATAGATGCTATCCATTATTTATTATGAAATTTCTTAATCCTCAAAATAGGATTCCTTTAGATTTGAAAACAAAACGGCGTTTTACAGAATTAATGGACCAATCTGGTGCGAAACCGAATTTTTTCAGTTGAATTCCTTTGCCTGTTCAAATAAGAGAACCCAATCCAATCTTGATTTCAGGACAGTGATTTTTTTTTTTTATTATTCGATCAGGGTTTTTAAGCTATGAAATACATACTGTATTTGCTGTACATTTTGTTTAGAGCGTAAAAAGCAAAATTTCATCTACAATACACACATATATGGTGATTATCATCCACCAACCCCCCTTTTTTTTTTTTTTTTTTAATAGAATACCACAATTAGGTTATTTTTCTTTTTTCCTTTTGTCGCTAGTCTTTTTATTATGTATGTCACTTGAAACTTTAGCAAATGATATGTATGAACAACTTCATGAATTGTTTTTTTTTTTTTTAAAAAATTGAATTTTTTTTAAAATATCATAACAAATTTATAAATTAAAAAAACAAAAAAACAATTTTATTTTTTAAACATATTTTTGGATTTTTTATTTTAATTTTTTTAAAACTTTTAGATTTTTTAAAAGTGCTTTTCAGATTTGCCTTTAAATTTTTAGATGTTATTTTGTACTTTCATATTTAAGAAAAAATAATTTTTTTTTGAATTTATAAATTTTTGTTGATATTTAATTTATGACATTTGTAGATTTTTGTTTAAATTTTTTTTTAAAAAAAAAACTTAAAACCTTTTTTAAAAGTGTCACGTTATCAACAATTTGCTGATATGATATATAATTGTATTTAAAAATCACAAAAGACATAGATATTATGTATGTATGTATGTATGTATATATATTGTTTTTTCATTTTTTTTTAGAATTAGAAGATAAAGTGGATTTTGTTGTTCTTTTATCTATTTTGAGTCAATGTAAAATTCTTAGACTCAAATTTATCGTACTCAATGTATTCGAGCACCAATATGTTTTTAAAAGTTAAATCTACCTCTACTCTGCATAGAACATATAAATGACTAGCCCACAGATATTTAAAATAATAGATAATTCAATCATTATTGATCCCTTGGGTCATATGACACGGCATCTTAGTTGGTTACTTAAATAATTAAAATTTTCACATAATTATCACGTCCATTTATCAAATATTTTTTTTTTTGGAGACATTTAGTTAATTATATATAGGCAAGTTGGTTGTAATAATAATAATAATAATAATAATAATAATAAGGTTATAGAAACAACGATACTGCATTTGTATATGGGGCCATTTTCGTCTCCCGTGAGTCCCTTTTGCCAATGGTGGAATAATCAAAAGGGATGATTCTGTCTGTATTAGTCAACCGAAGCTCAGTCAAAGGTTGCTCTCATGCTTTGCATTTTGTATAACGTCGCTTCACTTCGCTGTTATTTAGTAACACAAGAAATTTTTTTAGTTCTAAGGAGTCCACTCTCATATATTGAGTGTGTGTGGTCATGAGACACAAGTCGAAATAATCAAAGAAAACTAGTTTCGAGAGGTTCACCATGAATCTTGGATGGGTTTGCTCTTTTGTCTCCTCCCTTTCTTGGTTTGTTTGAACATCTTTTTGGGCAGAGGTTAGATTAAAGTCTAGTTTAGCAGGAACCACGAAATTGAAAGAGAGAGAGAGAGAGAGAGAGAGCCACAATTTTCTTCATTCCTGTTCCAAAGAAAAGCATTACCCACTGACCAGCTGTCTTAGAACAGCAATCGTCGACCTTTCTGACTCTTTCAGAGATAGAAAAGCCACATCTCCTCCTAAATTCCCCCTTTCACAACCATCCACGCTTTCCTAAAAATTTTTAAAAATACATATAGATGATCCCAAATATTAGAGCAGTTCTTTCTCTTAGAGGTTGATGTGATTAGTGTTGGGTCTACCGATAATTACGTGAGTGTAGCACATTTTGTTTTAATATATATTTTACAGAACTCTCTACACTTATATATATATATATATATTCATCGCTCATGTTTGGTGGAGTTGGCTTAACTTCCGAATTAGAAAATCCGACCTGGTAAATCTTCAACATGACTCATTTGCGACACTTTTTTTATTATATTGTCCAGTTAAAGCATTTGTGACCCCTATACACGAATTGTTTCTTTTCTTTTTTTTTTTTGTTTTGGAAGGGTACGTACACCCAAATTGTTAGCCTTATGCATGCAGTCCAATTTTTTCTTCACTCATTTTGTGGCTGTCATGTCACAAAACTTTAATTTCGTAAGTATTGTCCACGAAACTTTATGAATAAGAAGAATAATAACAAACATTATGAAAATCCTTAAAATCAACCAAAAATGAGGAAAAGAAAGAGAAATGATGAAAATAAAAACAAAAAAAAAAGAAAAAAGAAAGGAAAGGACGATAAAAAACAACAAATTTTGAACAACAAAAATTAGGTATATAGAATGAAGAGGCAGCCCAGGTAGCTCTCTCCTTCAGTTTGCTAACTGCGGACTTGTCGTCTCCTTGGCGTATCATCCTCGTTAAGAAAATCAAGCAATACAGTGCTTTTGCATCTGGGGCATTTGGGATCCACCCGCGGCAGCAAAAGGTACATGAGGCACCGAGTACACCCCACGAGCAGCATGGCCGTTCCCTCTTTGTCCGGGCTGCTTCTTGAAGAGCAGGTTATAGTCTCTTCCGTCTCCGACGACACGCACGAGCTCTCGCCGGGTGACATCTCCACGGAAGAAACCGACGTCTCTGGGGAGCTGACTTGCCGGTTACTACTATCATTACCACGGTGCAGCAGGCTCATCTTCAAATCCAATTTTCCCTTACTCATGGCACTTGATGAACTCACTTTGTAGCCCCGTTTCTGTTATTATATTACATATGAAAACACGTCAAGACTTGGGTCATCAAGCTATCCTCGTATAGAGGGGGGGGGGGGCATGGGACTTATTGAGAGTTCATATATGAATAGAACAGTAACATATATGTCAGAAAAAACAAGAAGCTAGAAAAAAAGAATTTACCTTGCGTAATTGTGTAAAATATATATAGCCTTTCTGGGGTGACAATCGTTTATATAACAAGAGAACCAAAAACAATGGGTGTTGGTATTGATTTGTTTTTATGCCTCTTAGGCCATTATATAATGACGAAACGCGAGCGAGAGGTGTGGACTCTTCTTTGGGTTGTTTAATTTAAAGGTGGATAGGATTGGAAGGCAAGAGGGATGGAGAAGATGGGGAGATCAAATATAACAAGTCATATAGAGAGTGATTTTGTACATAGTTGTGGAGGACTATTCACAAAATCAATGCTCGTGTTTGGGAGTGGGGTTGGGGTTAGTTGGTGCGTGACCCCCTTTCACACCAATCAAACAAGTTCTTGGCAAATTGGCAAGTTCTTGGGAGTGGGGCGGTGTGGTCTCAAGACTGATTCAAGTGATGAAGTTGCCGGGACGTGACGCATCCACGTTGCTTGTACTCTTCCACTTTTGTTTCCACTTTTACTTATAGAGAAGAATTGTTTTATATATTTATTTTTTTTTTATTTTTTGGTCTTCCGCCAAAACATGACGTGAGGATGTGGCTAAGCTTGATTGCCATAGATGGCTTTTGTATTTACGTTCCCGTTGCTGCGTTTCTTTAATTTCATTGGTTTTTTTTTTTTTATTAAACTCTTACAATTTATAGTTTGTAATATTTAATTTAGTTTTTAATATTATGATATAATTAAAATTTAAACATCATTCAGTCTTCCTTTTCGTATCATAACTTTAAAATATTAATATTTTAAATATTACAATTAAAAAAAACTTTAATTAATCAATAAATCTGTGTGACAGATTAATAATAATAATTAAAAATTAATTTTGTATACTAAAATAATAATTTTTTAAAAGAGTAACAATCATAGTTAAAAATTTTATTTTAGTTCACTGCTTAATTTCATTCGATTACTTTAACTCAACCGTGATAATTTTAAAATAATAATATTAAATAATTAATTAAGTAAAATATTATATTCTTAATTAATCATTATCAAAAATTAACACGACATAATAAAATAAAAAAAATAAAAATTGTAAAATAATTTGACATTATATATTTTTGTTATTTTTAACTATTTATTTTAATTTAATAATATTTTAAATTAATTGAAAAATAAGAAAATTGAGATTTAATTTTTATGAATATTAATAAATTAGTTCTAAAACCTACGCAAAGTGCGGGTTCTATATTAATCTCTATGAGTTGCTGTAGCATAGCTAACCATGACTATCAATCTTTTTCTTTTTGTTTGTTTGTTTGTTTGTTTGTTTAAGGATAAGAATATTCTTAGATCCAAATTTGACGTGAATCAAAACTAAAACGCTAATCCGAATGAGGTTACGAAGACACAACCCCAAATAAGCAAAGATGAATTCGGGATTTGGTTCATCTCTTTATCAACCAGATTAACCCTTATTGATAGTTTGATGAATGTGTTAAAAAAAAAAAAATGTTGTACTTGAAAAAACACCTCTCTTGATTAATTTCCACACGTTCTATCTTTTGGTGCTTAAAAATTTCTTTTTTTCTATGAGAAGGCTCATCAAAACCTCAACTTATGGGGTGGATGATTTGTCTACCTACGCAACCAATCTACTATTTTCCGTAAACCTTCCCAATTTATCATTTTAATTAAACTCACATGTAACATATATATATTTAAAATATTTGTTCTCACGTGCAATTTCCCCCTTTGACCAGTTGACTTTAGGCCTCCCTCATTTAGTATGGGGGGGGGGGGGGGTGGGTTGGATATTGACTTTTCTTTTCTCTTCTGTCGTGACTTATTTAAGTTCGACTTGGCCCATAGATTAAAAAAAAAAAAAAATGTTTTCCATGGGCACGTTTGGAGGCTGTTGGCCGGAAAGATTTGGGTAGCTCTGACCATCTTCAAGAACTTTGACTTTTCTTCTCCATCCCCCCCCCCCCGCCCAACCCCCCCTTTTTTTTTTTTTTTTTGGTGGTGAAATTAATGCAAAATTTGTTTAGGGCTTGCAACTTGGATATGTTGCACCCAACACACGTGCATATATTAGTAGTCGGCTACGTAATACAAATCGTATCAATGCGTTTAGGTAAACTAGGTTTGAGTTGACCTACCATCTAAGTAGAAGTAGTAGTAGTTCGGTTTGTAATTTCTTTTGTGTTGCCCTGGGGTTGAATTCCCTCGCTCTACTTGTTCTCAAATTAATAGAATTTTGAATGAAGTTGAGCTTCAAACTCAGTTGCCTTTATAATAATTGAATAGGAGCAAAATTTACTCAGATTCAATAATATTCAAATTGGTTAAAAAAAAAAAAGAAGACACAAACAGAGAATTCTTAATATTAATAATCTATAATTACGATGATAATCGACATATTTGTTGTAATATACCCATTTTTTTTTCAATGTTAAAAAAAAAAAATAGGGTTTAAGTTTTCTACAAAGCATTAAACAATGATTAATTGGTTCCATCCGTCTTCTTTTGAAAAACCCTCGTCTGAAAGTTAGGTGCCTTGCGTTGTTGAAAACTGACTAGAGATGTGATGCCCCTGCCTACCGGATTCGACCCCCTCATGCGAAGCTCATAGAGTCGTGTCTCCCAGCATAAGCCTTGCTCTGCTCTGTCCCATCCCAGCCATGAGATTAAGAGGCTGGCGACGTCATTAGGTGGTGTGCATGACAACATATGCCTGCCTCGGATTATTTAGCTTAAAAAATTAAATTATTTTTAGAAAAACATTCCTTTTAAATATATACACATATATTTAAGATGCCAATGGAATCGAAACAATTAATCGACTTTATTTTCCAAAGTTTAATGCAGAATAACTATGTTTTGAACTTTTAACATTCAGGTTATAATAGAATGATATAACTATTTATAACGAGACTCGCTTTTCAAAAATTTAAAAAGAAAAAAAGAAAAAAAAAAAAGAGGAGCATTTATGAAAGTTGGTATCAACGCATGATGCTCCCTGTACTTCTTGGCTCGTTTAGGAGTACCAGTACAAAACAAGGATCATGAATGAAAACACAAACTTCCATTTTTGACACTATAAACAGGTAATGATAGACCTTTTACAATGTACCGAAGAATAAGATGCACTCTTTCATCAGGAGGCATTTGCTCGTTGGCTTACTCTTTCATCAGAAGGCATTTGCAGGGTGGCAAGAAGCCAACGTTATACAGATATCAATGACAGATAAAACACTTGACTAAAAGTTGTTTTTCAAATTCTAGTCCTCCAGTATCTGTTGTCGTTCAAGCTCAATAATGCGTTCAGTCATCGAGCTTACAGTGTCATTTGTTGTCACGTTACTGCATTTGCACCGCAGCAGCTGCTGTTGTAGACTCCTGACCAGCTCATTGAGCTTATGAATGTTCTTCTCTTGTGACAACATAATCTGTCCCAAGTCATAATTGCTCATTTAATAACTATGACATGATTCAGCCAACACTTCATATAACATTTGTTCATCCGAGTAAAGTATTGGCATCTTGACAACAAAGAATAAGCTGCGTCCTATAGCCACAGTTGTTAAGTTATAAAACCTTTTTCTGCCTTTTTTTGTTTTTCCTTTGTTTTTCTCCTGCTACTGGAAGGTTCATTTGAAACTAAAAGCATGAAATGACATTTTCGCTGACCACAGATGACTCGATCACCAAATTTGCATAACTGTTCATGCATGCCATAAAAATGTATGCAAACAAACAAACACAACTAAATGAGGTCAGTGAAATGCACCATATTTTCTATTGACATATGCATACACAAGAACTTTCATCAAACAATTATATCACATGTTTATGTTATTTGCAACCATTTCTTATGGTCTTCTTTCTTACAGTCTTTCTCTGTTTGGTATCAGCACAACGTCTAATGTTACAACCGTTTATATTAACAACTTACAATTATGAAGCAATAAAATGTAAGATGAGACTAGTGCACTGTTATCACCCCAAATATTAGTGTCAAGAAGAAAACTATTGTTCAATAACATAACCATTACAGTCATCCCCCCTGGGAAAGAAGCCAGCTTCCAGGAAAAGTGGGGAAGCTTATAATATTATCTACACATTCCCCAAGCAAAACAGAAGTGTTGCAAACAGTTTCAGTATTTCCATGAGTTTTTGATAGAATAATATTGGGAAATCCAACACCCCCCCCCCCCCGGCGGGGGAGTGGGTGGCAGAGGGTGCCATCAATAATAAAAGGAACAAAAATAAAAAAGAACCATACTTCACAAGACCCTTCAACACGGAAAGGGCTCCCTGCCCTTTTTGAATCAGACAGAAAGTGGTTGGTCTTTCTAAACAATGAAGTGATAACCAGTGCCATCAATCAATATGTGGGCATTGTAATCTTGATCATGTTTCAAGGGTTGTTCAAAATTTATAGAAATAGAATGCAGCTACAATGCAGATTATGTACACAAGTTATCTGAGATTTATCATGTCCAAAGGTCTTAAAGAGCATAACAAGTCACAACTCTGCCTAATGGAAAATCAAAACTACTCGAAGCACAAGTTGGATGAATAAAGTATCAGATAACTAGCCTAGAAATGAAGTTGCATACACAGTTTTAAGAGATGCGCATTCCTATACTGGCACATACGTGGAACATATACAAATGGATGAATGGATATAAAGACAGATACCTAGATTTGAATATCAATATAACAAAACCTTAAATCCCAAGTTTAATCGGAGTTGGCAATATAAATCATTTCTTGTCATTCATTTCTGTCCTCATTTCCTACAGTGGCCATAAAACTACCTAAGCATTCTCATGTCTGTCATACTCATTTTTTTGACATGTTGGCCTAATCTTTGTTCAACAGAGTTACCCTTCAACCTAATAAAAATTTTGCGATCACACAAAACTCTAATAGCACACCTCCACTTAGCCATCGAAACCTTTTCCTATAAAGAGATTCTCTATATTATTATCACTCTAAATAATAGAGCCTAAATAATGGAATTTGTTTCATTGAGGGACATCTATACCATCTAATCCAACAGTATGTCCCATTTCACTCCTAGCATTATAAAATCCACAAATTCATCCATCAATGGGACAGCATCAAAGATGTCAAGAAACCTTGTCAATAAAGCACATACCATGTCACATCTTCCTACCATGTCACAGCTATAACAGCAAACACTATACAGTTCAAATCTTTCCTAAAAGCTATTTCCTGACTCACCAAATGAATAAGGTCATCAACTACAACTACAACTACAAAAGGGGGGAAACTTCCCATTTAACATATGTGGCCTCACGGATAAAGAGTCACAAGTTGGGAAACTTAAAGCAAATCTGTTTGCATTAAATTGTTAAATCACCAAAAAAAGGAGACAATAATATGCAGGCATGAATTGCAAAATAGTGAAGAACTTGACAGCTAATGTCAATGCAATAGGAGCCTTAATATGAATGAGAAATAAATTAAATTCCAGGCTGGATAAGCTCTCCATGTTATCACACGAAAAGGAACTCCATGCAGAATTCAAATATGACGAATTAATTAGCTGAGTCTTCTGCTAAAGCTGTGATAGATGACTGCTTAGTTCCAGTAATAATCAGGGCCTTTATGTTAGTAATTTATGGCAGGTAGGCAAGGGACGTAGTTACACTAAGATAAACTAAAACCAACAAAAAAAAGATCTGTCATTTTCAACCAATAAATGGCCCTAAAAAGGTTAGCAACCTATACTCCCTGTGCTGTAAAAAGATCCTCAAGAGAGTAATTTACAAAGAAAACAAAGAAAAGAAAGGAAAAAGACAGATGGAACAATGATTGTAATCGAATGTGCACAGAGGAATCAGTTATTCTAGTTTGTTCATGGAGCAGAGGTGGATAGTAGTGGGCAAAAACAGTAACTTATTTTTTTATTTTTTATTTTTCAACATGTTTATTGGAGGAAAATGAAAGAGTGTTTTAGAAATTCACAAAGCCTTGAGAAGCTTTAACACTCAGGAGCCTAAAAATGTGAGCCATAGAAAAGAAAAGCAGCAGCATAAAAATAAAATGCAATTAGAAGACACGCTAGGTCTTGGGATGGGGATACAAATCCCCACCTCCACTCTATCACGTAATAGAGATATTGGAATGTTTATACCTGCATTATGGGTTTATTGGATAAATAAATAGATGGCAACCATAGGGACGCAAGAAGAGAGATCATGGAATATCAATTAGCTAAAAAATTGGTGGCAAAAAAGCCAAATCAAGCAATCTATAACCTCCAAGAATTCACTTCATTCAAAGTCATTTCGTCCAATAGTGCAGAATGCTGCTATTAAACTCAATTTCCAAAGGAAATGAAGAGAACATCATTTAAATAAAAAAAGGTGCTACCTTCTCCTTCACAGCTTCTTCCTTCTTGGATATTTGTTGCTGCTTCTGGGAGACACTAGAAGTTGAATTGATATCATTTACAAGTTGTTGTCTCCACTCAAAGTGAGAGGTGATTATGAGTATAAGTAACAAAAAGACCAGAAACATGGGCCTAGACATCATTACAAGGTGATCTCACAACACCTGCTCAAAAATTGAAAAACAAGCACATCAACTGTTCTTAAGAGCAAATCTCTCACAAGAAGAAACAAAACGTGAAAATGATGAGGACCCAAGATTAAAGGGAAGTTAACTGCCAAAACAAAGATAATTGGAGCAGCCTTGACACTTTCTTTAGGAATCAGCCTCCAAAAGGCTGAAAAACACTAAAATGTGTTAGATTGTCTTTCAAAAAGCCATATGGCTATATCCATATATAGGTTTATGCACGAGCAAAATAAACTCCCACTAATACTTCAGAAATTATTCCTAACAAATACGAAGAACATAAAAAATACTAAATAATATAACTGATAAAAGAGAATGTATCAGAAAAATGGCTACTTTTATTATGAGTCAATCCAAATTGAAGCTATAAGCTTTAGAAACTAACTGAAACTGGTACCAATGGCCCGTATCCCTTCAAACCAAGTAAATGATTCAAGCTCAATTGTGACAGTAAACGAAAGATGCAATTTACCCAGATAAACTAAAATTAATATTATTACACATTTGAGGCTACAGATATCAAGTCCACCCACTTCGTTTAATCGTTCCTATCGGTTTAAGCAACAAAGATTCAACGATTTTCTTTACCTCTCTACCATTTACGCGGGCACCAAGCAGGACCCAGTTCCATTAACACATTGAAGAAGAGCAATATCCCATAACCCACATCGACTCAAAAGCCACAAAAAAAAAATTGAAGGAAAAAAGAAAAAGAAAAAGACTTACAGATCGAAGCGAAGGAGAAAACCGCAAACTCATGATGGGGTTTAATTGGTACAGTTTGGCCGAGTGGTCTTGTTGGCTTTCGAGTTACAGGTACTGCATGAAGCTTATTCTTGGATAGCTCTCCAAGCCAAGGAAGAGCGCCAATGGCGGAAATTAGAGAACACAAGGCAGATTTAAGTTAACAAAGAGAGCAACTTGGTGCACGGAACGATTTGTCGTTTTCACCAAATTATACTGCCTTTGAAGATTATAATTGACGAAAATAAAATTTTCGAAATTTACCACTTGAGAATCGATTTTAAGTAAAGAGAAAAGTAATTTCGCTAAACAAACATTGTGTTAAATTTATTTATTTTTTTAAATATATATTTTGTAAAATATTACTATTTATATTTCGTTATCTTTTTTTTATGTGATATAAATTTTAGTTTTAAAATAAAATTTTTAATAATATTAATTAATTTAATAACATGGTAATAAAAAAGAGATAAATTTAATATATGGTATGTGAATAGGTATAAATGTATTTAATATAAAATATTATGTGCAAATTAAATAGAATTAATATATTTGATATAATTAATGAAATTATTATCTTTTTTTTTTAAAATTTTTTATCAACTTCTAAATATCCTCAAAGCCTTCCAACCATTATTTTATTTGACATGTATTTAATATAAAATATTATGAGATATAGACCGACAATTTTATTCTCACTGATTGGGATGATTTAAAATGAATTTGAGGCATGATTTTCCAAATCGCTTTACATTCTTTCTTAGAAGCAGCTAATTTTTGTCATAATTATAATCCATCCGTACCCAATGACTACTTGTAAAAAAAAAATACACTAAGCATTCTTTGCTTTTATTTATTTTTTATTTCTTACAAAAACAAAAAAGGGTTGCATCGAATATATCAATTAGCATAAAACATCTTGTTAATTTTTATTATTTCATATTTTTAATAAAGTATATAATACATACACTGCTTAAAAATATTATTAAACCTAAAAATGATTTCTTTCACGTTTAACCTTACTGCAGTCTTTGCCTTTTTTTTTTTCTTTTTAATAAAAAAAAAAAAGGAGAAACAAGGAGCAAAAATACCCAACTCCCAAAATACCACAAAGACATGCCTGCCTGCCTGCCTGCCTGCCTAGGCACTTCACACTGGGTGCCAGGACTAGGAGGTTTTGTACGGGGGGGCGGCGTCTGCAATTCTCTCGATGGCTTGCCGTGGACCTCCCAACGACAAAGACAGCAACAACAAGACCACAACAGTCAGGACAATAACTGAGACTACCCGCATCGGCCGGCAGCGATGAATGCAGAGCAGGTCAGTCACGCATTTCGGTTGCTCCTTCGGCTTCTTCTGCTTATTGGGTGCCGGGGCAAGAGGAGCAGCACTCGCTATTCTCCTCTTGAGCTTGATTCTTCGCCTCGCGGTTCCTTGCGAAGGAGTTGTTGGCGGAGGATGTGCTCGTGAGACAATGGGTTCCACTGGCGGCATCCGAGGATTGTTGAAGGTTGCAATGTTGCTCACGAACCCTGGAGTAGCAGCAAATAATGGAGTTTCATCCAGCTTAACTATATCATCTTTCAGTATATCAGCATAAAAATCTTCCTCGGTATCAGAATCCTGGAATTCAACAAAAAATCGGAAACAAAAAAAAAAAAAAAAAACAAAAGGATGCATCAGACCTTGGTTTCGAAGTCTCGACCAGGCGGCGGTGATCATGTTGAACTGCCATCTGGAGGAATGCTTCTTTTAAGTTTGAAATTATGTACCAAGGTCCAAAAAAGAGTGGGCAATATACGTCCAAGTGAGTGAGAAAAAGAGTAGTAGACCTTTTGGCAGCCGGAATATTCTGCAATGCTAATCTCATTTGACAGTTTCTGTTCAGTTTCAGATGCTGAATCAAACTGCTCAATAGAATGCGATTCATTGCTTAAACTCTTCTTGGAGAGCTCCGCTGCCTTTTGCGTTTGTGGCACTCCCATCCGATCAGCGTCACTTCCAGATGCAGGAGGGCTGCCGTCATGAGCACGCGGAAAGTTTCTCTGATTTGGAGAAGCCCAGCTTGAAGCATCGCTTGGACGGAAGTCTACATTCTTCCGGAGACGGCAAACAACAAGGGAGTCCTGAAATTCACAACAATTCAAGCACATATATTATCAGCATTCTGGAATGAAATGCTCAGCCAATTCATATACAAGTGAAAGCTCGCGTCTTAGTGTCGCACTAATCAGCATGTTCTAGTGGTAGACTTTTAGTCCTAGTAATCAGATGATTGACGAAAAAAAAAAAAATCTTAATATTAATCAATGACGGATTACATAAGAGAATGCAAATCACGTCTGCAGCAAGTAATCACTGGAGCAATTAACAGATTAAAGGCTTCATGATGATGCTCAACACATTCTGTGATCAGTAAGTACTTCTCTGGAAGGCATAGTTTATTGTGAGTGGTGACTCGGGACAAGAGTGATCCATAGGATTCATCAACGATCAAGCATTATCTGTAATCAACATTTAGAGTTTTGATTGAATAGAACAGTTCAGTTATAATGCAGAAAGACTCACCTGAGAGCTCCCATACATGGAATATTCATGCATAATCCATTCGGTCCTTTCCCCTTTTGGAGCACGACCCATATGGAACACAAGAGTCCTTTTCGTTCCAATCAAATCAGAGCCTGACTTTACGTTTCGTTCCTTCCCTGTGGCCTTCCAGTAACCGAGCTCAGTTGCCCTCTTACTCTGCAAGCCATTTGGGTATTTCCTTCCGCGAGCAGCGAAGAAGAACCACTCATTGTCCGATTGGATTACAGATTTGGCTTGTAACAGAAAATCAAGTACTGATCAGTGGCAAAATAGAAGAAAATTCCTGGGACAGTTTATTTAACAAAATTGCAGCAGAGCGTTAGTGTGCATGAACATGTTATATATCATTCCATGCACAAATTATGCTGGTCCCATCGCCCTCCTTTTGTATTCTTCAATGATGCCCAAGCTCTCCTGTACCAAGCAAACTTACGTAGATCTTAACAACAACAACAACAACAACAACAACAACAACAACAACAACAATAA
>JAHLGO010000381.1:6570504-6864331 GCA_020615895.1 Ceriops decandra | reverse complement strand
GGGGGGGTGGTGATGGCACAAACCAGGCAAATCCCAAGGCTCGTATCTACAAATCTCAACCTCTGAAATGACTTCCACGCATTTATCAGAGCCTTCCATCTTCTTCTTAAGGTAGTAAGAGATGAGTTCCACGTCGGTCGGCGAGAAGCGGAAACCTGGAAACGTCGACGAGGCCTCTATTGACATCCGCGTCTCTGGCGACACCCCTGCCATCACTTTACCTTCTCCCTATTGAGGTTAACTAGTTTTTTTTTTTTACTCAATCTTTGTTCTCTATGCTAGTGAATCATTGTGGTACTTATAGACTTTAATTCAATGCTTTTCTTTAATAGAATGGAAATTCTCAAATTTAAATCTTAATTACATTAAATTATTAGAAATAAAAAATAACAAATTCTCGTGGAAAAAGAAAAGAAATTCTTTACTTATAGGTAGAGTTGTTTCTTTCTTTATTGTTTTACATACTTTGCTTATCTTTCCCTTTTCCCTTTTGCTGCAGTGACTGAGGAAGCTTGCGGCAATTCTATGTTTACTATTTGCATTGGCAGGCTAAGATCAGCAAAGCTTCCTTTGGGACCCCTTGCTTTTTGGGTTTCGTGTACAGAGAGAATTCTCGGACGAAACGAAGGCTTACGGCTGACTCATGGGTGGCCACGTCTCTTCTTCCAAATGTCCAATAGTCATCGTTACATTTGTCGTTTTGTTTTTTTTTTTTTGTTTTAACGATGACTATTGGCCAAGGAAAGAAAGCAAGAATACTATTATCGGCCAATATAATCAGCATATTTTAGTTATTTGAGTTTGATGTATTAATATATACATAAAATGTAATTTCTCAAGTTGATTCAAGAATAGTATTTTCCTTTTGAACAGTGCAAGCGAATTTCTCAAAATGTAAAAAATTCTTGTTACAAACTAAGGTGATCCCCTCGACTAAGGGGAGCAATTTTGTTGACTATGAGTGTTAACTTCCCAAAATTTGTCCGTTCTTGCAATTAATACTTTCTTGTACTTTTACTAATTTTAAAAGTATCAAGTTCTATGTGAATCGGTGATATCCATTAAACTTGACCTTACAATTTTTTGTTAGCATTCTCTTATAAATTAATGACATTATAATGTTGATTGCTAACTTGCAATTCATCGGTAACCAATGTAGACTCACGAGATTACCCCTTGCTTGTTGCTAATGGAACTTATGCCTTGGATGCAAGTGTGGTGCAGCAAACAACTGGACATAAGTGTATTACTTGGATAGCTTTCCATGTCCAAATATTTGCTCCTCGTTTAATGGATTTCTTAAGGATTTGTACTGATTTCATGCAAAATTGTTTCTCTTCGTCACCATCCAGGTTACAATGTGAGCCATCTGGGCTTAATCCATCCAATTGGTCAACTTACCCTGCCATGCAATGTACAGGAGTGCATAATTTATCCTTGAGCAACACCACAACAACTAGTTGCAGCAGAACCACCTGCCCCTATGCCGGTTTCTCATCCAACCAAACAATTTTCACAACCCTTGCCACTGAATCCACTTGTCCAGTTGTTGGTCCAAGTAAGTGGAGATACCAAGCTTAGCATTTTCATTGGCATTCATTTTCAAATGGTGTTAGCCCGTTCATGTGCTTGAAAAGAGTAAAAACTTGTATACTTGTGTGTTATTATTGTTTTTGATGATATAAACAGCTCCTGGAGTTATGCTTCATGAATTAGTTCTAGTTGGGGCTCGCTTTTCATCTTCATTCACTTAATTCTACTTTGTGCATCTATTTTGTAGTATTTTATTTTGTTTTGGATTTTTCTTTTTGTTTTTTTTTCATTTTTTTGGATTTTAGGCGGGGAAAGGGGTGGGCATGGGGATGGTGTTTGGGTGTTGTAGCATAGGTGTGTAACAAGAAATTTGCAATGTAGACAATTCCTTGTGAGCAGTTAATATTAGTCGAGGATTGCTTTATGCCAATAGAAACTAAATTAGTCCATTCCTATCAGTTTTTATTGTAGCGGTAAGTGGTTGCTAATGTTTTTGTTTCTTGAAAATATTTCTTTGTTTGGCTTTTTGGGCCTCAATGGCGCTGATGTTTTTGTTTCTTTAGAATATTTCTTTTTTTGGCTTATTAGGGCTAAATGGTGCTGACTTTGTTTCTTGGAGTCAATTATTTCTTGCAGACTGAGATGGTATGTTGCTCAATTTTCAGTGTGTATGTTTTAGCAAACAAGTGATAAAAGTGTGCTCTATATTTCACTCTCTGTCACACACTCCTTTGTTTAAAGATTTGCTTTAATTATCTGTAAATGGTTGGTTAATCATTTCTACTTTTTGTGCAAGTAATGGAACTTTCTTTTCTATTGTTGGAATTGATATGCTGTTATTAGATGCGTTTTTCAATTTTTATTCGTATATCTTATTGTGAATGGATACAGAGGCTCACCCTAAATAACCATAATTGTTGGTGCTTGCAAATCTCTTTTGACACTAAGGAGTCTGTTATCTAGAAGTATCAAGTCCTCTTTTTTAAAGCATTTTGTATGGATGCATGTGTTCCACTTACACTGGAAGCTCTGTTAGAAAAAGTCTTCACTATAATTTGTTCCTTTGTATCTGCAGCAAGCCGCAATTGCTTTATCACAAATTGAACAGCCTTTGCTACTGGTTGCTTCACAAAAGCTGGTATTTTGTGCTTGATGTTATGTTATGTTATGCTTTGCATGTGGTTGATGACTATCCATTTCTTTTGCTTTTTTTATTATCATCCCTTGATAATCCAACTGACATGAATCCTCTTAAATTGGAAGGACATATTTAAACTTCTCCTTGGTGTGTTCTTGGTGCTTGCTGATACCACAAGTCCATACTTCTTAAAAAGGGTTAAAATATTGGATACTATTGCTCAATGTAAACATTGCATGATAATGCTGGACATTAAGTGCAGTGATCTGGTTCTTGAAATGTTCAATGTTTTTTTTCTTTGTTGTGAGGTTAGAAATGCTTTCTCCCCCTCTTTAGAATTTTTCTAGTGCTTTTGGTGATTGTTATCCAAAATGAGACAAGCAAAACTAGTTTGCTTCTTGTTAGGTTGTCCTATGGCATGGTATTCCTCTTTTTCCATTTTTTTCTTGTTTCATATTGGATCCTGTATTATTCCTCAAGCATGGTTGGTTTTACCAACTTCAAGATATTGCTATTTGCAACCAAGATTGTAAGGTACTAGAGATCCTCCTTGACATTAAGATATTTTTATCCAACAAATTGAACACTTGGATCCTATAATTGTTATGTCTATGTGTTGAAATGAGGGAATTTTAGGACGACTTATGGCTTGTTGTTACATATGACTATATTCAGTATGCTTGTAATTAGTTAGCTGATGTCCTTAAATCTTTGAGCTCTCTATTTGTGTAGGAAAATGTGATTAGTGGCTTATATTGTACATAGCTATTTTTAGAATATATCTTTAGAATAAATTAATTTAGGTAGGTTTTTTTTAAAGTCCCCATAAGTTATGAGATTTGATTTATTTTTTACTATTTTATCAATTTCTTTTTTTACTAGGTTTAGCATCTATAAAGATATTGTCTAATGTATTATTAAGAATAAGAAGAATTATTACTTTTTCAATTTCTAACATGGTATCAGAGTTATTGTTCTTCATAGTCTTCTTCCTTTTGTTTTATTTTTTTTTAACATCAAAATAGAGTATTTTTGCTAGCCTTTATTATTGGTGATCTCTACTTCACGTGAAAGGCCTTAAGTGCCTAAAATTGTTATTTTTCCATAAAAGATGTTTGAGGTTGCAGAGACAATTTCTACAGTCCAATTAGAGGGGGTTTGATCTCAATAAATTGGAGAACTACAAAGTATCCAGGTTGCATATAGGTTGGATGGAAAAAATTATCTTAAGTGGTTCCAACTTGTTTGGATAGTGATGAAAGGAAGAGGGAAGATTAGTCATCTTATGGGTACAAAACCTAAGTTAGGAGAACTTGGTTTTGAGGCATGGGATGAAGAAGACTCCATGATTATGGCATGGCTATGGAGTTTTGTGATCCTTGACACATGCATGTTCTTAATCATTGCCAAGGATATTTGGGACACAATTCAACAAACCTATTCTAAAGCTAACGATGTAGCTCAAGTATATGATGTCAAAGTAAAGACAATGACTGCAAAACAAGGAAATAAAATAGTTACTGAATATGCTAATTAATTGAAATTCTTATGGTAAGAGCTGGATCATTATAGGGTGATAAAAACCAATTGTCCAGATGATGCAGCAGTTCTAAATGCATTTATTGAGCAAGATAGGGTCTATGAGTTTCTCGTTGGTCTTAACCCTGAATTTGATCAAGTAAGGGTCAAAATTTTTGGCAAGTTGAAAGTTCCATGTTTTAATAAGGTGGTGACAATAATTTGAAGTGAGGAAAGTAGAAAAGGTTTGATGCTAGAATCATAAATGATGGATAACTCAGTCATGATAGCTAGGGGTGACAACAAATTAGTCACAAATATGGAAAGAGCACCATTTTTTGGAAGTGGATAGCTTAATCAACCAAAAGCTCAAAACCGTGATAAGTTGTGGTGCACCTATTGTAATAAGGCATGCCATACTTGTGAAAGGTGTTGAAAGCTTCATGGAAGGCCTTCGAGTCAAGAATGGGGACAAAAAGGAGAACAACCAAGGAATTATAGGTAGGCTCACATTGTTGCAGTACAACTAAGTGAATCAACACCAAAGGAGATAGGCAGTCCTAACTAAGAAGTGATTGAGAGGACAGCATCACTTATCAACAACCTTAAAAACCCTCAGGTACTTGTTCTTGGGCATATTCAAGTGAGATTCCATTCTCTATTAGGTTAAATGTTTCAAGTACAACCTTTGCCAACTCTTGGGTCATAGACTCAGGAGCTACTGACCATATGACTCACTTACCAAATATTTTTTCCATGTATTTCCCATGTCTAAGCAATAGGAAAATAGCCATAGCAGACGGTTTTGTGACCACTGTAACAGATGTAGGGAATGTTAAAATAGGTCCATCACTAATCCTAAAAAACATCCTCTATGTCCCTAAATTGTCCACAAATTTGATTTTTATACAAAAACTTACTCAAGATTTACATTGCAATGTGGTTTTTCATCATAACTATTGTGAATTTTAGGACAAGGATTCAGGGAAGATGATTGGACATGTTAAAGAATGGTATGGTCTTTACTGCCTTGAAGCACCAAGTTAATTAAACATTATTAAGGGCAGATTATCATATTCTTTTATGTTAGAAAATCTTTCATCCAATAAAGAGAAAGTTTGGTTTCATCATCGCAGACTTGGACATCCATCTTCTAGAGTTATTGAAATTCTATTTCCTTCCTTGTTTAAAAATCTAGATCTTGAAAACTTTCATTGTGAGGTATGTGAACTTGCTAAACACAAGCGTATACCAATTCCAGCTAGTAACAAAAAGAGCTCTGTTCCTTTCTATCTCGTTCATAGTGATATTTGGGGTCTTATGTTTATTCCTAATATTTCTGGGGTAAGATGGTTTGTTTCATTTATTGATGACTGTACTTGTGTTATCTAGATTTTTTTACTCAAGCATAAATCAGATGTTATTACCGTTCTCCCAAAATTTTTCTCTATGGTTAAAAATCAATTTGGAGTCAATATCAAAAGGTTTAGGTCAGATAATGCTAGGGAATATTTCAATCAAACCCTAACTCTATATTTTCAAAAGGAATGATAGTACATGAATCATCTTGTGTCAATACCCCACAACAAAATGGAGTAGCCAAAAGGAAAAATGGTCACCTTTTTGAAAAAACTTGAACCTTTATGTTCCAAAACAATGTGCTTAAAATTTTTTGGGGGGAAGTAGTTCTTAGTACTGCCTATCTCATAAATCGTTTGCCGTCTAGTATTTTGGAATTCAAAAGTCCTATAGAAATACTCTCCACATTCTACCCTGACTTACAAACTACAAATAACCTTGTTCCCAAGATATTTGGTTGTGTATTATTTGTTCATGTTCACTGTCTAACTAAGGGGAAATTAGATCCAAGGGCAATAAAATATGTCTTTGTGGGATATTCCTAAACTAAAAAAGGGTATAAGTGTAACATCCTTCATCAAGGAAGTTCAATGTCTCAATAGATGTCACTTTCCATGAACATGAGTCTTACTTCACTCATCCTTATTTTTAGGGGGAGAATTTAATAATAGAAAATAAGGATAAGGATGTTTTACTTGATCTATCGCCACTATCCATGTGTAAACCATCCAGTTCATCTTATCCTATTATACCAAACCGTGTGCTTGAAAATCTTCCTAAACATATAGGTCAAAGTGAACCAAACTATATGTCAAAAAATTCTCTTAAATCCATGTCTAAACTTGAACTTATGTCTAAAAATCCTTAAGAAAAAATAGACTTTGCACTTGAGAATGTGAGATTTGACAAGGGCAAGGTGTTCACAAGGAAAAAATGACCATTCCTGAATTTGTCCAGGTCCAAGAGTCCAACCCAAGTCCTGAAAATGAGGTTACAATATCTAATCTTACATTACAAAATGAAATTGAATTTTATATGAGTAAGGATGACCAGGATTTTCCTATTGCCATTAGGAAAGTAACAAAAGAGTGCACAAAACGACCTTTATATCCTTTTGCACACTTTATATCTTTTAAGAAAATTTCACCATCTCATCGATCCTTCCTTGTTAGCTTAAACACCATTGCCATTCCTACCACCTTATTCAAGGTGTTATCTAATGAGAAATGAAAACAAGCTATGAATGTGGAAATGAAGGCATTGGAGAAAAATAGAACTTAGGAGTTGGTAAAGTTACTGGTAGGAAAGAAACTTGTAGGGTGTAAATGGGTATATAATGAAGTATAGAGCAAATGGATCGATAGAAAGATACAAAGCAAGGTTAGTAACCAAAGGATGTACTCAAAGCTATAGAATTGATTATTTGGAAACTTTTGCTCCAGTTGCAAAAATGAATACTGTTAAAGTTTTGTTATCATTAGTAGCTAACTATGGTTGGGAATTACAACAATTCGATGTAAAAAATGCATTCTTACATGGAGAACTAGAGCAAGAAATTTATATGGAGGTCCCACCAGGTTATGGGAAGAACTTAGATTCTTAGATTGTGTGTAAATTGAAGAAAGCCTTGTATAGTCTAAAACAATCACCACAAGCATGGTTTGGACGATTTGCTAAAGTTATGATAGCTATGGGATATAAACAAAGTCGAGGGGATCATACATTGTTCATTAAACACTCAAGTTCAGGGGGAGTCATAGCTCTTTTGGTTTATGTCAATGATATAATAGTGACAGGAGATGATGACAAAGAAAAACAAATCTTGAGTCATTATTTAGGCAAGGAATTTGAGATCAAGGTGTTAGGAAGGTTGAAATATTTTCTTGGGATTGAGGTTGCTCACTCTAAGCAAGACATTTTTATCTCCTAACAAAAGTATACCACAGATCTCCTTAAGGAAAAAGGCATGATAGTATGCAAACTAGCAAGTACTCCAATAGATCAGAATGTCAAACTTGGAAAAGTAGAGGAGGATGTTGCGGTAGATAGGGCAATATATCAACGCCTTGTAGGAATACTCCTTTATTTGTCTTACACACGACCATATATAACATATGTAGTTAATGTGATTAGCTAATTCATGCATAACCCAAAGAAAGTTCATCTATAAGCAACTTATTGAGTATTATAGTACCTTAAGGGATTACTAGGAAAAGGTATTTTATTCAAAAGGAATGGAGGTTTAGTACTTGAGACATACACAGATGTTAATTATACAAGGTCAATTGTTGATAGAAAGTCAACCCATAGATATTGCACCTTTCTTGGTGGAAACCATGTAACATGGAGGAGTACAAAATAGAATGTAGTAGCCAGGTCTAGTGTAAAAGTAGAATTTCGAGCAATGGCTTAAGGTGTGTGTGAAGTACTTTGGTTAAAGATCATTTTAGAAGACTTGAAGATTAAGTGGGATGGCTTAATAAGACTTTATTGTGACAACAAGTCTGCAATTAGCATAGCTCACAACCCAGTACAACATGATCAAACGAAGCACATCGAAGTCGACAAACACTTTATCAAAGAACACTTGAAGAGTAGGTTGATTTGTACCCCTTACATGCCTATATATAGCCAGCTTGTTGATGTACTTACCAAAGGGTTAAATAGTTTGATGTTTCAAAATATAATATCCAAGCTGGGAATAAAGAATGCCTATTTACCAGCTTGAGTCCCAACTTGAGGGGGAGGGTAGCAAAACATAATTAATGGCTTATATTGTGTATAGTTAGCTATTTTTAGAATATATCTTTAGAAATAAACTAATTTAGGTAGGTTTTTTTAAAGTCCCCATAAGTTATGGGATTTGATGTATTTTTTACTTTTTTATCAATTTCCTTTTTTACTAGGTCTATCATCTATAAAGTTATTTTCTAATGTATTATTAAGAATAAGAAGAATTATTACTCTTTCAATTTCTAACAATTTGCTATGGATCTTTGCCCTTATGTTGATTATGATTGTACTTGTTTTGGTTTGCATTAGTTAATCGAAGCAAACCAATAATTTGAGTTTTACATTATAACTTGTTTAGTGTTTTACAGACTACTTCTATTTTTTCACTCTTTTTTTTTTCTAAAAAAATGATAGGAATAGTAAAATTGTTTTATTCCTTTCTTAATAGTGAACATCACCAATAAAGTTTAATTGATGATATTTTATCTATCATGATGCATCTCCTAAATGAATAGGCTTCTCAGTAACTTTTAGACATGATTTTACAAAATCTTGCAAAGGAAGGGAGGTAAATATTTGAAAAAGTTTCTTATCTATATCTTTATGACTTTTGTTGCAATTTTCTATTTTACAAATTGCTCATACCATTTCATTATTGAAGTTGGCAACTACAATGAAATTCTTTAGTAAGTTTTTATGAGGTCAAATTCCTAGTAATCTGGGCTGAAATTGTTAGAGATTCATGATGGAGTAAATCATGTAGGAAAATAAATTATAGGTATATAGGATTTGTCTTTGTAGTGAACATATTTTTCACCTACATTAAAGAATGAATATGAAATTGTCTCCTTGAGCCTTTTGTCTGTGGTTTTTTAACATCATGTTCTCTAAACAAAGATTCTATTAAGAATGAGCTTAAAGAATTCTACCATGCTATCTTGTTTAAAATTTTTGAGTGTGCTCCTTAGATGCTTTTGGCTATCATCCCTAACTTGACTCAAGAATTACTGGTATGATAGCTCTATTAACTTTTTATGGTTAATACTATCATAATAACCATTTGACTAGTATGCAATTCTTGGCTATCCTCTTACAACTTTTTAGTATTTTTTCTTTTTTATTTAGTTTCTCAAGTGTAGTTTCAAGCATTCCTTTGCATTTGCAGTAAGTTATCCTTATAGAAGTTGAACTGTATCTCAATTTGTAGACTGATTAGGTTGATGTTCGAATAAAAGCTGTTAAGTTAATTAGAAAGCTCTTACACTGCTTGATTCCCACATTGCACAAAATTATCAAAATCTTTTCATGGAGTTCAAGAATAGATTCTTTGACAAAACTGTGGAGGTTAGAGTTAGTGTTATATGTTGTGCCAAAGCTTGCTTCATCTCTAATCCCTGTGGGAAAGAATCATTGGAACTTCTTGGTAAGTCATTTAGTGAACAAATCACTTATTTCATCTAGAGTGACCTTAATTTTTCAAAATTTCAAAATATCTTCTCCTTTGTCAATTAGCAACTACCTGTGAAGGTTGATTGTTGGATTTTGATGACAAAGTGAGGATGCAGGCAATAGATGCAGTTTGCAATCTTGCTTGGTCTAACCTGAAATTGTTTCCACTTGAATTGATATCAAAAGCTACTGAAAGGCTTAAGGATAATAAGGTATTGTTTAGAAATTTTTGCTCTTTTATCTTAATTAACTTGTTATGCTTATCAATTTTTCTTTTTAATATCGAGATTGTTTAACTTCCAAACAAATATCTGTTAGAAAGAAGGCTTTGTAGAAGTTGATAGAGGTTTAACAAGAGTATTGCATGAGGTGTTCTGAAGGTCACATGAGTATAAGCGACCATCTTGAAGTGATTCCATGTAAAGTATTGATGTGTTATAAGAAGGATTTTAAGGAGTTCCCTTTTTTTATGCATTTCTCTCTAATTTAGGATTTATGGCACCTAATGTTATCTTTGTAAATGTCCTTTAGGTCCCAAAATGTGGAAGCTATGCTGGTAGAGGATTTGTTTCCGATAATCTTTCTACTAAGGGGAGGAAAAGGCATTATATCCATTTCTTTTCTCTAGTCATTCCTCTGTACATGAAGGTACTGAACTCAAATTTGTCTATGAAACAAAGGTATTCATGTTAGTTCTTACTGTAATAGAAATAGTGTTTTTTTTTACCTTGTCTATATGTTTCAAGTTATAAATGGAAATGCAAGCTTATTTAGCCTTAAGGAAGAAACAAAAGGTAAAGCTCTAGGTTGTTATAAATGGTGATGTGTGATCTATGGTTAATGGCCAAAATATATGTATTCTTAATTTGCTGCTATGCTATTTATTATTTTATTGACTAGCATTGACATTAGTCAAATCTAATTTTATAGTCTATAAAGCTCTTCTATATAATTCACTTGTATTAACTGTTCTTAGTTTTGTTGTGATGAAAATTGAGACAAAAAGATTTGAACTTTTATAGGTTTGGCATCTTTGTGTGATTTGTTATTTCCAGTCTTTTAATTCTATATGTGATGAATATTGAGGAATTATCATCATTAATTAAGTAGGGATAATCTATTGATCTAAGAGGGATAGGTTCACATCCATAGTATAGAATTTTTATTTAGCTTAACTTGGCTTAAAAATCTAAATTGAGATTTAGTCTCTGATTTCAGTAACTTTGGTTTTATGGATGAGGATGACTGAAGATTTCCTTTTTCTTATACAACTATGCACCAATTTAAGTAGATAGTTGAAAATTTTCTAATTTCATAAAATAGTTTTTTCCAAATGTTACTTAATTATGTGATTAATGCTTTACTTATTTTGGTGAATTTCTAGCTTGAGAGGTGTACAAAAATTTGAAATATTGGATAGAATAGAGTGTAAAGCAAATCAGTACTTGAAGGGAGGAAAATTACGAAGAAAGGGTTAAAGTATTACAAGGATGCTTAAACATATACCTTAGTCCTATAGTATAGACTACTGCATGATCCTATCATGGATGCTTTGAACAATGATGCATTTTCAAGTGGCCACACCTGACATGTTTTTCTCAAAGAACCATATAATTCTAGTTTTCCTGCACATTTTTGATGTTGCATTGTGAGATTAGCTCATATAACTTCTGGTATTTGTTGATGTGATTGGTATTTTGTTTGCATGAAATGTATTTTTCTACTTTATTGAATTTTTAACTCGAAGCATTTGCTTTAATTTGTAGACCATGTGATGGTTGTAAAATATTTTTGAGGTTTGGCAATGTCACATGCATAAAGGCAAGGTCCATCTGTGATTATTGTTTGTTGGCTGCCCTTAGTGAATATATGCAAATATGTATCGTAGGAAACTAGATCTAGGGAAGTGTAGGAGAGACTTACAAAGCTATTTGTGAAAATGTCAGCATCCTTTCCAGATCCTTCAAAAGTAGAAAAGTCCTTTCATAAATTGAACCACATAAAAAACAATCAAATCGTTAATGAACTGGAGCTATTATTGAATCAATGGACGATTTTTAAGGCTTAGACAACTAGACTAAGTTTTTTTTATTAATGTTTTTTTTTTCAAATTAGTTAGGTGAAATTGTGACTCCTATTGTATTTATTATTTAGAGATTATTTTTTCTTGCGTGGAGTGAACCCTGTTATCATGTTATGTAAGAGTCCTTGCATTCATCATCAAGGAGAAGTCTTTAATTCTTGTGTTATCATTGAGAAATAAAATGGGAGAAGACCAAGACAGTTTGTCATGTAAGATAATGGTGATTGGGTTACTTTAAGCATTGTTGCAACTGGGAGAAGTCTTTTTTGAGTTTCATCGGCACATTGCTTGCTACCCTTTACTTTAGTTTCTTGGAGTTCAATCAATGCTTAGAAGTGCCAAAACTAAACCTGTAATGAGCATTTTGTTCTTGAAAAAGGGATAAACAATATACAAGTTAATTGAGCAGGCCTTCTTGTATGGTGAGGAAGTTATTCTATCAGATAAGTAGCCTAAGCACACATAAATGATTGTTGTCAAGGTGGATATCTGTGAATACAATTCCTTTCATTGCATTATACATATTTTTTTTTGTTGTGCTTAGATTGGAAAGATGCTATTTATTGGATCACAAATTTTGACATAAAAAAAAAGGTATTTGACAAGCCTAAAACTAAACTAAAGGAGCTTAGTTTAGGCATCATGTATTACCTATTGTTTTTTCATTGCTCAAAGCTTTATTTTTGTGAATTCATGCCTTAGTAGTTCTGGTTAGGGTAGATGAATGTTTGACATTTTTTGCATGAGGGTATTTACCTTACCATATTGCTCATAATTCTAATGAACTAAATTCACTAACTTGTTTTGGTTTTTACTTGTTAAATGTTGCAATACATTGTCTTGTACAATTTTAAGTCAAATCTTCTCTAATCTCTTTTTGTATATCAACTGCTTTTTTTTTCAGGATAAGTATCTTAAAATGATGAGAGATAGCCTTCGACATTTTGAGTTTCTAAAATTACTCTCCTCAAAATACTCATTTAATATATTTAGTTTAAAGCATGTCTATTGTATTCTAAAGAATTTTTCTAATAATGGACTGCCATCTGCCAAATTGCTTATGGTAAGAAAAACTATTGTTTGATGCTTGCTTGTTTGTATTACTTTTGAAAATCTTGTTATCACCATTTTTCATTAGGAGGCTTGAAACCCAATGGCCAGAAGATGTAAAAAGTTTCTACTATATCTGGGGTAATAATGCAGTTAACTCATCTACAGTTGGTACATCGATCATAAACCATCTAAAAAAAAACAATTTTATGTAAGAATATGACTTAGGTGAAGTTGGGTTGACTTTTGAGGGAATTATCGGAAGTTTCAAAGTGGTTTGTAGATTTTTATTATTTCCCACATAAGACATCAAGTATTACAACATAAAGGCTACTGAACATTTGTGTGAGCAATTTTCTCTAAGGTAGTATGCTTTAGGAAGTACGTGTTGATAGTGTGTAGTTCATTATCTTCTCACTTATGAGATCCCCAAACTTGTTCTTTATCTTTTGTTTGCTCAAAGAAATTTGTGTTGTTGCCTGACTTGACTCATTGTAACTTTGTAGCATTGATTTCATAATGCATTATGTCTATTAGCATGCCTGATTGTGGGATATTTTAAGTAGTACATCTAATTGTAGCATTTGGACCTAAAACCCCTATTCTCAAGACACCATAAAGTTTGATCACTTCTTTGATAAGTCAAAACAATGTATTCTTTCAAGAATACAAGAAAATAAAGAAAAGCTTGATAAAAAATACCTCAATCTTATTTATTCCCATTTTACATGGTTGTTACCTTTATATAAGCATGTAAATATCATAATTCTATAAGGGAAAGTTATTTCTTAACATAAAAACCTTAATTATAGGGAGTTCTGATAAGGACCTTCTTAGGTCTCACACTAAGAAGGTTAAGGGGTGAATTAGGATGCTTAATTTTTACAAATCTGTCCAGATTAAACCTTTATGACTTGTTAAAGTTTATGATATGATTTTATCTTGCTCCTTTATGTGAGAATGGTCATATGGATATCAAGCTAGCACAAGCACTTGAGAACACAGAATTTTATATGGTTTACCCATAATGTATGATAGGATCACTCTTAGATCACACAATCCACTCTTATTATCATGACATATAACTGATGTTGTGGAAGGATCTCTCCTTAACCACTTATAATGATCTCCTGATCACTCTACAGGTTTCCTACCCTTTTTCAAGAAGTACATAAAAGGTTATAATAAAAACTTCCCTAATAAAGATCTCTCAATGTTTATAGGTTGTTATTATAGAAAACTAATCTTCTTTTTCCTCACTATTGGTCTTTGCTCAAGCTTTACTGGTCTCTCCTTCTTCACTGTCAATTTCATAGCTTTTTCTTTGCTATGCTCCCTGCTTTCTCTATGTCGTGTTTCACAACTTTCTCTCTGCCTCTACTGGGTTTCTTTCTGCCTGTTTCTACAACTCTCTTTGCCTATTTCTGCAACTCTCTCTGTCGATTCTCTCCTATACAAGTTTTACTCTACTTTACCAATTTTCTCTTTACAAGTTCTATCCTCTATAGGTTCTGCTCCACTTTACTAGTTCTCTCATTTGTAAGTTCTCTCCTTTTCTTTTTGCCACTGTTGCTATCTCTCCTCTATAGGTTCTCTCTTTTGTAGGTTTTCTCCTCTGTAGGTTTTCACCTCTAAATGTTCTCTCCTTCTTTCTACCATTGTCATTACCTCTCCTCTACAAATTCTCTCATTTGCAAGTCCTATCCTTCTTTTTTCCATTGTCATTGTCTCTTCTCTATAGGTTTTCTCCTTTGTAGGTTCTCTCCTTTACAGGTTCTCTCTTTCTTTCTACCGTTATTGCTATCTCTCCTCTGCAAGTTCTGTCTTCTCTAGGTTTTCTCTTCTATAGGTTCTCTCCTTTAGTTTCTACCCTTTTTCTTCCCTTTCTATTACTGCTGCTTTTTCTTTTCTACTACTAAAGGCTCTTCCTTTTCTATTGCTTGAGGCTCTTTCTTTTTTGCTGCTGAATTTCTCTACCATTTTCTCTACTAGTTTTCTCTACCTTTTTTCTTTTCTTTTCTGCTGTTGCCTAGTATGCTTTTTGTTGTTCCCTCTTTTTTTTTTTTTTTGTGGCTGCTCTTTGCCATTCTCCCATTATCTACTGGTTTTCTTTTGCTGCAGTTCTCTGTATCATTCTTTGTTGCTACAATTCTCTGTATCATTCTCTACTACTGCTGCACTCTTTTTATTTACCTACCATTACTCTCTTTTTTCTTTCTCTTATTGGATGCTTTTTTTTTCTTGCTTTTTAAGCACAGCTCTCTTAGTCATTTTTCTTCAGTTACTCTTTCTTAGTTGTTTTTCTCTAGTTGCTATTCTTTCTGCCTTTCATGTTCTTTGTACTTTTTCAATCTCTCTGTGTCATGCCTTAGCTCTCTTTTGGTAGCTGTATGGATATTTATAAAACTTGAGTTTTGGATTGCCCTACAATCAATGGTCAGCATTGATGCCTAAGGGATGCCCTACATTCAACAGTTAGTATTGATTCCTTGAATTTAAGGTCAATGGTTAGCATTGACTCTTTGAATTTAAGGTCAATAATTTGCTTTGACTCTATGAATTTAGGGTCAACAGTCAGCATTGACTCAATGAATTACAATTAGTATTGACACCATGAATTTAGGGTCAACGATCTTATACCCAGTAAGTGACTTACAATGCCACTGTTAATCGTATGTTAGAGGCAATAACTAGTGTTTTCTTTATAGATAAAGCACCAATAGTAATTTGAATCAACTTGTCATTTTTGGTAGCACAAGGCGGGGTTGGCAGCATCCTGATTTTGACCTTGCTTTTTTTCTTCATTCTTATCACATTCCACCAATGCTGTCTTCCATAACCCTTGAATGAATTAGCTGCCAACACTTTGTAAATGTAGCAAACACATTCAATGACACTCACAACATTAAATCAACAATGATAAATATATGAGATGCTGTTGACAACAAATATAACATTACCATCAAAGATGGGCTCAACAATCTCCCTTTTCGGATTTGTTGGCAACACATCGAATCTAAAAATCAATAATTAAACACAAGTAGCAACTTTTGACATTTATAGCTCCCCCTAAAACATGCGTCTCTTTTTTAGCAAATGGACATGATGCCAATTGGAAACAACCTTTAACTCCTTTTTTTTTTTGTTTCTCCCCTATTATTTGATTTTCCCCTTTAGATTGATCAAGCTACTCCCCTTTTTGATTAATATATACTTTCATTGGATTTATGCAAAATATCTCCCCCTTTGACAACAAATCCAAAGAATAATAGAAAAGGGAAGGGGAGGGGGAGGTTAGAGGTATACTTCAGCGTTTAGGGGGTGGTTGAACACATAAGGTTAACCTTAACTTCTAAAACATCTCTCTTAATAGAGGTTTGGTGAATATATTTGAATGAATGAGCTCCAATGGCTTTTTTGTTTGAATCTCCACTTTTTTTATGGGTAGCATTCACCATTTTCCCTTTTTGACAAGTGCTACAAATGGTATTTCTTTATCTTCTCAACTTGGGTACATCTTTCACAACTTTATTTTTGGACAATTTGTTTAGCCCCTTTTATCCAAGATGTCTTAATCTCCTATGCCACAACAAATTCTTATCTTTGGTGCTTATGTAGCATGTGTTTTTGCTATTAGAAACATGGTATAAGTTTCCATTTATTCTTTCTCTCTTTGTAAGAACAACACCATTACTTAATCTTTTTACTGTGCAGCCATTCTTGCTGAAAGTAACTTCATGCCCATCACCACAAAGTTGGTTAACACTGATTAGATTGTATTTTAGCCTTTCAATATAAAGCACTTCCTCTAATTTCAGCTTTTTTGTACAAATTTCAATAGCATCAAAACCTATAATCCTTAAGGTACCATCATTTCCAAATGTGACTAACCCTCCATCATATTTTTCTTCCTTTAGCACCTTGAAGTCTCCTCTCATGTGTGAAGAGTAGCCATTGTCCAGGATCTATGAATTTTATTTCTTAGAAGCTTTTAAGGCTACTTCCACAACCATAGCCATTTCCCTTCCTTTTCTTCTCCTTTTGCCAAATATAGGAGCACATGCAGGTGTTCTCCTTTGAAGTTCCTACCTTCACCCTAGAATCTACTAGTCTATGATACTGAGAAAGGGGGTGAATCAGTATCACACCCCTTATAAAAAACTCTGATAATTTAAGCTAAAAATGAACTTTTTCCCAAATTCAATTAAGGTAAATCTATTGTTACCTACTAATCACAATAGTCCCCAAAGTTACCTTTCAGACACCTTGTCTATTAGACGAATCAGTTATTCTTGACTAGGTCTTCCTTTAGGTTATGGGTTTGATGATTCTTTAGTTGTGTTTATAACTCAATTTAAAACATAGAATATAAATTCAAAACAAAGATATGAGAGATTTATATGGTTCTGTTAATGTGACGTACTCCATGGTGGTAGGGATTCTTCCTCTATCGAGACAATCCACTATAGTTGAGAACACCATTGTGGTATTCCCTATGATTACAATGGATGTCTTAATCTTCTACTCCTTTCACTATTGCAAATAAAAAGCAATAACAATACAAAGAGTGTCACTTACTGTGTCTACCCTTCTTCTACCCTGTGTTCCCTCTGTTTGATTTGAATGGCCTGCTTCATTACCACTTGGAAGATCACTAAAACACTCTCTAACCTCTCTTGAAGAAATCTGAAAAATTCGTTGAGTTCTCCCAAATGTTTCACTGAATTTCTTCTCTAGGTTATCTCACACAACTCTTGGTCTCACTGTCTCATGGTCTTATCGTCTCATTGTCTCACCATTTCACCTTTTTTTGGTCTCATTGATTCTGGGTCTTAAGGTGTGTTCTGATCTCACATGTTTCACCCTTTTCTGGTCTCACCAATTCTGGTCTTTCAGTGTGTTCTGGTGTCACCCATTTCACCCTTTTCTAGTCTCATGCCTCACTTGGTTTCATGTCTGACCTAGTCTGACGCCTCACCTGATCTCATGGTGTTTCACCCTTTTCTAATCTCCCACGTTTCTAGTCTATTTTTCACCATTGCATGTTTCTGGTCTGCTCACACTGTCGCATATTTCTGGTCTGTTTTCACTGTCACACGTTTCTAGTCTGCTCACACCATTGCACGTTTCTGTTTTGGTCTCACCTAGTCTCACATGTTCTAAGTCTGATCTGGTCTCACTCGTTCCAGATCTGGTCTGGTCTCACTTATTCCAGGTTTGGTCTGGTCTCACCTGATCTCATGTTTCCAGGACTCACCTGGTCTCATGTTCTGGTCTAGTCTGGTCTCACCTGGTCTCACATTTCCAGGTCTCACCTGGTCTCACGTTCTGGTCTGGTATGGTCTCACCTGATCTCACGTTTCCAGGTCTTACCTAGTCTCACATTCTGGTCTGGTCTCACCCATTGCATGCTTTGCTGATCTCACATCTTCTCTGGTCCTAATCTGCTTTCATATCTCATGGTTTCTAGGTCTGGTCTGCTTTAACGTCTCGCCTTCTCCAGGTCTCACATCCTCTCTTTCTCCAGGTCTGGTCTGCTCTAACATCTCCCCTTCTCCAGGTCTCACTATCTTACAGTGTCTACCCTTTTCTGGTCTCACAGATTTTGGTTTGTATCCCCAACGTTTCTTATCTGTATCTCCAACGCTTCTGGTCTCACCGGTGTCTTGTTTCTCCCTTTTCTGGTCTGTATCCGTGTCCCCTTTTTCTAGTATGTGTGTGCTGCCTTAAAAAGAGATAAGTCTTGGTTTATATATTGCCTTCTATGAAAACCCTAGTAGGGCTTATTTGAGCTACGGTGGATTTCCTTTCTTGCCCCTCTATGTGACTTTATATTACTATTCCATTCTTGCATTAAATTTGGTTGACAACAATTACAACCCATACAAGGCTGTGGGAACAATAATCTCCCCCTTTGTAATTGTTGGTAACACTCACAACAAAAGTCATTATGCAGCAATTACAACTCCCCCTGAATATGCACTCCACCTTCTTTAATAGCTCCCCCTGCACTATTGCTTCTCTCTCCCTTTGCAAACCAATTACAAACTTGAAAAACCCGTAAAGTAGAGATAGAGGATTCTCCTAAATTTCAGGCTTAATAAGGCATTTGCACAGACAGACTCATTCTATGCTTTTCAAACTATTATGTGGATAAAGGTTTAGTTAGAATGTCTGAAATTTGATCTTTAGTGCCAACATACTCCAACTGAATTATGCCCTGTTCCACTTGATCCTTGATAAAGTGATACCGGAAGTCAATATGCTTGCTCCTTGAATGTTGAATTGGATTCTTGTTGAGATAAATTACCCTTTGATTATCACAAAATACACTTACTAGTAACTTCACTTCAACACTCAAATCTGCCAATTGTCTTTGCATCCATATCACCTAAGTACATGCTGCACAAGCAGCCATATACTCAGCCTTAGCTGTGCTTAAGGCAACACTATTTTGCTTTCTACTTAACCATGCAACACACTTTGAACCCAAGTAGAAGCAGTAGCCATTGGTTGATTTTCTATCATCTGTACAACCTACCCAGTCTGCATCAGTGTATGCTTGTAGTTTTATAGAATCCATGGCAACATACACAAACCCATTTCTAGTGTCCCTTTGATCTATCTTAGGATTCTTTTCATTGCCAACACATGAGATTCCTTAGGATCAGCTTGGAATTTGTTGGCAATGCATACAGCTTGCATGAGATCAAGCCTTGATGCTGTAAGGTACAGAAGACTCCCTATCATCTTCCTGTATTCTGTGGGGCTTATACTCCTTCCTTCTAGATCTTTTGTTAACTTGTAGCCCACTGTCATAAGAGTATTGATAGGTTTGCTATCCTCCATGCCAAACTTTTTCAGCATCTTTTTAGCATACTTTGCCTGAGAAATAAAAATACCTTCTTCACACTTTTTTATCTGTAATTCAAGAAAGTAAGTCATTTCTCCAATCAATGACATCTCAAATTCCTCACTCATCTTCTGTGCAAATTCTTGGCATAGCTTAGAGTGATCCCCTTCAAAGATGATGTCATCTACATATACTATGGTTATTAGTTGGCCTTTCTCTGAGTTGAACACATATAAGTTATTATCCACTGTTCCTCTTCTAAAGTTCAACCTTCTCAAATATGCGTCCAGCCTGTTGTACCATGCTCTTGGGGCTTGTTTAAGGCCATACAAGGCTTTCTTCAGCTTGCACACATATGTCTCATCCTTATTGTTTTGTACTCCATTAGGTTGTTCAATATACACTTTTTCTTTCAAGAGCCCATTCAGAAAGGCTGATTTCACATCCATCTGGTAAACTTTATACCTCTTATATGCTACCAAATCTAAGAACATTCTAATAGTTTCCAACCTTGCTACTGGTGCAAAAGTTTCATCAACATCTACTCCTTTTATCTGAGTGTAGCCTTTGCAAACCAGCCTAGCCTTGTTCCTCACCACCTTGCCATCTTTATTATGTTTATTTTTAAACACCCATTTTGTTCCTATGACATTCTTGTTAATGGGCCTTGAAATTAGCTCCTATGTTTCATTCTTCTTGATTTGATTCAACTCCTCATTGATAGCTTTGATTCAAGCTTTGTCTTGTGCAGCCTCTTCAACAAATTTAGGTTCAACTTGCGAGAGTAAAGTAGTAGCTCCCATAATTTTTCTTCTTATTGTAACTTTTGCTAATGGGTCACCTATGATCAGATTTCCTTGATAAGTATTGGTCCATGTCTTTTTTGTCTTTCTCTTTTGCACAGTCTTAGTTGCAAGAGAATCTCTTTCTTTATCTTTAGACTCACTCTTCTATGAGTCTGAACTTACTTCTTTTCACTCTTCTTTATGTTGGTCTAATTCTTCATTTATCTTGAAGTCATCTTCTTCAATGTCCTTAGTTTCTCCATTATGTATTGTTTTCCAGTTTTCATCTATTCTCACATTACTAGAAGTGACCACTTTTCCCAGTTTATGCAAAAAAACTTTGTAACCTTTTGTCTTTGCTGAGTATCCCACAAAGATGCCCTCATCTAACCTAGCATGGAATTTTCCCAAGTTTTGCTCGTTTTTCACAAAACATGGGCTGCCAAAGATTCTATGATACTTGGCTGTTGTCTTCTTCCCACTCTATAACTCATATGGAGTCTTATTAGTATTAGGCCTTAGTAAAACTTTGTTCAGTAGGTGCACGACTGTAAATGTTGCTTCTGTCCAAAATCTTGTGTGAAGCTTGGATTCCAGCAGTAGAGTTCTTACCATTTCAACCACATCTCTATTTTTCCTCTCTACCACCCCGTTCTGTTGAGGTGTTCTTGCTGTTGCCATCTGATGGTGAATTCCATGCTTTTCAAGGTAATCTTCAAAAGCTCCATTTGTGAATTTAGTGCCTTGATTTGACCTCAATACTTTGATCTTCTTTCCACTCTCATTTTCAGCCAATATTCTGTATCTCTTGAAGCATTTCAAAACTTCTGACTTGTGTTTGAGGTCCATGATTTCTGACCTGTTTTCCTTTAGAGCATGCTGAGCAAACATACTTCCTCTCTCTCTTGAGGTCTGGAATATCTTTGATTGCATGAGTAGTGGTCAGCTTCCTCATGTTCTTTTGTGTTAAGTGTCCCAGCCATTTATGCTAAAGTTGATTTCTTCTTCTTTTGTAAGTAAATAGTTATTGTCTTGTTCTCATCAATCATATATAAATTTCCAACTATTTTCTTTCCGGTTGCAACAGTATTGTCTTATTTACTCTTTACTTGGCAACCTGTTTTTGAGAATATAACTTTATGGTCTTTATTGTATAGTTGGCTAATAGATGCTAGATTATATCTAAGTCCTTCAACGTGCAGAACAACTTTCAGCTTTCCTTTTCCAATATATACTAACCCTTGACCACTGATGTTAAGTGAACCATCATTACTAAACTTGACTCTGCTTTCTTTTGACTTGTTTAGCTTTGATAATTCACTCTTATCTCCTATCATGTATGAAGTGCACCCACTATCAAGGATCCATTGCTTAGCCTTGTAGTCAGCCTTTAGTGCAATTTCAACTATATTAGCCTCCTCCCTTTTGGCTCTATATTCCTTCTTTTGAATTGACTTGAAGATAGCATTTTCCTTTATCTCAGCTTTGACTATACTAGTTGCTTTTACTATACATTGAGTGCCTTCTCTTGCTCAGGGAGAAGTGTCATACATCTCTTGGCATTATGGCCATCCTGCTCGCACCTTTCACATTGTTATGGCCATCCTGCCCACACCTTTCACATTTTTCCAAATCTGCCAATATAGCAAACTTGTTATTTGAAATCACTAGTTTGGGCTTTCACCAACAATCCTTGTTAATGTTTCCTTTGAATTTTGAATTGTCTTCCCTTGTATACAACATCGTATCTTCTCAAGTTGGAGACATATACTAGCCTTCTCCACCAGCATTTACTTACCATGTGACCACAAACTTCAGAATAAAGATAGTAACCTTGAAACTGCCTCTTCTTGGGTCTAATCACAACTTGTTTTCTTTTGTTCATTACTTACTGTGTATACAAGGTTGCTGACTTCTTTACTTGTATGACTTTCATTTCAGTCACCTTTTTCTCCTTTTTCTATTTAGTTGTTGCACTTTGTTGGCTGACTTTCTTTTCTTCATTTTTGTTTGCAACCTTAGGTTCTTCAAATCTTCTTTATTTTCAGCCTTTACTGTTCTTGGTTGATCCGTCTTTTCTTTCTGAGACTTAACTGTCTCTTTCAACTTCTGTTGTAAAGTCCCATTATCTTTAAGTAATGTAGCCTCAGATTGCTGCACTTTCTCTTCATTCTTCTTTTCTCTTACAGAACCTATTTCTCCTACCACTTCAAGCTTCTGTAAGTTCTCTTCACTCTTTTTGAGTTGTTGCTAAAGTCTCAGCAAGTCTATCTCCATTTCTTCAATTGTTGAAGTCCTTGAGCCAAGCTCTATAGTAAGGTCTTCACATATTTTGATCTGTTCTTCAAATCTTCTCTTCAAGTCAATATGTTCAGCCCTTATTTCATCCTTTTGACTTTCTACTTTCTCAATCTTTACTTTAACTTATTTTATATGGGCCTCCAACCTTCCTATGGTTTTGCCCTTTTTGATTATCTCCTTTGAAGCTGCTTCTAACTCAACTTCGAGATCTAGTTCTTAATCAATCTCTTCTTCCTCTTCAGAGGTTAAACTACCACATTGAGCTGATGCCAAAAAGGCATGCTCATCTGATGATTCTATATCATCCTCCTTATCGACTTCTTTTTTTTTTGGCTCATATAACTCTTGAATGAGCCTCTATTCTTCTTTTGTGGGTTAGTAGTCTTCTTGCTGGACTTCCTCGGCTTGAATAATGGTCTTCTCCATTTTGAATTCTACTCATCATCACCATCCATATCTTCATCATCAAGTTTCACTTTGCACTGGAAGCAAAGTGTCCAGTTTGACCACAATGATAACATCTTAAGGACAATTGTCCTTTTCCCTTCTTAGACCCCTTTTTGAATTTCCTTGTGAAGTAAACCAACACTTCACCTTCACTTTCTTCCTCCTCCTCATCATCATCCTCACTGGATGATTCTTCTTTTTCTCTTATCTTTAAGTGTCTCATAGCTTTGAAAGCTGCCTCCTTTGGTAGCTTTGATGTTGAGGAGCTTTCAGTTGACTTTATTCTCATCTCATATGCAATGAGATTGCACTGGAGATCATGCAGTCACATAGAATTGAGATCTCTACTCTCCTTTATGGCTGCCATCTTTGAGGCAAACCTTTCAAGCAGAATTCTTAGAATTTTTTTTTCACAATAGATGAGTCCTTCTTATTCTTCCCATGACTTCTAAGGTCGTTTACAACATCAATAACCCTAGTGAACTCTTGGACTGTCTCATTCTTATGCATTATGAGGGATTCATATCTCTCCTTGAAAACTTGAAGCTTGGCCTCCTTCATTCTACCATCACCTTCATAGACCTTTGGCAATCTATCCCATATCTCCTTAGCAGATTTGTAGTCCATAACTTTAGCATATTTAGCATCTTTCAATGCTAAAATGATGATGTTTGAGGCCTTCCCATTTATCTCAAATTGCCTTCATTCCTCTAGGGTTGGATCTTTACCTTCTTATCGAGGCACAAAACCCTTCTGTATAGATTTCACCATGTTTATGCCCATGGTTGCAAATACCACCTGCATTCTCGCTCTCCACATATGATAATTGGTTCCGTTGAAGATTGGAACCTTTTTGTTGTAAGTAGTGCTGGTGTTGGTACTGGTATCCATTTCTTAGTATGTTGAACAAGTTAAAACTTCTGAAACCCTTCAAACTAGTACACCAAGCTGTTAAGCTTACCAATTAAAGTTCATAACTTCACCCTAAAATCTACTAGTCTGTGATACTAAGAGGGGGATGAATCAGTATCACACCCCTTAAAAAATACTTTGATAATTTAAGCCAAAAATGAACTCTTTCCCAGATTCAACTAAGGTAGATCTATTGTTACCTATTGATCACAATAGTCCCCAAAGTTGCCTTTTAGACACTTTGCCTATTAGAAAAATTGGTTGTTCTTGACTAGGTCTTCCTTTAGGTTATAGGTTTGATGATTCTTTAACTGTGTTTACAACTCAAATCAAAACATAAAATGTAAATTCAAAGCAAAGACACAAGAGATTTGTGTGTTTCCGTCAATGTGACGTACTCCACGATGGTAAGGATTCTTCCTCTACTGAGACAGTCTACTATACTTGAGAACACCAGTGTGGTATTCCCTATGATTACAATGGATGTCTTAATCTTCAACTCTTTTCACTATTGCAAATACAAAGTAATGACAATACAAAGAGTGTCACTTACTGTGTCTACCCTTCTTCTAGCTTGTGTTGCCTCTGTTTGATTTGAATAGGCTGCTTCACTACCTCTTGGAAGATCATCAAAACACTCTCTAATCTCTCTTGAAGAAATCTGAAAAATTCTTTGAGTTCTGTCAAATACTTCACTGAATTTCTTCTCTAGGTTGTCTCACACAACTCCTAGTCTCATTGTCTCATAATCTCATATGTCTCTTGGTCTCACCATCTCACTTTCTCACTGTTTCACCCTTTTCTGGTCTCACTGATTCTAGGTCTCACGGTATGTTCTGATGTCACACGTTTCACCCATTTCTAGTCTCACCAATTTTGGTCTTCCGATGTGTTATGGTGTTACCTGTTTCACCCTTTTTTGGTCTCATGCCTCACTCGATCTCACGTCTCACTTGGTCTAACGCCTCACCTGGTCTCATGGTGTTTCACCCTTTTCTCGTCTTCCACGTTTCTGGATTGTTCTCAGCTTCGCACATTTTTGGTTTGCTCACACTGTCGCATATTTTTGGTTTGCTTTAACCATTGCACATTTCTGGTTTGCTCACACCATCGCACGTTTTTGTTTTGGTCTCACCCATTCCAGGTCTGGTCTGGTCTCACCCATTTTAGGTCTATTCTGGTCTCACTTGATCTCATGTTTCTAGGTCTCACCTAGTCTCACGTTATGGTCAGGTTTGGTCACACCTAGTCTCATGTTCTGGTCTGGTCTGGTCTCACCTAGTCTTACATTTCCAGGTCTCACCTGGTCTCAGCCGTTGCATGCTTCGCTGATCTCACGTCTTCTCTGGTCCTGATTTGCTCTCACTTCTCACGGTTTCCAGGTCTGGTCTGCTCTAACATCTCACCTTCACCAGGTCTCACGTCCTTTCTTTCTCCAGGTCGGGTCTGCTCTAACGTCTCACCTTATCTAGGCCTCACGTTCTCTCTTTCTCCAAATCTGGTTTGCTCTAACATCTCCCCTTCTCCAGGTCTCATTATTTTATGGTGTCTACCCTTTTCTGGTCTCATAGATTCTGGTCTGTATCCCCAACGTTTCTTGTCTGTATCTCCAATGGTTTCGGTCTCACCAGTGTCTCGTTTCTCCCTTTTCTGGTCTACATTTGTGTCCCTTTCTTCTGGTGTGTGTGTGCTGCTCTAAAAAGAGATAAGTCTTGGTTTATATATTGCCTTCTATGAAAACCCTAGTAGGACTTACTTGAGCTACGGTGGATTTCCTTTTTTACCCCTCCATCTGACTTCATATTACTGTTCCATTCTTGCATTAAATTTGGTTGATAACAATTACAACCCATACAAGGATATGGGAACAACATCCTTTACATTCTTTAACTGGGTAGCAATGTCAAGCATTCCTCAATAGTATGTCCAGCCTTTTCTCATCTTTCACAGATTTCTTCCAACATATCTGAAGTTCCCAACTTCTCATAGGATCTACAAGTTTGTGATACTGAGAGGGGGGTGAATCAGTATCACCATAATTCGCAATTTGCAGGTAAGTGAACTCTTCTTAAAAGCGAACTCTTTCTCAGACTTGACTAAGGTAGATCTATTGCTACCTACTAATCACAATAGTCTATAAAGTTACCTTTTAGACACCTTGCCTAATAGATAATTCAGATGTTCTTGTTTAGGTCTTTGTTAGGTTATTGGTTGGCTAATAATTTAGCTGTGTTCACAACTCAATTCAAAACACAGAACGTAAAGCAAAATAAGGACACATGAGATTTACGTGGTTCCGTCAACGTGACGTACATCCACGATGGTAAGGACTCTCCCTTACCGAGACTGTCTACTATACTTAAGAATTCTAGTTCCAATGGATGTCTTAATACTTTGCTCCTTTCATTATTGCAATTACTAAGCAAGTACAATACAAAGAATGTCACTGTGTCCACCTTTCTTCTAACTTGTCTTGCCTCTATTGAATTGAAAGGTTGCTCCACTGTCGCTTAGAAGTTCACCGCAACACTCTCTAACCTCTCTTAAAGAAATTTGGAAATATGTTGAGTTCTTTCTGATGCTTTGCCGAATTTCTTCTCTAGGTTGTCTCACATAGCTCCTGCTTTCACTATTTCACTGTCTCACCCGACTCCTTGTTTCACGGCTTGCCTCACATTTTTGGTTTGCCGTTCCACGTCTCACGGCCTGCCTCATGTTTCTATTTTGGCGTTCCACGTCTCATGCACGTTTTTGGTTTGCACCCTTTGCTGGTCACATGCCTCACGCATGGTTCTGGTTTGGCGTTTCACGTCCCATGTACGTTTCTGGTTTGCATGCCTTGCTAGTCACACACCTTACCGCTATTTCTGGTTTGTACTTGTCCGTTTCACACCTCCGGATAGCTTGGTTTGCTCTCCCGGTGGTCTCCTCTTTCACTATTTCTCCTCTCTTCCCTTACGGATGGTGTGCTGTCTTCTCTCTTGCGTGAGTCACATGGTTTCCCTTGCTGTCCAAGGTATCCCTTGGTGTTATCTCCTTTTTCCGTGTGTTGTCTCCTTGCCGTCCACCTTGCTTTGGCTGTCCACTCTTTGTTGGTCATTATCCTCCTTGCTGTCCACACCTATTTGGCCATTCACCTCTTTGCTTGGTCGTGTAGGTTGGTTGGATGTCCTCTCTCTTTCAGCTAGTGGTGGTCTTGCTGTCCAGCCATTCCTCCCTTGTTTTTCTCTCTTTGGCTGGTCACACACTAGGTTTTCCTCTCTTTGGACGGTTTTCCTCTTTGGCTTTGGACGGTTGCTCTAGGTGTTGGCCAACTCCTCTTGCTTTGCTTTGTCTCTTTGGCCAACCAGCACCTGTATTTTTCCGTGTATACTCTTTTGGCCGGTTACACTAGATTTTCCAATACCTTTGGTTGCTGTCCAGCCTTGTCTTCTCCTTACTGCCATTCAACTTGCCTTGGCTGTCCACCCCTTTGCCATTGGTTGTGCTTTGCCATGTAGGGTTGTATGGATGCTCACCTTGTTTGGTTGGTTGTCTCCTTGCTTGGATGGTTTCTCCATTGTGTTTGGCCAATTGTCTCCTTGCTTGGACGTCTCTCCTTTGTGTTTGGCCAGTTGTCTCCTTGCTTGGACATCTTTTCTCTTTGGTCAGCCGATTGCTCCCTCTTCTTGTTTGTCAAATGGTTTTGCTTTAGGTTTTGCTGTTTTTGCTCAATTGTTGACCACTTCATTTGTTGTCTTCAAATGGCCTTTATATACTCCTTTAGGAAACCTTAATAGGGCTTATGTGGCAAATTTACGTGCTTGCCCTTACGTGGCAGATTTACTTTCTTGCCCTTCATGTGGCTTTTCTTTTACTTTCTTGTCCTTCCACGTGGCTATACTTTCTTGCCCCTCTATGTGGCTTTACTTTTACTTTCTTGCCCTTTCATGTGGCTTTACTTTCTTGCATACTTAAACCTAGTTGACAACAATTACAACCCATACAAAGCTATAGGAACAACAATATCAAATCTGTTTCTTAGTGGAATTTGACTTCTTTTCACTTGAGGCTATCTCCTTTCTTGATAAAGTCTCCCTTTAAACTCTTGCCTTACATTCCTCTTTATTATAGGTCCATTATTCTAGCACACACTAGCCTTGTGCCCATACTTACTACAACACCAATAAAATCCTTCAAATCTAATTTTTCTTATTTCAACAAGTTTATGTCTTCTATCTTCAGATCCTATTGTGGCAACTTTCTTTTCGTCTTTGACAACTTATCTCCTTTAGATAGGAGTTTTCATCACGTCATTTCTAACCCATTTTAGCTTAGGTTGATTTCTCTTCTCAATAACATCAATTTGCTTTCTTTCAAGTACAAACACAATTTTTTTCTTCTCTTTTACCCTCTCATTTGGCTTTTTAACATAGTTAAGTCCTTTCTTCCCTATGGAATGAGGTCTTTGTTTGCTTAGAGACTCATCTAATTTTGTGGTAACATCGTCCTTGATAACATTTGTAGAAGAGGACTTTCCTCTCACTTTCATAGCCTATATAAAGTTTTCTTCATACTTCTTCAATTTAGATTCAACCTTATGGAGCTTGGCTTAAAAATTCAGCACTTTTTGCTCTTGTGCAATCACCTTAATGGCAAGATCTTCGTGTATTTTGCCTTGCTCTACCTTAAACACATTTAGCTCCTCAATTCTTTTCAAGTACTCTTTCTCTTTTGCTTCAAACTCCTTTTATTCAACTTATTGAAAATTTTTACCTCTTTTTCTAGCTTGTTGTTTTTGTACAAATAAGCTCTCAATTCATTCTCAAGTTACTACACCACTTCTTTCTCTTACTCTTTAGTTGATTCCTCATCTTTTGAGGATTCTTTTTCATTATTTATTTGTATAACTAGTACATTTTCTATAACATCATCATCAAAATCATCATTTTCTTCTTCAAAATCTTCTTCATTTAGCTTGCTCAAGAAATCTCTTCTTTTAGATCTAAAGAGTGTCTTTTTCCTTTGGCACTTGAATTCCTAACTTTAGAATAGTTGGATTTCTTTGTTCTCCTCCTTGGGGCTAGCTCAACATCATCATCACTTTCTACTTCTTTTCTCTGTGGATAGTCCACGGCAAAGTGCCCAATGCCTACATAACTAAAATACTTTAAGGGTAATTTTCCCTTCTACTTCCCTTTTCCTTTCCTCATATTTTTGGTGATATATGTCATGACTTTATCAAGTTTAGTATCACCATCTTCAACTTTAAAGCTACTGTTGAATTTTTCTTTAATCTTCAATTTCTTCATTGCCTTAGAAGGCCAACTCCTTCTCTACCTTAGGCTTCTTTTCTTTCTTCATTAGGGCTATTCTTATTTCATAATCCACCAATATGCTATGTAAATCATCTAAGCGTAGCCTATCCAAATCTTTTTCTTCTATGAAGGAAAATTTGGCATTAAAAGCTTCTGGTAAGGTTCTAAATATCCTTTTTACCATGATAGCATTGTTGATCTCCTCTCCATAGCCTTTAATAGAGCATACAATTTCATTTACTCTTGTAAAGAAGACATCCACCAATTCATTATTCAACATCTTTATATCTTCAAATCTACTCCTCCAAATTTATAACTTGACTTCCTTTACAACCTTATCTCCTTTATAAATATTCTTCAATTTGTCATAAATTTGTTTAACTGTGTTGCATTTATCACTTTGGTGAACTTTTTGTCTGATAAAAAGGCATATAAGACATTTATAGCCTTTCCATCATACTTTAACTTCTTCTTATCAATAGGTGTCATAGCAATACCTTCAGTAACAAGAGTGAAGCCACTAATAGCAGATTCGAACACATTCAGACCAAGTGACAGTAGATATGTGAGCATTTTATTCTTCTATAATTGATAATTTTGTCCATCAAAAGTGGGAATGCCCTTGTTGTTAACACTATTTATACTCTTCATTATATTAACCAGTAGTAGATGTAAAGGTTCACAATAGCATCAAAACTTCTAGATCTAAGTAAGATGGATCAACATAGGAAATTGGCTTTGATACCAATTGATAAGGACCTTCTTGTGCCTTACACTGAGTGGGGGAGGGGGTGGATTAGTGTGAGATGCTTACTTTTTACAAATTTGTCCAAATTTAACCTCTATGACCTACTAAAGTTTATGATCTAATTTTATCTTACTCCTTTATGTGAGAATGACCATACAAATATCAAGATAGCATAAGCACCTAAGAACACACAGAATTTTGACATGGTTCACCTACAATGTGTAAGCTATGTCTATAGTATAATAGGATCACTCCTAGATTACATGATCCACTCTTATTATCAAAGGATATAGCTAATGTTGTGGAAGGATCTCTCCTTAAGCACTTACAATGATCTCCTTATTACTCTAAGACTTTCCTACCTTTTTTCAAGAAGTACATTAAAAGGTTATAATAAAAATTTCCTTGAGGAAGATCTCTTAATGTGCATAGGCTGTGTTGTAGAAAATTGATCTTCTCCTTACTCACTGTCGGTCTTTGCTCAACATTTATGTTGTTCTCTCCTTCTTCATTGTTGGTCTTTACTCAAGCTTTACTGATCTCTCTTTCTTTACTACCAGTCTTTGCTCAAACTTTGTCAATCTCTCCTTCTTTACTACAGATTTCATAACTTTTTCTTTGTTATGTTGCCTGCTCTCTCTATTGTGTTTTATAATTTTCTTTTTGCATCTATTGGGTTTCTCTCTACCTATTTTTGTAGCATTGTCTACCTATTTTTGTAACTCTTTTTACCTATTTTTGCAGCTCGCTCTACTTGTTTTTGTAGCTTTCTTTACTTGTGTTTGTAGCTCTCTCTGCCTGTTTCTATAGCTCTCTCTGCTTATTTTTGTAGCTCTTTCTCTATAGCTCTTTCTACAGGTTCTTTTCTCTATAGGTTCTTTCTTCTACAGGTTCTCTCCTCTGCAAGTTCTCTCCTTTGCAGGTTCTCTTTTTTGTAGGTTCTTTCCTCTACAAGTTCTCTCCTTTCTATCACTGGTGCTTCTCTCCTTTATAGATTCTCTCTTATTTAAGTTCTTTCTTCTATAGATTCTCTCCTTTTCTTTCTGCCACTGCTGCTGTCTCTCCTTCTTTCTACCACTGCAGTTGTCTCTCCTCTACAGGTTCTTTCCTTTACTAATTCACTCCTCTACAAGTTCTCTCCTCTATAGGTTTTTGCCCTTTTTCTTCCTTTTCTATTGCTATTGCTTTTTCTTTTCTATTGCTAGAGGCTTTTTCCTTTCTGCTGCTATAGGCTTTTTCTTTTTTGCTACTAGATTTCTCTGTTGTTTTCTTTTTGATTTTCCTTTCCTTTTTTTTCTCTTTTTTCCTACTACCTAGTATGCTTTTTGTTATTCTCCTCTTTTCTTTTGGTGGTTACTTTTTGTCGTTCTCCCACTCTTTACTATTTTTCTTTTACTACAGTTCTTTATATCATTTTTTATTACTGCAATTCTCTATATCATTCTTTATTGTTGCATTCTTTTTGTTCACCTACCACTGCTCTCTTTTTTCTTTCTCCTACTGGATGCATTTTTTTTTTTTAAGCATAACTCTCTTGGTCATTTTTCTTTAATTGCTCTCTCTTGGCCATTTTTCTCCAAATGCTTTCTCTTGGCCGTTTTTCTCTAGCTACTCTCTTTTGGTTGTTTTTCTCTAGCTGCTATTCTCTTTACCTCTCATGTTCTTTACACTTTTTCTGTCTCTCTTTGTCATGCCCTAGCTCTCTTTTGGTAGCTGTATGGGTATTTATAAGCCTTGAGTTTAGGATTACCTTATAATCAATGGTTAATATCGATTCCTAAGGCCTATAATCAAAGGTCAACATTGACTCATTGAATTTAGGATCAATAGTTAGCATTGACTTATACCCAATAAGTGACTTGCAATGCCACTACTAAATGCAATGCTACAAGCAACAATTAAAGCCTTTTTTTTTTTTTTACAATCAAAACACCACCAATAATTTGAATCAACTCATCATTTTTGGTAGTGCAAGGTGGGGCTGGCAGCATCCTAATTTTGGCTTTGCTTTCCCTCCTCATTCTCGTCACATTCCACTAATACTATCTTTCTTAACCTTTGAATGAATGTAGTAGACACATCTCAATAGCACTCACAACATCAAATCAACAAGGACATATGTGTGAGATGTTGTTGATAACAAATCCAACATTAAATATCAAAGATGGGCTCAATAAGTCTCTTGAATTAAGAAATACAAATCTACCTTGATGTAGAAATTGCTAAAAAACTACAATTAATAAAAACTAGGCATAGAAGTAAAACTTTTAACTAATATATAAAGACTTGGTTGAACCTATAAGTCTAAATAAACCTATGAAGTTAAGCCTTTTACATGTATATTCAGCCTTAACTTAAAAATCTAACAATCCAAAACAAAAGCAAACCCTTTTAATGCAACTTAGCATATGGATCAAGCCTTTTCTTAGCTTGGCCTTGTGGCTCGGATTATGTCATGGGCTCCAAGCTTTTTTTTTTTTTAAGTTCTAAACCTTATATATCATCTTGTACATAAAGATAAGTGATTATCCTTAGTGTAGCATGAAAAACTTTTAGAATAGCCCTATAAGTTTCTATAGTAGCCTCTTTGTCATACAGCTTCATGGTTATGCCTTTTAAAGCCTTTTTCATCCTCTTTGTCCTTGACTTAATCATTAGACCATCAATTCCTTGCAAAAGATCTTGCGAATCTTGCTTTGTTGCATTTGATTAGCACCTTGTTCCCCATTACTCATTCACCCAAATGATCATAAAAGTAACCTATACATTGGACTTTATATTCATTGTAATAAGCACTTTAATACACCTTTTGTAATTTAAATCTATTAAATTTTATTGCACAAACAAGTCATTGATCTTGATTAGCTATTTTTATAGGAATTGAATGGTTAAACTCTTGAAGGATGAGACTGTCACATTATTTCTTACTTAGGCATGTACTTTTGTTGCAAGGACTTATTCAATCAAAAAGATTATGAAATTAACCATTGTGCATACTCCAAACTCCTTAGAGGAGGTCCTTCAATACAACTTTGGAAATTTGAATCCATTAAAGTCCATCAAACATTAGACCCATTGATTTGGATTAGCTTTTCTTACACAAGATGAATGATTCATTATTTGAAATATGAGACCATTACTTTATTTCTCAACAACAAAGAATGAGCATTTCTTTTTGGTTCAAATGGTTGATTGTCAAAAAATGAGATTGTCACTTTATTTCTTACTAAGAAGGCTTTTGCTTTCATTGCATGGACTAAATCATGCAAAATGATCATAAAATTAACCTTTGTGTCAACAATAAACATTAAGTTCTTTATGATTTGCACTTCAATACACCTTTAATAATCTAAATCTATTGAAGTCATTGATCTTGATTAACTTTTCTTACATGGGTTAAATGGTTCATTACTTGAAATATTAGATTAACACTTCTTTTCTTTCTAAAAATGATTGTCCTTTTATTGTAAGGAGTTGTTCACACAAAACAATCATAAAATTAAGCCTTACATCTACAAAAAAAAAAAAAAAACATTAGATTTATTGCCACGAAGCACACCAATACATCTTTGGTAATCTCAGTTTGTTGAAGTCCACTAAAGATAAGAGCCATTCATTGTTCAATGCCTAAAAGATGAGACTATAAATTCATTGGTGGCCAATAAGGATTTTGTTTCATTTAAAGAACTCACTTATGGAAAATAATTATGAAATTAAATTTTGCACCCATATTGAATATTAAATTCAATAAGACAAGCATGTCAATACTCCTTTGGTCGATTGAATCCATTGAAGGCTAGCAAACATATTTACATTAGCTTTTTTTGTGTGGTTTAAATGATTCATTACTTTAAACATGAGATCTTGATTTCATTTTCTACTAACAAGGCTTATCCTTTCACTAAAAGGCCTCACTCATTCAAAATAATCCTAAAATTAACATTTGTTTCTACAACAAATGTTATATTTAATGCATTAAGCACATTAACCAACATTTGATAGTTTAAATCCATTGAAGTTCTTAAAACACAAGAGTTATTAATCTTAATAAGATTTTCTTGCATGGTTTGAATGATTCATTATTTGAAAGATTAAAGAATATCACTTCCTTTCTTATTAATAATGCTTGAATTCATTAAAGTCTATCTAGCATAAAAATCATTGATCTTTATTAGCTTTCCTTACACAGTTTGTTTAGTTCATTACATGAAACATGAAACTCACTTAATTTCTTACTAACAATGCTTCTTTTTTTTGTTACAAAGACTCATTAATACAAAGTGATAATGAAATTAATATCTGTTGTTCCCACAGCCTTGTATAGGTTGTAACTATTGTCAACTAGATTTAAATGTGCAAGAAAGTAAAGCGACGTGGAAGGACAAGAAGGTAAAAGCCACATAGAAGGGCAAGAACACAAAAGCCACATAGAAGGGCAAGACAATAAATTCACCCTATTAGGCTTTTATGGAGGAGTATATAAAGGAACATAAGAAAAGCACAATGGAGCTGCACAATGAAGCTGTTGACGGGAAGAGAGAGAAAATGAAGTAGCTGTCGGATGAAGGAGAGAAAAAGGGAGAAGAGGAGAGGTCGGCCATTGGAAATAGGCGATGTCGGCAAATTGAGCAAATAAGAGCAGACTGGTGGACGAAGAGAGAGAGAACACCAACAGCAAGTGAGCGGTAGAATAGGGGTTTGATGCCAAAAAGAGCACCTATTGAAAAAGTCGTCATTGGAAAAGAGGAGAGGCCGACAAAATCAAAAGAGAGAGAAGAACGAAGAGTGAGACACCACAGGAAGAGTAGACAACAAATCTGCGACGACGTGAGGCAAACAGGTTGACATGGCTGGATGGTGAGAGAGAAACCATGACAAGACAAGAGAGAGAAATAGGTCAACGGAAAAATAGAGAAACGGGTCAACAGTAAAATAGAGTGGATGATCGACAGAAAAGTAGATAGAGATAGTCGAAGGTGGGTGGACGGCAAAGACATATACGACCAAATTAGAGTGACGAAGAAGGAGAGGAAAAGCCAAACAAGGCCAAAAACAGACCATTGGGGAAGGAGAGAAAGGGTAGACACAATAAGTGACACTCTTTGTATTGTACTTGCTTAGTAATTACAATAGTGAAAGGAGTAGAGGATTAAGACATCCATTGTAACTGGAATTCTCAAGTATAGTGGATAGTCTTAGTAAAGGAGAGTCCCTACCAAAATGGATGTATGTAACGTTGACGGAACCATGCAAATTTTGTGTGTCCTTAATTCTCTTTACGTTCTATGTTTTGAATTGAGTTGTGAATGTAGCTAAGGCATTAGCTAACCCATAACCTAATGAAGACCTAAACAAGAACATCTAAATTGTTTATTAGGCAAGGTGTCTGAATGGTGACTTTGGGAACTATTGTGATTAGTAAGTAGCAATAGATCTACCTTAGTCGAGTTTGAGAAAGAGTTCACTTTTAAGATGAGGTTAAAGTTGTTCACTTACTTGTGAATTGTGAATTGTGGTGATACTGATTTAGCCTCCTTCTCAGTATCACAAACTAGTAGATCCTAGGGAGTAGTCGGGAACTTCAATTAGTATTAGAGCACAAGTTCACCAATTTGAAGCTTAACAGCTTGGTGTACTAGTTTGAAGGGATCTAGAAGTTTGACTTGTTCAGCATACTGAGAAATGAAAGTTGGTACCAGCACTAACACCACTTACATCAAGAAGGTTCCAATCTTCAATGAAACCAACTACTATATGTGGAGAGCAAGAATGCCAGTGGTATTTGCAACCATGGGCATGAACATGGTGAAATGTGTACAGGAGGGTTTTGTGGCTCAACCCCAGAGGAGTTAAGGCAGTTTGAGATAAATATAAAGGCCTTAAACGTCATCATTTTAGCATTGACAGATGCTGAGTATGCTAAAGTTATGGATTGCAAATCTGCCAAGGAGATATAGGACAGGTTGTAGAAAATCTATGAAAGTGATGGTAGAATGAAAGATGCTAAGCTTTAAGTGTTCAAAGAGAGATATGAATCTCTAAGAATGCAGAAGAATAAGACAGTTTAAGAGTTCTTCACTAGGGTTGTTGATGCTATAAATGACCTGAGAAGTCATGGGAAGAACAAGAAGGACTCATCGATTATGAAGAAAATTCTGAGAATTCTACTTGAGAGGTTTGCCTCAAAGGTAGCAGCCATAGAGGAAAGTAGAGATCTCAATTCTATATCTCTGCATGATCTTCAGTGCAATCTCATTGCATATGAGATGAGGATAAAGTCAGTTGAAAGCTCTGCAACAATGAAGGTATCAAAAGAGGTAGCTTTCAAAGCTATAAAGTACTTGAAGATAAATGAAGAGGAACAATCATTTAGTGAGGATGATGATGAGGAAGAAAGTGAAGGTGAAGTATTGGCTTACTTTACGAGGAAATTCAAGAAGGGGTCTAAGAAGGGAAAAGGACAGTTGTCCTTGAGATGTTATCATTGTGGGTAGACTAGACACTTTGCTTCTCAATGCAAAGTGAAACTTGATGATAAAGATGAGGATGGTGATGATGAGCAGAATTCAAGATGGAGAAGATCATTATTCAAATCAAAGAAGTCTAGTAAGAAGATTGCCAACCCACAGAGGAAGAAGTGAGGGTTATTCAAGAGTTATGTGAGTCAGATTAAAGAAGCTGATGAGGAGGAAGATGAAGGATCATCAGATGAGCATGCCTTTATGGCATTAGCTTAAGGTGGTAGTTCAACCTCTGAAGAGGAAGAGGAGGTTGATGAAGAAGAACCAGATCTTGAAGCTAAGTTAGAAGTAGCTTCAAAGGATATCAAAAGGGGTAGAACCATAAGAAGGTTAAAGGCTCACATAAAACAAGTTGAAGCAAAGTATGAGGAAGCTGAAAGTTAAAAGGATGAAATAAGGGCTTAACATATTGACTTGAAGAGAAGATTTGAAGAACAGATCAAAATATATGAAGACCTTACAATAGAGCTTGGCTCAAAGACTTCAAAAATTGAAGGAATGGAGAAAGATTTGCTAAGACTTCAGTAACAACTCAAAAGGAATGAAGAGAAAGTGCAGCAATCTGAGGCTGCACGGACTAAAGAGAATGAGACTTTGCCAAAAAAGTTGAAAGAGAAGGCTGTGACTTAAGAGAAGATAAATAAAGAAGAGAAGACAATTATCAAACCAAAGCCAGGGCCAAAAATGATGTATGTGGTTAATGAGTAGTAGCCCATAGCTGCTACGCCTAAAAAAGAAAAGAAAGTCAGCTAGTAAAGGGCTACAGTTGAACAAAAGAAAGAGAAGAAGATGACTGAAATGAAAGTCTCACAAGAAAAGAAACCAGCTACTTTGCCTACACAGCAAGTGATGAACAGAAGAAGACAAGCTGTGATCAGACCTAAGAAGAGGCAGTTTTAAGGTCATTACCTTTATGGTGGAGTCTGGGGTTATAAGGAGAGTAACTGCTAGTCGAGAAGGCCAATATATGTATCCAACTCGAGAAGATACGGTGTTATATACAGGGGGAGACAATACAAAATTCAAAAAAGAACACCTGTCATGAGTTCTTGCACATACTGTAAAAAGCAAGGACACACTGACAAGGAGTGTTAGTGGAAGCCCAAACCAATGCTTTCAAAGAAAACGTTTGCTGTATTGGCAGAATTAGAACAGTGTGAAAGGTGTGGGCAGGATGACCATAATGCCAAGATATGCATGACACTTCTCCTTGAGCAAGAGAAGGCACTCAATGGCATAGTGAAAACAAGTGGTGCAGTTAAAGCTGAGAAAAAGGAGAAAGCTATCTTCTAGCTAGTTCAAAAGAAGGAATATAGAGCAAATAGGGAGGTCGCTAATATAGCTGAAATTGCACTAAAGGCTAATTTTATGGAGAAGCAATGGATCCTTAATAGTGGATGCACTTCGCACATGACAGGAGACAAGAGTAAATTATCAAAGCTAAACAAATCAAGAGAAGGCAAAGTTAAGTTTGGCAATGATGATTCACTTAACATTAGTGGTTAGGGGTCAGTGAACATTGGAAGAGGAAAGCTAAAAGATGTTATGCAAGTTGAAGGACTCAGATATAATCTAGCATTTGTTAGTAAACTATGCAATGAAGACCATAAGCTAATATTCACAAAAACAGGTTGCTAGATAAAGAGTAAAAAAGGCAATACTATTGCACCTAAAAATTTGTATGTGATTAATGAAGAAAGAGATCCTCTTGCAACTAAGACTGTGCAAGAAAGAAAGCCAAAGAAAACGTGGACCAATGCTCATCAAGAAAATTAGATCATAGGTGACCCATCAATAGGAGTTACATCAAAAAGAAGAATTGTGGGAGCTACGGATTTACTCTCACAAGTTGGACCTAAATCTGTTGAAGAGGCTACATAAGATCTAACTAAATCTCTGTCTACAAAACTGTTTGAAAAGCATAGAATGAGTTTGTCTGTGCGAATGCCTCCTTAAGCCTGAAAATCAAGTGAATCCTCCATCTCTACTTTGCGACATTTTTTAGATTTGTAATTGGTTGGCAAAGGAGGAGAGAAGGAACAGTGCAGGGGGAGCTATTAAGAAAGGGGAAGTGCATATTTAGGGGGAGTTGAAACTGTTGTATAGTGGCTTTTGTTATGAGTGTTGCCAACAATTACAAAGGGGGAGATTGTTGTTCCCACAACCTTGTATAGGTTGTAATTGTTGTCAACTAAGTTTAAGTGTGCAAGAAAGTAAAGCCACGTGGAAGGGAAAGAAGGTAAAAGCCATATGGAGGGGCAAGAACGTAAAAGCCACATAGAAGGGCAAGACAGTAAATTCACCCTATTAGGTTTTTATGGAAGAGTATATAAAGGAACATAAGAATAGCACAGTGGAGCCGCACAATAAAGCCGTCGACGAGAAGAGAGAGAAAACGAAGTAGTCGTTGGATGAAGGAGAGAAAAAGGGAGAAGAGGAGATGTTGGCCATTGGAAATAGGAGAGGTCAGCAAATTGAGCAAATCGGAGCGGACTGGCGGATGAAGAGAGAGAGAGAGAGAACACTGATGACAAGTGAGCTACAAAATAGGGGTTTGACACCAAAACAGAGCACCTATTTAAAAAGTCGTCGTCAAAAAAGAGGAAAGGTCGACAGAATCGAGAGAGAGAGATTAATAAAGAGTGAGACACTACAGGAAGAGTAGATAGCAGATCTATGATAGCATGAGATAAACGGCTCGACACGGCTGGATGATGAGAGAGAAACCACTACATGACAAGAGAGAGAAACAGGTCAATGGCAAAATAGAGAAACGGGTTGACGGCAAAACAGAGTGGACGATCAACGAAAAAATAGATGGAGATGGCCGAAGGTGGATGGACAACAAAGACAGATACGGCCAAATCAAAGTGATGGAGAAGGAGAGGAAAAACTAGACAAGGCCAAAAATAGACCACCGGGGAAGGAGAGAAAACATAGCCAAAAATACCATTGACAGTAAAGAGAGAGAAAAACAGAGAGACGACCGAAACCGAAGGGGGGTTGAATGAAAAGTGGTCAGCAAAAATAGAGAAAAGAGGAGACGACTGAATGGGCTGGATGACTAACATAGGGTGGACAACCGATGAACAGTTGATTGGTAGAAAAGGGAGAAAATTTGATATGGCCAAAGGAGGTGTGAAACGAAAAGGGTACAAACCAAAAACATGCGTGAGACATGAAACGCCAAACCAGAAACGTGAGGTGAGTCGTGAGACAGTAAGATCATGGGGCAAGGAGACGGGTGAGACGGTGAAAGCAGGAGTTGTGTGAAACAATGTAGAGAAGAAATTTAGTGAAGCATCGGAAAGAACTCAATGTATTTCTAGATTTCTTCAAGAGAGATTAGAGAGCATTGCGGTGAACTTCTAAGCAGCTGTGGAGTAGCCTTTAAATTCAACAAAGGCAAGACAAGTTAGAAGAAGGGTAAACACAGTAAGTGACAATCTTTGTATTGTAATTACTTAGTAATTACAATAGTGAAAGGAACAGAGGATTAAGACATCTATTGTAACTGGAATTCTCAAGTATAGTAGATAGTCTCGGAAAAGGAGAGTCCCTACCACTACGGATGTACGTCACGTTGACGGAACCCCATAAATCTCGTGTGTTCTTAATTTGCTTTACATTTTTTGTTTTGAATTGAGTTTTGAACGTAGCTAAAGTATCAACCAACCCATAACCTAATGAAGACTTAAACAAAAACATCCAAATTGTCTATTAGAAAAGGTGTCAGAAAGGTGACTTTGGGGACTATTATGATTAGTAAGTAGCAATAGATCTACCTTATTTGAATATGAGAAAAAGTTTGCTTTTAAGAAGAGGTTGAAGTTGTTTACTTACCTGCAAATTGTGAATTGTGGTGATACTAATTCTGCCCCCCTTTCAGTATCACAAACTAATAGATTGTAGGGAGATGTCGGGAACTTTAACATCTATATCTATATTAAACATTAGATTCTTTGTGATGTCCACTCCAATACACCTTTGGTAATCTAAATCCATTTAAGGCAATTAAAAAAAAAGTCATTACTCTTGATTTGCTATTCATATATTGATTTTAGTTCAATTATAAAAGAATCATACCATCAATTCATTTTTTTGCTTATAATGTTTCCAAGGACTTACTCACACAAAATAATCAAAACATAACCTATATGTTTACAATAAACATCAAAGTTATTGTGACAAGCATGCTAATATACCATTGGTAGCCTAAATCTATTAAAGTCTATTAAACATAGGTGTCACTGATCTTAATTAACTTTTCTTTCAAGGTTGGAATAGTTCATATCATGAAATATGAGACTATCACATCATTTCTTGCAAACAATGCTTATCCTTTTATTAGAAGGAGTTATTCACTTAAAATGATTATAAAAATTATTTTTGTGTTTACACCAAAATTTAGATTCATTATAACAAACATGCCAATAAATTTATGGTAATTGGAATTAAATGAAGATTATCAAAGTAAGGGTTCTTATTTACACCAAAATATGGATTTATTACGGTAAGTGCGTTAATACAACTTTAGTAGTTTGAATTCATTCAAATCCATCAAAACTAGTAGTTATGGTTCTTAATATGCTTTTCTTAAATGGTTTGAAGGATTCATTACCTGAAAGCTAAGATCTTGAATTTATTTCTTTCTAATGAGGCTTGTTTGTTTTGTGAAAGGTTTCATCCGCACTAAATATCAAGAAATTAACTTTTGTATCTACATCAAATGTTTTGATTTAATGTGACAAGTATGTCAAGACACCTCTTATATTTTAAATCCATTGAAGTCCTTGAAACATATGAATTATTAATCTTAATTAGCTTTTCATGCATTGTTTAACTGGTTCATTGTTTAAAGGATGATACTATCACTTCATTTCATTTTGGCAAGTCCTTATTCTATTTTGTAGGACACACTTTCACAAAATAATAATGAAATTAACTCTTATGTTTACACCAAACTTTAGATTCATTGTGATAAGCACATTAAAACATCTTTAGTTGTCTAAATCCATTTAATTACATCAAAAAAAGGGTTATTAGTCTTAGTTAGCTTGTCTTGCAAAGTTTGAATGGTTTATTACCTAAAAGATGAGACAATCACTTTAGTTCTTCATAGCAATGTCTCTTCTTTCTTTACAAAGAATTGAACAAATTGATTATGAAATTAACTTTTGCACCTACATCAAATGTTCCATGTAATTCCATCAAAGAAAAGGGTTATTGGTCTTAATTAGCTTGTTTGGTAAAGTTTAAATAGTTCATTGCTTGAAAATGAGACAATCACTTTAACTTTTCATAATAAAGTCTCTTTTTTCTTTACAAAAAGTTGTTAAGACAAAATAATCATGAATTCACATTTGCATATACATTAAATGTTGAATTTAATGTGACAAATATGTCAATTCCCTTTTGGTAATCTAATTTCATTGTAGTTAATCAAACATTAGCTTTTCTAACATGGTATTATCTGAAAGATAAAGCCATGACTTCATTTTTTACTAAAAAGGCTTGTCCTATCACTAAAAAGCAACATTTAGACAAAATTATTAAGTTTTTGGTTTATGTCATATGCTAGATTCAATGCAACAAGCACACCTATTCACTTTGGTAGTCTAAATCCATTAAAGTTGATAAAACATAGGAGTTCTTTATCTTCATTAACTTTTATGGCATGATTTGAATAGTTCATTGTCTAAAAGATTAGACCATTTGTTCATTTGTAACAAATTACTGTTCTCTCTCATTGCAATGATATATTCACAAAAAATGATCTTTAAATTAACCATTTTTTTACACTAAATATTAGATTCATTATGACAGGCATGCAAATACAGCTTTTTTTAGTCTTAATTTGTTGAATTTTCTCAAGTAGAGGAGTCATTACATGAAAAATGAGACTATAATTTCATTTCTTACTAACAATGCTTCTTCTTTTGTTACAAGAAGTCATTTATATAAAATGATTATGAAATCAATTTTTATGCCTATGCCAAACATATCAATACAACTTTGGCAATTCAAATCAATTGAAATCCATCAAAACTAGAAGTCATTGATCTTAAGTAGTTTTTCTAACATGGTTTGAATGTTTTATGTTAGAAAGATAAGACAATGACTTCATTTTGTTCTTGTAAGGCTTCCTGTTATTGCAAGGTGATGGAGATCAAGTAGTCTGCATTGTTCTAGCACCTATTTCCAACCATTCTCATCATTTGTTACAAGGAACTAAAGGTCTAATGACTAAAGGAAGGTGCAAACATATGATAAAAGCTTTACAGGAGTTAATCATGAAGGTGTAAGCAAAGTGATAAAGAACAAGGTGTTGATTAAATACAACAAAGCAAGTATTCCTAAGACCTTTTGCAAAACAATTGGTGGTCCAATAACTAGGGCAAAGAAAAAAAAGGATAAAAGAGGCTTTACAAGGCTTAGTCATGGAGTTGTATGACTAAAAGGTTTTTTTAAAAGATTTTAAGGTTATACTAAAAGTTTCCAATGCTACACTAAGGATAATCACTTATTTATATATGCAAGATCATGGATAAGGCTTAGAACTTAAAGAACAAAACTTCAAGTGACACTTAGGAATCTTTAAGCCCATTATATAAGTCCAAGTTGCATGACTAAGCTAAGGAAAGGCTTAATTTGCATGCTAAGTTATATTAAAGAGTCTATTTTTGTTTTGAGTTGTTGGAATTTATTTTAAGACCAACTTACAAGTAAAACAGGCTTAACTTCTTGGGTATATTTGGGCTTGTAGGTTCAATTGAGTCTTAATACATTAGTTAGGGTTTTTACTTTGACTTTTATGCTTAGCTATCATTAGTTGTAGTCTTTTTAAAGATTCATAATCAAGGGAGATTTGTATTCCTTAATTAGAGATATCTATTTTAATTAATGTTAGGTATGTTAAGAGACACCTTTTCCTTATAGGATTATAATATTTACATGCCTATATAAAGGCTATATGTAAAACAAGAATCAAATTAAGATAGCATGTATTTTTCAATAAGTTTTGTTTTGATTTCTTATGATCTTAAAAGAATACATTACCTTGACTTGTCCAAAGAGTGATCAATTTTTGTGGTGTCTTAAGATTAGGGCGTTTAGGACTTATTTTTTTTTTTAGGATTTTGATGTGATCAACCCAACTTGTTTGCTAAATTTTTGGGGTGTGCATAACAAATTGATTCAAAGGTTCTTGAACTAGGTTACCTAGTAGGTTCTTTATCACAAAGGAAGCTATTTTAGATGAATTAGTGCATTGCCAAAATTAATCACCTATCTACATGTTGTTAAAGATGGAATATACTTAACACATGAAGAATAAGGCTTGGAGAGCTTCAAACAACCTGGTTTGTATGTTTATAATCAATTGAAGCTCAATCTACATGCTAAAGACGCATATAAGGCTTGATCCACATTTAGCGCCTCAATAAATTTTTGTATACATTCTTATAGTTTAATTGGACTTTGATCTATTTTCATTTTATTTATGTTTGTATATGTAATAGGACTTAATGTTCATGGGCTTAATGGACTTATATATGGCGACCTATGTTATGTTATTAGCTAGTGTTTTCATTTTCAGATTAGAAGAAGGATTTGAATATTCAACTCTAAGTTATTGTCTAATTCGTTATGGTAAGGAATAGAGGGGAATGCCCTTTTCTTTACAAGATTCATTAGTTTTGATTCATAAGGGTCCATAATTTGTAAACTAGGATGAATAATATGATTAGAGTGCTTTTTCTTCACTTTATGAGAATTTGCTCTTAGTTTTTTTCACAAAACAACTTATTCTAGTCTTATTAAGGCATCTTGTAATGACCTAATTCATCATAGCTTTGGTTCTAATCAACAAGTTTGATTAGGTTCAAGTTCTCCTTGCTTGATTTAAAGACTTTACCGAGGTTCTAATTTTGTGTAATTAGGTTTTAGGCTTAAGTCACCCTAAGGTTCGCATAACAAGGACTTATTTACATAAAATGAATGTGAAATTAACTTTTGTGTTTATATCAAATGTTAGGTTTAATGTAAGGACTCATATGAAGTATTGATCTTGATTAAGTTTTCCTACATGGTTCAAATGGTTCATTGTCTAAAAGATCAAATAGTCACTTCATTTCTTTCTCTACCAAGTTCTTTTATTTTGTTAAAAGGACTTATTCATACAAAATATTCAAAAATCTACACTAAATATTAGATTTAATGTGACAAGCACATCAATACATCATTAGTAGTTTGAATCCATTGAAATCCATAAACATTTGAATGATTGATTTTAATTAGCTTGTCTAGGAAGGTTGAATGGTTCATTGTCTTTAAGATTAGACCATCACTTCATTTCTTTTCAATAAGACCTCTTTTTCTATTTTTTTTAAGACTCATTCACACCTAATGATAATGAAATTAACTTCTGTATTTACTTGAAACATTAGATTAATTGTGATAATGATGGGGAAAAAGGTGCGAATTAAGTGCAACAAAGTAAGTATTTCAAAGATCCTTTGCAAGAAATTGATGCTCTAATGACTAGGCCAAGACAAAGAGGATGAAAGAGGATTTACAAGCTAATGTATATATTATACAATACATCAATCAATTAAAAGTCTCATTATATACAATACATCAATCAAACTATTGTACATTTTTTTTAATCCAAGTAAGAAGAAATCGTCCATAACATCATATCAATTTTAGTAATTCATTATCTTGGTTCATTACTTTTAAATCAATTAGATGTTGAAAACTTATTTTTTCTATTCTTTTAACAATTTTTACATTTTTTTTATTTGCTAAATGTAGCTATATGTGTTAATGAATTATGCTACATTTGTTAAACAATATGAAAGTGTGTTTTAATTCTTTTAAATATCATTATGTGGTCTCCATTGGCTAAACACAACTATAAGGGTAGAAGAACAATTAGCTAACATCGTTGAAACACCTATAAAAGTGTAGCTAATGAAGATTTTGGAAAGATTAGGTTGGATCATAATGCAAATTTGTCTAACAACAATTAACTCTTTTCATTCTTATGATTCAAACCCAATTTCAGAAGTCTATTCAAAAGGTTAGAACAAACAATAGTGCTGAAGTTGTAAAATACTTATAATAACTATCACTTATCAAATGAATGTTTTTTATCAAAAAAAAAAAATAGTGTATTTCACCAAGAAATGTGTAAAGAAACATTTGATATAAAACTAATAAATTAATAAGGGATTACTAGTCTTTCTTTCTTTAAAGGTTTAACCATTTTGTATTTGTCTTATGCAAAGGCAAACAAAAGTAATAAACAAACTAACACAAGATGAAAAGATAAAATAGAAAAGGGAAATAATTTGTAAATACTTGAAATTGTGAGGTCTTGATAACTATTTGTAATTTAGAAATAGAAAGATGGTGAGTAGTGAACTAGAAGTATTAATGGTGTGATATGATTTCTTTAATTTATATGATATAATATTTGTCTTTTATCATTTTCAAATTATTAGGTATGATTATTTCTTTATTAGTAAGATTTCATGTTAAACTCTTTACACTATACATTTATAATGCCTCATAGGTTGCTTCAAGTAAGCATTAAAACATATCAAGAGATTTAAGCTTACTAGATCTTCTCAAAGAAATTAATCTCTTATTTTTTTATTTTCATAGTTTTCTTATTTTTGATTCTAGCTTCTTATCAAGGTGGTTCGACTGTCCTTATGGGCAAGTGAGAAGAGCAAATAAAGACTATATGGAAGGAATATAAGAAACTAGAACTTTTGTAGCACAAAGTGAGAGTGTAAGAGAGTGAAAGGTTAATGTGGGGACACTTAAAGTGTTGAAGAGGTTCACACCACTTTTAATTTTAAATTTCAAAGGATTTTCTAGTATTAAAAAAAGATCAAATGATTCTTCATAAAGAATTTGAAATTGTGAAGTCTTGACAATCATTTGTAATTTGAAAATAAAAAATGGCAGGTGGTGAAATAGTGGTGGTGATGGTGGTTCAACTATCCTAATGGGTGAGTGAGAAATACAAATAAGGACTATATGGCAGGAATGTAAAAATTAGAAACTTTTTTAGTAAGAGTGAGAGAGTGAAAGAGAGGCTAATCAATATGAAACGGTGGTGGTGATGAGGACTGTGCTAATAGGCGAGAGAGAAGTAAAAATAAGACTTATATTGAAAGAATGTAAGAAATTAGAAATTTTAGCAACAAGAGTGAGAGAGTGAAGGGTAAATAATGTGAAATGATATTAGTGATGGTAGTTCAATTATCCTAATGGCTTTATAACTATTTTTTAAATAAACATGTATGCCTAAGTCAGACTGTAATTATAAATTTATTAACATTTAATGTAAAAATTAATACTTTTGTAACAATGCTTATTACTTAGATAAATTTCTATACAATAAGTCATAAAATTAGTATAAAGCATATTATTTATGCACATTGATTTGACTCAAATTTACACCTACTTTTACAAATGTAATATTTACTATTATAAATTCATATTTGTTTAATTTATTCTAGTTGATGCATTTATTTCCCTAGCCCATTAGATGCTTGGCTTGACAATAAGATGTTAAGGTGTTATTTACAATAGGATAAGAAAACCTGATTTTATGTTATTATAATAGGGTTTTGGGTTTCTAAAACATGAAACTATGTTCTAAAAAATATAAAAGAATATATTTGAAAGATTATATTCTTGGTTGTATTGTAATAATTCATTAAATAGACATATAAATCTAATTATGCTTTGATTATAAATTTATGAGTATTCATTTTAAAAATTAAAACTTTTACAACAATATTTATTAATTAGTTATATTTGTATACAATAAGTCATAAAATTAGCATATATCATATTATTTTAGTACTTTGGTTTGACTCAATTTTGCAACTAATTTTATAAGAGTAATATTAATCAATCCCAAATTTATGTTTAATTGATTCATTTTGGTTGATATACTTATTTTCCTAACCCATATAATGGTTAGTTTCATGGTAAGATATTATAGCATTATTTCCTAAAGAATGAAAGAACCTAACACAAGGCAATCAAAACGAGGCACTTAGTTTTTATACTATGAACCACAAAATGTAAAACAATATATTTGAAATATTATGTACATAATTGTTGTTCCTACAGCTTTATATCAGTTGTAATTATTATCAACTAGATTTAAGTGTGCAAGTCGAAGTGGCTCTTATCTTAGGAATTATAGGATAAGACTAGCATGTCAAATAACCTCGCAAAGTGTGACAAAGTGACAGGGTTGTAACTATTCATGGGCAATCCTGGCCGTTCATTGAAGCAGTCAAGGGATGAGATTTCAGTAGAAAAGAAAAGAGCAAGGAAAATAAATTAAGAAGGAGGTAATGCTGATTTTTGAATGGAACAGTAATATGAAGTCATATAGAGGGGCACGAAAGGAAATCTGATGCAGCTACAATAAGCCCTACTAAGGTTTTCATAGAAGGGAGTATATAAATTAAGACTTATCTCTTTTGGGAAAAGCGACTGTAAGATAGTGAAACACATTATAGCAGCTAGACCATAACAGTGAGACTAGGTGAGACCTGGAGACATGAGCCCAGGTGAGACCTGGAGACGTGAGACCAGGTGAGACCTGACTAGAACGGTGAGACCTGGAAACATGAAACCAGAATAGAGGGAAACGGATGACACCAGAACACACTGGAAGACCAGAATTGGTAAGACCAGAAACGGGTGAGACCAGAAAAGGGTATAACGTGTGAGACAAAATGAGACGTGAGACTAGGTGAGACCAGACTAGAACGGTAAAACAGTGAGACCAGACCTAGTGACCATGAGACCAGAGACGATGAGACAGTGAGACCAGGAGTTGTGTGAGACAACTAAGAGAAGAAGTTTAGTGAAGCATTTGAGAGAACTCAACATATTTTCAGATTTCTTTAAGAGAGGTTAAAGAGTGTTTTGGTGATCTTCCAAGCGACAGTAAAGCAGCCTATTCAAATTAAACAAAGGCAAAACAAACATGAAGAAGGGTAGACATTGCAGGTGACACTCTTTGTATTATACTTGCTTTGTATTTGCAATAGTGAAAGGAGTAAAAGATTAAGACATCCATTGTAACTACATTGTAATCATAGGGAATACCACATTGGTATTCTCAAGCATAGTGGATTGTCTAGGTAGAGGAAGAAACTCTACCACAGTGGAGTACGTCATATTAATGGAACCACGTAAATCTCTTGTCCTTACTTTGAATTTAAATTCTATATTTTGAATTGAGTTGTGAATCCAACTAAAGAATCATAAAACCCATAACCTAAAGAAGACCTAATCAAGAATAGCCAATCTAACTAATAGGCAAGATGTCTGAAAGGTAACTTTAGGGATTATTGTGATTAGTAGGTAACAATAGATCTACCTTAGTTGAATATGAGAAAGAGTTTGCTTTTGAGAAGAGTTTGAAGTTGTTCACATACCTACATATTAACAAGATCTAGAGTATTAAAGAAGTAGAATACTTTAGTTTAAATTATTAGAATTTTTTTTAAGGGGTGTGATACTGATTCACCCCCCCTCCCAGTATCACAGATTAGTAGATCTTAGGGTAAAGTTGGGAACTTCAATTGGTATCAAAGCCTGGTTCACCAGTTCGAAGCTTAACAGCTTGGTGTACTAGTTTGAAGGGTTTCAGATGTTTAAACATGTTTAGCATACTAAGAAACAGATGCCAGTACCAGTACTACTTACTACAAAAATGTTTCAATCTTTAATGGAACCAACTACCATATGTGGAGAGTGAGAATGCAGGTATTATTTCCAACCATGGGTATGAACGTCGTGAAATCTGTACAGGAGGGTTTTGAGCCTCCAAAAGAAGGTAAAGATCCAACCCCAGAGGAATTAAGACAGTTTGAGATCAATGGGAAGGCCTCAAATGTCATCATTTTAACATTGACAGATGCTGAATATGCTAAAATTATGGACTACAAATTTGCTAAGGAGATATGGGATAGATTGGTGAAGTTCTATAAAGGTGATGATAGAATAAAGGAGGTAAGCTTTAAGGTTTCAAGGAGAGATATGAATCCTTCAGAATGCAAAAAAATGAGACAGTCTAAGAGTTCTTCACCAAGGTTATTGATGCTGTAAATGACCTTAAAAGTCATGGGAAGAATAAGAAGGACTCATCTATTGTGAAGAAAATTTTGAGAATTTTGCTTGAGAGGTTTGCTTCAAAGGTGGCAGCTATAGAAGAGAGTAGAGATCTCAATTCTATGTCTCTACATGATCTCCAGTGCAATCTCTTTGCATATGAGATGAGAATAAAGTCAACTGAAAGCTCCTCAACATCCAAGCTATTAAAGGAGGTAGCTTTCAAAGCTATGAAACACTTGAAGATAAGAGAAGAGGAAGAATCATCCAGTGAGGATGATGACGATAATCAGGAAGAAAGTGAAGGTGAAGTGTTGGCTTACTTCACAATGGGGTCTAAGAAGGGAAAAGGACAATTATACTTGAGATGTTATCGTTGTGGGCAGACTAGACACTTTGCTTTTCAGTGCAAAGTGAAACTTGATGATGAAGATGAGGATGGTGATGATGAACATAATTCAAAATGGAGAAGACCATCATTCAAGTCAAGGAAATCCTACAAGAAGACTATCAACTCACAAAAGAAGAAGTGAGACTTATTCAAGAGTTATGTGAGCCAGACAAAAAAAGCCGATGAGGAGGAAGATGTAAACTCATCAGATGAGTACGCCTTTATGTCATTAGCTCAATGTGGTAGTTCAACCTCTGAAGTGGAAGAGGAGATTGATGAAGAAGAACTAGATCTTAAAGCTGAGTTAGAAGCAACTTTAAAGGAGATAATTAGAAGGGGTAGAACCATAAGAAGGTTGGAGGCCTATATAAAACAAGTTGAAGCAAAGATTGAGGAAGTAGAAAGTCAAAAGGATGAAATAAGGGTTGAACATATTGACTTGAAGAGAAGATTTGCAGAACAGATCAAAATATGTGAAGACCTTATAATGGAACTTGCCTCAAGGACTTCAAAAATTGAAGAAATAGAGATAAAGTTGCTGAGACTCCAGCAACAACTCAAAAAGAGTGAAGAGAACTTATAGAAGCTTGAAGTGGTAGGAGAAACAAGCTCTGCAAGAAAAAAGAAGAATGAAGAGAAAATACAGCAATCTGATGCTACACTGCCTAAAGAGAATGAGACTTGGCCACAGATGTTGAAAGAGAAGATTGTGACTCAGGAGAAGATAACTGAAGAAGAGAAGACAATTATCAAACCAAAGTCAGGCCCAAAAATGATGTATGTGGTTAAAGAGCAGTAGCCTATAGCTGCTAAGTCTCAGAAAGAAAAGATCGATCAGCTAGGAATAGTGAAGGCTGAAAATAAAGAAGATTTGAAGAAGCAACCTAGGGTTGCAAACAAAAATGAAGAAAAGAAAGTCAGCCAACCAAGTGCTATGACTAAACAGAAGAAGGAAAAGAAGGTGGCTGAAATGAAAGCCACGCAAGTGAAGAAGCCAATAACCTTGCCTACACAGCAAGTAATGAACAAAAGAAAACAAACTGTGGTTAGACCCAAGAAGAGGCAATTTCAAGGTCACTACTTTTATTGTGATGTTTGGGGTCATAAGGCAAGTAAATACTCGTGGAAAAGACCAATATATGTCTCTAACTTGAGAAGATCTAATGCTGCATACAAGGGGAGACCATACAAAATTCAAAAGAGAACATCTATCATGAGTTCTTGCACATACTATAAAAATCAAGGACACACTGACAAGGATTGTTGGTGAAAGCCCAAACCAGTGGTTTCAAAGAACAAGTTTCCTATATTGGCAGACTTGGAATAGTGTGAAAGGTGCGGGTAGGATGGCCATAATGCCAAGAGATGCATGACACTTCTCCTTAAGCAAGAGAAGGCACTCGATGGCACAGTGAAAACAATTGGTATAATCAAAGCTGAGAAAAAGGAAAAAGCTATCTTCAAGCCAGTTCAAAAGAAAGAATATAAAGCTAAAAAGGAGGTGGCTAATATAGCTGAAATTGCACTAAAAGTTGACTACAAGGATAAGCAGTGGATCCTTTGATAGTAGATGAACTTCACACATGACAAGAGACAAGAGTAAATTATCAAAGCTAAACAAGTCAAGAGAAGGCAGAGTCAAGTTTGGCAATGGTGATTCACTCAACATCAATGGTTAAGGGTCAATAAATATTAGAAAAAGAAAGCTAAAAGATGTTCTGTATGTTAAAGGACTCAAATATAATCTAATATTTATCAGCTAACTATGTAATAAAGACCATGAAGTGATATTTACAAAAATAGGTTGCCAAGTACAGTGTAAGGAAGGCAATATTGTTGTAGTCAGGAAGAGAACAGCTGGAAATGTATATGTGATTGATGAGGACAAGACAAACAGTTGTTTACTTACAAAAGAAGAAGAAAATCAACTATGACATAGGAGGCTGGGACACTTAACACAGAAGAACATGAGGAAGCTAACCATTACTTATGCAATAAGAGACACTTTCGACCTCAAGAGAGAGAGAGTATGTTTGCTCAGCATGCTCTGAAGGAAAGCATGCCAAAAAGTAGTATAAGACCAAAGAGTTCAATTCTGAAGCAGTGCTTGACATTGTACATACTGATTTGTGCGGGCCGATGAGAACAAAAGAGTTGAATGGTGAGAGGTACTTCATCTTGTTTGTTGATGATTATTTCAGAAGGAACTACATCATGCACCTCAAACATAAATTAGAAGTTTTGAAATGATTCAAGAGATATAGAAGATTGGCTAAAAATGAGAGTGGAAAGAAGATCAAAGTATTGAGGTCAAATCAAGGCATTGAATTCACAAATGAAGCTTTTGAAGATTACCTTGAGAAGTATGGAATTCACCATCAAATGGCAGCAGCAAGAACACCTCAACCGAACGGGGTGGTAGAGAGGGAAAATAGAGTTATGGTTGAAATGGTAAGAACTCTACTACTGGAATCCAAGCTTCACACAAGATTTTGGATAGAAGCAACATTTACAGTTGTGCACCTACTGAATAGAGTCTTACTAAGGCCTAATACTAATAAGACTCCATATGAGCTATGGAGTGGGAAGAACACAACAGCCAAGTATCTTAGAATCTTTGGCAACCTATGTTTTGTGAAGAACAAGGAGCAAAGCTTGGGAAAATTCCATGCTAGGTCAGATAAAGGCATCTTTGTGGGATACTTAGCAAAGACAAAAGGTTACAAAGTTTTTCTGTATAAACTAGGAAAAGTAGTCACTTTTAGTGATGTGAGAATAGATGAAAACTAGAAAATAATGCATAATAGATAACCTGAGGACAGTGAAGAAGATGACTCAAGATAGATGAAGAATCAGACTAACATGAAAAAGAGGGAAAAGAAGTAAGTTCAGACTCAGAGAAGAGTGAGTCTGAAGATGAAGAAAGAGATTCTATTGCAACTAAGACTGTGCAAGAGAGAAAGACAAAGAAAATATAGACCAGTGCTCATCAAGGAAATCAGATCATAGGTGACCCATCAGCTTGGATCATAGGTGACACTCAGATGGCAAGGTGTACCCATCTGATGGGTCAAAGCTGAACTTAAATCTGTTGAAGAGGCTACACAAGACAAAGCTTGGGTCAAAGCTATCAATGAAGAGTTGGATCAAATCGAGAAGAATGAAACATGAGAGCTGGTTTTAAGATCCATTAACAAGAATGTTGTAGGAACACAATGGGTGTTTAGAAATAAACACAATGAAGATGGCAAGGTGGTAAGGAACAAGGCTAGGCTGGTTTGCAAAGGCTACACTCAGATAGAAGGAGCAGATGTTTGATGAAACTTTTGAACCAGTAGTAAGGTTGGAAACTATTAGAATGTTCTTAGCTTTGGCAGCACATAAGAGGTATAAAGTTTACCAGATGGATCTGAAATCAACCTTTCTGAATGGGCTCCTAAAAGAAGAAGTGTATATTAAACAACTTGATGGAGTACAAATCAGTGAGGATGAGACACACATGTACAAGCTGAAGAAAGCCTTGTATGGCCTTAAACAAGCCCCTAGAGCATGGTACAAGTTGAGGAACAATTGATAATAACCGATATGTTTTCAACTCAGAGAAAGGCCAATTGATAACCATAGTATATGTAGATGACATCATCTTTGGAAGGATCACTCTAAGCTATGCCAAGAATTTGCACAGAAGATGAGTGAGGAATTTAAGATGTGATTGATTGGATAAATGACTTACTTTCTTGGATTACAAATAAAATAGTGTGAAGAAGGTATTTTTATTTCTTAGATAAAATATGCCAAAGAGATGCTGAAAATGTTTGGCATGGAAGATAGTAAACCTATCAGTACTCCAATGACAGTAGGCTACAAGTTAACAAAAGATCAGAAAGGAAAGAACACAAGCCCCACAGAATACGGGAAGATGATAAGGACCCTTCTGTACCTTACAACATCATAATCTCATGCAAGGTGTGTGCATCACCAGCAGATTCCAAGCTGATCCTAAGGAATCTTATGTGTTGGTAGTGAAACAAAATCCTAAGATACCTTAAAGGGACACTGGAAATGGGTTTGTGGTCTCCTGCCATGGATTCTGTAAAACTACGACCATATATTGGTGCAGACTGGATAGGAAGTATAGATGACAGAAAATCAACTAGTGGCTGCAGTTACTTGGGTTCAAAGTGTGTTGTATGGTTAAGTAGAAAGCAAAACAATGTTGCTTTAAGCACAACTAAGGCTGAGTATATGGCTGCTTGTGCAGCATGTACTTAAGTGATATGGATGCAAAGACAATTGGTAGATTTGGGTGTTGAAGTGAAGTTACCAGTGAGTGTACTTTGTGATAATCAAAGTGCAATTGATCTCAGCAAGAATCCAGTTCAACATTCAAGGAGCAAACATATTGACATTCGATATCACGTTATCAAAGATTAAGTGGAAGAGGGCACGATTTAGTTGGAGTATGTTAGCACTAAAGATCAAATCTCAGATACTTTAACTAAACCTCTGTCCACAAAGTTATTTGAAAAGTACAGAATGAGTCTGCCTGCGCAAATGCCTCCTCAAACTTGAAGTTCAGGTGAATCCTTCATCTCTACTTTACAGGTTTTTCAAATTTGTAATTGGTTGGCAAAGGGGGAGGGAAGCAACAGTGCAGGGGGAGCTGTTAAGGAAGGGGGAGTGCATATTTAGGGGAGTTGTAACTCATCTACTTCTAGATTATTACTCTAAGAAGATTATAAAGGACTACTACATAATGACTTTTGTTGTGAATGTTGCCAACAATTACAAAGGGGGAGATTGTTGTTCCCACAACCTTGTATTAGTTGTAATTATTGTCAACCAGATTTAAGTGTACAAGCAGAAGTGGCTCATATCTCAAGAATTACATGATAAGACTAGCATGTCAAATAACCTCACAAAGTGATCTCCTTGGAGTGAACTTGTAGAGGGAGTTTAGTATTGCTTAAGTCTTAGTGTGACAGTGTGACAAGGTTGAATTGTTCATGGGTAATCCTAGTAGTTCATTCTAGTAGTCAAGGGATGAGATTTCAATAGAAAATGAAAGAGCAAGGAAAATAAATTAAGAAGGAGGATAATGCTGAATTTTGAATGGAATAGTAATATGAAGCCATATGAAGGGGTAAGAAAGGAAATTCACTGTAATTACAGTAAGCCCTTCTAGGGTTTTCATAGAGGGGAGTATATAAACGTGAGACCAAGTGAGACCAGAAAAGAAGGAAATGGATGACACTAGAACACACCGGAACACCAGAATCGATGAGACTAGAAATGGGTGAGACCAGAAAAGGGTGTAGCACATGAGACCAAGTGTGACGTGAGTCTAGGTGAGACCGAACTAGAGAAGACGTGAGACCTAGAGAAGGTAAGATGTGAGACTAGACCAGGTGAGACGTGAGACTAGGTGTGACCAGACCAGAACGGTGAAACAGTGAGACTAGACCTGGAGACCATGAGACCAGAGACAGTGAGACGGTGAGACTAGTAATAGGTGAGACCATGAGACAAGGAGACAGTGAGACAGTGAGACCAAGAGACATGTGAGACAGTGAGACCAGGAGTTGTGTGAGACAACCAAGAGAAGAAGCTTAGTGAAGCATTTGAGAGAATTCAATGTATTTTCATATTTGTTCAAGACAAGTTAGAAAGTGTTATGGTGATCTTCCAAGCGATAGTGAAGCAGCTTATTCAAATCAAACAAAGGCAAGACAAGTTAGAAGAAGGGTAGACACAGTAGGTAACACTCTTTGTATTGTACTTGCTTTGTATTTGCAATTTGCAATAGTGAAAGGAGCAAAAGATTAAGACATCCATTGTAACTACATTGCAATCATAGGGAATACCACATTGGTTTTCTCAAGCATAGTAGATTGTCTTGGTAGAGGAAGAAACTCTACCACCGTGGAGTACGTCACATTGATGGAACTACGTAAATTTCTTGTGTCCTTACTTTGAATTTATATTTTATGTTTTGAATTGAGTTGTGAACATAGCTAAAGAATCATCAAACCCATAACCTAAAAAAGACTTAATCGAAAACAGCCAATTTTTCTAATAGGCAAGGTGTCTAAAAAGTAACTTTTGGGACTATTATAATTAATAGGTAACAATAGATCTATTTTAGTTGAATCTGAGAAAGAGTTTGCTTTTGAGAAGATTTTGAAGTTGTTCACATACCTACATATTGAAGAAAGCTAAAGTATTAAAGAAGTAGAATACTTTGGCTTAAATTATCAGGGTTTTTTTTAAGGAGTGTGATACTGATTCATCCTCCCTCTTAGTATATCACAGACTAGTAGATCCTAGGGTGAAGTTGGGAACTTCAATATTTGTATTGTAACAATTTTTTAAATATACATTTAAACTTAAGCTTGGCATTGAGTACGAATTTATAATATCTATTTTAAAAATTAAGATTCTTATAATAATATTTATTACAAAGCTATATTTGCATACAGTAAAATATCAAACTAGTATATATCATATTATTCATGCACTTTGGTTTGACTTAAATTTTCTGATGGAATTCAAGGTGTTGGTTGAGTGAACAAAGCTTCCATGAAAGGAGAATAAGGTGCTGATCAAGAACAACAAAGCAAGTATTCCCAAGATTGTTTGCAAGGAATTAATGGTCAAATAAGTAGGGCAAGGATAAAGAGAATAAAATAGGTTTTACAAGGCTTAATCATAGAGATGTATGACAAAGAGGTTGCTTTAGAAGATTCTAAGGTTGTTTTAGAGGTTTCCAATGCTACATCAACGATAATCATTTATCTTATGTCTAAGATAATGGTTAAGGCTTAGAATGTGAAAATCAAAGTTTTAAGCTCATAATATAAGTCCAAGTTGCATGACCAAGCTAAGGAACAACTCAATCAGCGTGCTAAGTTATATTAAGGGCTTATATTTTTTTATTTTAAGTTGCTAGATTTCAAGTTAGGGTTGAATATACATGTAAAAAAGCTTTAATTCTTGGATTTATTTGGGTTTATAGGTTTGATTGAGTCTTAACACATTAGCAAAGATTTTTACTTTGACTTTTATATGTAGTTGTCATTAGTTGTAGTCTTTTAAGGATTCCTACATTAAGGCAGATTTGTATTTCTTAATTAAAGGAAACTTCTATAATTAAGATCTTTCCTATATAGGTATGATAAGAAATATCTTTTCTTTATAGGATTATGATGTTTATGTGACTATATAAAGGGTATGGCTAGGTAAAATGAGGATTATAAATAATGTTGAGATATTTTTAACAAGTTTTGCTTTGCTTCCTTCTATTTTTGGGAGAATACATTATCTTCACTTAAAGAGTGATCAACCTTTGCTAGATTAGGGTTTTTAAGACATAGTTTCTTTAGGATTCTTATCTAATCAATCCAACTTGTTTCCTAACTTTCTAGGGTGTGCATACAATTTGATTCAAGGGTTCTTAGAGTAGGTCACCTAGTGGGTTTTTTTATCATTTGGTATTAGAGCTAAAGGTTCTAAAAACAAGTTATGTATTAATAAAGAACCCATTAGGTAACCTGCGTTAAGAACTCTAGAATCAAATTGTTATGCATACCTTAGAAAGTTAGGAAACAAGTTGGATTGATTCGACCAAAACCCTAAGGAAACTAAGTCTTAAAAGCCTTAATCTTAAGATGCTATAAAGGTTGATCACTCCTTTGATAAGTCAAGACAATGTATTATTTTAAGAACATAGGAAAGGAAAGCAAAACTTGCTGAAAAATACCTTAATCTTATTATTCTTATTTTACATACTTATAACCTTTATATAGGAATGTAACTATCATAATCCTGTAAGGAAAATGTGTTTCTTAACATACTTATATAGGAAAGACCTTAATTATAGGAGATCACTTTAATTAAGGAACACAAATCTACCTTGATGTAGGAATCCTTAAAAGACTACAACTAATAACAACTAGACATAAAGTTAAAGTAAAAACCCTAACTAATGTGTAATGACTTAGCTAAACCAATAAGCCCAAATAAACATGAGAAGTTAAGCCTTTTTAGATGTATATTTGGCCTTAACATAAAATCTAGCAACTCAAAACAAGAACAAGCCTTTTAATATGACTTGGCATGTAGATCAAGCTTTTCCTTAGCTTGGTCATGCATTTTGGACTTATATCATAGGCTTCAAGCTTTATTCTTCAAGTTCTAAGTAATAAAGAGTCTGATTATATGTAAATGGAACCTAACACCAATGTTGGTATAAAATTCATATGTCACTCCTAACAACAATAACATAGAAAAAGATAAGTCTATTGAATCAGTACACTTAAGGAAGTTCAAAATTAGTTCTTAATAAACTAAAGAAAATAGCTTATTTACTCATAAAAAGAAAAATTTCCCCTCCAACTGTCCTTTTTTCCCTTTTATATGTTAACTACAGGAAACCCTAGCTACTAATATAAGCTTATTAATAAAATTCATCTAACCCTTTACATAATTGTTGAGCCCATTTTTTATGACTTATGTTAGATTTGTTGTCAATAGTATCTTACATTGTTGTTCGTATTGATTTAATGTTTTGAATGTTATTGAGAAGCATAAAAATCATTGGTCAAAATCATTGATGGCAAGTCAATTAAAGTCAATGAGTCAATATTGACCATTGACCCTAAATTTTAAGGTTTAAGGTTGATCATTGACTTTTAACTATTAACTCTAAATTTTAAGAATCAAATCTAACCATTGATTATAGGGCAACCTTTGGGAATTTACAATGACCATTGATGATCATATAACCTTAATCTCAAGGCTTTATAAATAACTCTATGCACCTTGCAAGGCAAGTGTGTGTGTTGCAGATTTTTCTAAGAGGAACGATAAACCTAAAAGTAGCCAAAAGGAGAGGTGAACAGTAAAGAGGTGGCAGCCACCAAAAAAGGTGCAGCTGGCCAAAGAGAGTGCAGCAGCCGACCAAGGAGGAGGTGACAGTAGCCACTAAAGAAGGAGGCAGCCACACTAACCAAAGGAGGAGTTTCTGTAACTGGCAGCCACACCAAACCAGCAAAAGAGACGTGTAGTAACCATACCAAGGAGAGAAAAATGTGTAGGAGCCACCCTATGGAGGGAGATTGCAACAGTAAGGCAACAAGCAGTACTAGTAAGGGCAGGCAGCAAACCAAAAAGAAATAATCTGATAACACCAGCAACACCCTGCTATTAAAGTAGCAACATGTAACAACCTGTTAAACCAATAATCTGTAACACTAGCTGCAACTTGCAACAACCAGTAGCTACCCAAAGAAGGAGAGAAGTGCAGCAAGCAAATTGCAGCAACAAGGGTAGCACAACCAAGAGCAGCAACAAGCTCTGGCAAAAGGTACAGGCAAACCAACACGTATAACATGTCTGGGAGGCTATACCAGCAAGTGTAGCACATCTAGCAGTTAAACCAGTATGTGCAGCACGTCTAGGAGGCTATACTAGCAAGTGTAGCACATCCAGTAACCAAACCAGTAAGTATAGCACATCTAGCAACCAAACTAGTAGTTGTAGCATGTCCAGCATGCAATCCTAGCAATTGCAGCATGCCTAGCAATTATAACACGTCTAGCAGGCAATCCTAACAAGTGAAGCACATCTAGCAGGCAATCCCAATGAGGGCAGCACATCTAGTAGTTGTAACATGTACAACAGTAACCTTTGAGTAGTAGAAGTAGGCAAATTAGCAGCTACAAATTGTAGGAGCAGTAGCAAGCTCAAGAAAAATGTATAAGCAACAATAGCAACCTGTGTAGGCAATGATAATAGCTTGTGCATGTGTAGGCAGTGACAATAGAATGTGTAGATAGTGATAATAGCATGTGCACGTGTAGACAGAAATTGTAGCTCGTGCACGGGTAGGTAGCAAAAGTAGAATGTGCAGGGAGCGATAACAATGTATGTGAATAGTAATAACAACCTATGCATGTGCAAGTAGCAAAATTAAAACATGTAAGGAGCAATAGCAGCATGTGCAGATAGCAAAAACAAAACATGTAGGTAGCAATAACACCACATGTAGATAGTAATAGCAATCCATGCATGTACAGGCAACAAAAATAGAACATATAGGGAGCGATAACAACACGTGTAGATAGTAAAAGTAGAACATGTAGGTAGTAATAGCACCACGTATGGACAACAATAGCAATAGTAAGATGTGTAGACAACAATAACAGAACGTATAGGTAGCAAGAGCAGTATATGCAGGCAGTGATAATAGAACGTACAGGCAGTGATAGCAGCACGTGTGAACAACAATAATAGAATGTGTAGGTAGCGATAACAACACATGTAGATAGCAATAGCTTAGGTCCAGTAGCTTGCAACAGCTGAGGAGAGAATGTGTCTTGACAATAGGTCTGGTAGCTCACAGTAGTCAAGGAAAAAACATGTCTTGATAGCAAGTCTTGCAGCTTGTAGCAGTAGAGGAGAAAGCATGCTCTGGCAATAAGTTTAGTAGCTTATAGTAGTAGTAAAGGCAACCTACCAAGGTAGCAAGAGAGCTAGCACCAATAGTAGGAGGAGAAAACCTGCCAAGGCAGTAGATGAGGCAATACCAGTAACAGATAAGAGATCTTATAGAGGTAATAGGTGAGGTAACATTAGCAGCGTAGGGAGAAAACTTGCAATTGAGATAACCGATAGTGGAGAGAACCAGCAGGGGGACAGGACCTTTAACAAAGATAACTTGCAGGGAAGTGATTAACAAAGACTTAGCAAAGACTAGTAGTGAGGAAGGAGAAGATCCATGTTTTGCACTAACAGCCTGTGCACTTTGAGTGATCTTTCTCTAGGAAATTTTTCATTAACTTTTTGATACACTTGTTGAAAAAGGGTGGAATACCCTTGGAGTGATTAGGAGATCAACTCAGTAATTAGGAGATAATTGTAAGTGGTTAAAGAGTGACCCTTCTACAACCAAACTATATCCCTTGATAACAATAGTGGACTGTGTGATTGAGGAATGATCCTATCATATTGTGGACATAGCTCACACATTGTGAGTGAACCATGTAAAAATTGTCATGTGCTCATGGGTGCTTGCGTTTGATTGATATCTGTACGTCTTTTCTCACATAAAAAAGAAATAAAAATTGGATCATTGGTTCTAACAAGTCATAGAGGTTAAATTCAGATAGATTTGTTAAAAGTGAATATCTCACACTGATTCACCACCCTCTTAATGTGAGACCTAAAAAGGTCCTCATCAATAATAATAAAAACCTATGAAAATAACTCATTTAGATACTAAAATTCGTCCAACCCATTACATAACAATATAACCCTTGAAATAGCTCAATCAAATGCTTAAACACGAACCACTAGTTTCAACTTTCTTCCTAAGGCCATGAATTTCATATTCCTCCATAGATAACACATTTGCAAGCCTTAGTGAAGCCTTCATCATCCTCAATTCATGCCTAGTAGTTTTCTACAAATAAATTTTGCACAACAAGTTGTTAAGTGCTTCCTTTATATTCTTTGACCTTGCCATTGTCATTGGCCCTCTAAGGTCTTGTAAACTATCAACTCCTTCATAAATTTGAACTAGTATAGTATGGATTCTATCATTCCCTCTCTCATTAAAATGATTTGTCTTCAAATCAGCACTTACAGCATCAAATAAAAAAGAAGAAAGGTCAGAAATATTAAATGTTGCACTCATATTATACTCATTAGCCAAGTCAAGTTTATATGTTTTATTATTAACTCTTGCCATAACCTGAAAAGGACCATCTCTCCTTGGTTGCAACTTTGGTTTCCTTTACATAGGAAATTTGTCCTTCCACAAGTGTACCTAAACCTAATCACTAGGTTCAATTATTTGATTTTTAATTATAAAACCTTGATCTTCCTCTATATTAGCTTTAAGCATGACTATCTTCATATCCTTGTAATAGTCCTCCACATTCATGGACATTTGAACCAGTCCTTGCAACTTTTTATACAAGTCTCTTCAGTAATGGCTAAGCATAAATCTCTTATGCATTCCCAATTTCATCTTTTCCTATGATTGAATTGGTATCTCACCATTCCTTCTCTTAATTCTTCCTACCAAATGCTTGCATAATTAGTGAATTTTATAGCTGCCAACTTTACTTTCTCCTACTCAAAATAGTTATGACAATCAAATACATGTTCAACCTTTCTTTTCCATTCTAAATAATGTTTGAGATCATTCTTCCCTTGAAATGATAGAATCTTCATCTTTATGTTGCCCAAATTGCTATCTCTTTTGAAAATAGCTTTCTTACCTTTTCTTGAGCTTGATTTTTCATAATTTGATTCTTCCTTAACTTCTTCCTTAATCACATGCCGCTTAGAAGATTTGGATTTGCTAGGTAATTGTACATCATCCAGCCTTGCATTTATCATTGTAAATTACTTGGTAATAGCCTTTATCCAAAACTTCATGCCTATATTGTACTATTCTCCTTCATTACTTATATTTACAACTTGCAAAAACACATTAATAATTAAAAGAAATTTGTTCCTCACACATTCCTTCATGTGTTTATCCTTAATTACATTGTTATCACTCGTGTTTCACTCTATTTTGGCTTTTCACAGTGATGATTGCATTGCTCTTGCCTTTTTTCACTCAAGCTAGCCCTTTTATGTTCTTAAAAGACTTAAGATTAACATATTACAAGGAGCAATCTGTTAGATGGTGGCAAATCTAAATATTAAAACTTTTAAAAAAATTCAAGATATCCTTTTTATGCTTGGAAAGATTTAAAAAAAATTGCAACCTTACAAATTTACACACAAGAAGTTGCAATAATCAAGATGCATTACTCAACTCAAATACAACTTGTTTGTCTTCCCTATTTTTTTTTCTTTTTTTTAACTTTTTTTTTAATCAAATTAGTCATCCATAAAGTTAACACAACTTTAAGAGCAAAAATCTAATCAGAACAAACAAGAAGAACTAAGTAAAAAGACACAAGGAATGAATAAAGCACAAAGAAAAGTAGTAGAAAAAGATAAATAAATGACATGGAACTTATTTCTAGAACCAATACTCTAATTCCAAATGATAAAGAACTTGCTAGGTAACCTACCTTAGGAACCCTTGAATCAAATTGTTATGCACACACCAGAAAGTAGTTTTTCTAAAAAACAATTTTCCATTCATCCCCTTCTTTCATGTTAATTTGATAATAATCATTCTTTAAATCAATTTTAGAAAATATACATAAACCATGTAGTTCATCAAGCATATCATCTAACCTAGGGATAAGATGTCTAGACTTGACAATGATTTTACTGATGGTTCAGTAATCCATACACATGTATAATGTTCCAACTTTCATTGGCATTAAAATTATAAGAATGAAACATGGACTAAGACTCTCCCTTATGAATCCATTTTGCACTAACTTATCTATATGCCCTTGTATCTCCTTTGTGTCCTCAAGATTAGTTTTATAAACTAGTCTATTAGGGATCAAAGCATTAGGAACGAAGTATATTTGGTGTTCAATACCTCTTAAAGGAGGTAAACCATATGATATTTCCTTAAAAAATAGGTCAGCAAACTCTTACAACAAAGAAGCACACTTATTTTTCTCTTTAATTTGGGCACCACTCTCTTTATTTTTCCTTTCCTTGCACACAACTAACCACTTTTCATTCTTTTCTTTTTGTTATGAACACTCACTCTTTTTCATTTTTGTTTGTTCACACACTTGCTTTTGTTCCTCATGTTACACTCTTTAGCTATTCTAATATGATCCTTATATGCTTCTAATGGTTTGAGAGGTTTTAATATAACAACTCAATTTTTTATTACAAAAAAAGTCTATTCTTGTGCCCATCATGAGTAATGTTTTTATCAAATTGCCATAAGTACCCTAAGAGTAAATGGCTAGCATATACATTGGCACCACATCATGAAGAACCTCATCCTAGTAGTTGCCAATAGAGTAATTTCTCTACTTTCATTTAGCCATTGCAACTTATATGGTTTAAGAAGCTTTAGAATAGATAAATTCAACCTATCAACAATATTAGTACAACTTCCACTATCAATAATCATACTATATACCTTATTATTCATGTGACATTTAGTATGGAAGTTGTGCTCACATTAAACCTCATTACCATCGTCCTTACCCTATATGCTAAGAGCAAACCTAGTGACCAACATATCTCTATGAACCTATTTCAATATCACTACAATCCTCTAATGGTAAAATGTTATCATCATTTGAACTAACACTCTTTGTATCATCATTATCCATCACAGCCATAGCTCTCTTATTTAGCCACTGAGAAGTAATAGATCCATATCTCTAACACCTGAAACATGTAACATTATTTTGACCTAAAAGATGATTTAGTTTTGGTTTTACCTTTAGGAACATGATAATGAACCTACTAGGTATCCTATCTTAGGAACCCTTGAATTAATTTCTTATGCATACTTGAGAAAAGTAGGAAACAAGTTAGGTTGATCATATTAGAACCTTACAAAAACTAAGTCCTAAAAGCCCTAATTTTCAAATGCCACAAAGGTTGATCACTCCTTTGATAAGTTAAGACAATGTATTCTTCCAAGAACAAAAGAAGGCAAAGATGGACTTATTAATGAAATTCGTCTAGCCCATTATATAATAATAAAAACTCATGAAAATAACCCATTTAAATGTTAAAATTCGACTAACCCACTATATAATAATATAACCCATGAAAATAACCTATTTAAATGCCCAAACATGGGCTCCCAGCTTTAACTTCCTTCTCAAGGCCATGGTTTTCATATTCCTTCACAGATGATACATTTGTAAACCCTAATAAAGCCTCCATCATCCTTAATTTATTCATAACAATTTCTTATAAGTAAATGTTGTATAACAAGTTGTAGAGTACTTCCTTTATTTTCTTTGATCTTGCCCTTGTCATTGGTGGTTGAAGGTTTTACAAAGCATTAACTCCCTTATTGATTTTAGTTGGTAATATGGCTTCCATCATTCCTGCTCTCCTTAAAATGATTTGTCCTCAAATCAGCACTTATATCATCAAAGACAAAAGGAGAAAGGTCAGAAACATTAAATGTTGCACTCACATTATACTCACCTGGCAAGTCAAGTTTATATGCATTATCATTGACTTTTACCATCACTTGAAAAAGACCATCTCCCCTTGTTTGCAACTTTGATTTCCTTTGCATAAGAAATCTATCCTTCTATAAGTGTACCCAAACCCAATTACCAGGTTCAAAAGTGATTTGCCTATGACCTTTGTTGGCTTGTGTTTCATATTGTTTGGTTTTTCTTTCAATGTTATGCCTAGCTTTCTCATAAAGTTGCCTAACCACTTTAGCCTTCTTTTTCTCATTTAAATTAACCTTGTCTTGTATAAGTAATGGTACTAAATCCAAAGGAGATAATGGATTCAAACCATAAACAAGCACGAAAGGAGAATAACCCATAGTACTATGAATAATGTGATTATAGGCAAACTCCACAAAAGGCAAACATTCTTCTCGGGTTCTAAAGTTCTTACCAATAATAGAACATAACAACATACCAATAGTTTGATTTATTATCTCAATTTGTCCATCTATTTGTGGATGGCAAGTTGTAGCAAACAATAACTTTGTTCCAAATTTACCCCACAATATCTTCTAAAAATGGCTAAAAATTTTGTATTATGGTTAAACACAATACTCTTTGGCACTCCATGTAGACGAATAATCTCTTTAAAAAATAAGTCTGCAAGATGTGTGACATCATCTATTTGGATGCAAGCAATGAAATGTGTTATCTTTCAAAACCTGTCAACTACAACAAGAATACAATTTGGACCTTTCTTGGACCTAGGTAATCCAAGAATAAAATCTATAAAAATGTTGGTCTAAAGTTCACAAGGAATTTCTCAAGGCATATACTTACCATGGGGCAAAACCCTAGTCTTAGCTTATTTACAAGTAATACACTTGGCACAGACTCTTTCAACATCCCTTTTCATATATGGTTAAAAGAAATCCTCATTTAAAACATCAAAAGTCATCTAAATGCCAAAGTGTCCCATTAAACCAACCCCATGAGCTTCTCTCACAAGTAGTATTCTTATAAACCCTTGAGGAATACAATGCTTATTTTCTCTATATAAATATCCCTTATGTTTATAAAACTTACCAAATGTTGTATTTTCACATATAGCATACACATTACCAAAGTCAGTATCATTAATATACAGATTAATATTCTGCTCAAACCCTAACAACTTAACACTTAAAGTACTAATCAATGTACCTACGTGACAATGCGTTAGGAACAACATTTTCCTTACTTGATTTATAATGAATTACATAAGGAAAAGTTTTAATAAACTCAACCCATTTTACATGCCTTTTATTTAACTTGTCTTGCCCCTTAAGTGTTTTAAAGACTCATGTTTAGTATGAATTACAAACTCTTTAAGCCAAAGGTAACACTACCATATTTCTAAAGTCCTAACAAGTGCATATCTTTCTTTATCATAAGTTTGATAATTCAATGTTACCCCACATAACTTCTCACTAAAGAATGCAATAGGTCATTTCTCTTGCATAAGAACTCCCCAATCCTAATGCCTGATGTGTTACATTTAATTTCAAAGATCTTAGAAAAATTAGGCAAAACAAGAAGTGGTGCATTACACAATTTAGACTTAAGCAAATCAAAGGCATCTTATTATTCCTTAGTCCACTTAAAACCCACACTCTTTTTAATCACCTCAACCAATGGTGCGGCTATGATATTAAAATCCATCATGAACCTCCTATAAAAGTTAGTCAAACCATGGAAACTCCTCATATTGCTCACGACCATTCTTAAATAGCCTTAATCTTCTTTTTATCAACCTCTATGCAATGAACAGACATAATATAACCCAAGAAAATGACATGATCCTTGCAAAAATTGCATTTCTTCAAATTGGCATACAATTTCTCTTTTCTTAACACATCAAGCATGCAATGCAAATGCTCAATATACTATTCTAAATCCTTACTATATACTTGAAGTTCCCGAGCTTCTCCCTAGGATCCACTAGTTTATGATACTGAGAGGGGGGTGAATCAGTATCACCACAATTCGTAATTCACAGGTTAGTGAACAATTTCAACCTCTTCTTAAAAATGAACTCTTTCTCAGACTCGACTAAGGTAGATCTATTGTTACCTACTAATCACAATTTTCCCCAAAGTTACCTTTCAGACACCTTCCCTAATAAAAAATTCATATGTTCTTATTTAGGTCTTCGTTAGGTTATGGGTTGACTGATACTTTAGCTGCGTTTACAACTCAATTCAAAACAATGACATAAAGCAAATTAAAGACACATGAGATTTACGTAGTTCCGTTAACATGACGTACATCTATAGTGGTAGGGACTCTCCCTTACCGAGACTATCCACTATACTTAAGAATTTCAGTTGCAATAGATGTCTTAATCCTCTGCTCCTTTCAATATTATAATTACTAAGCAAGTATAATATAAAAAGTGTTACTTACTATGTCTACCCTTTTTCTAACTTGTCTTGCCTCTGTTGAATTGAAAGGCTACTCTACTGCTACTTAGAAGTTCATCGCAATGCTCTCTAACCTCTCTTGAAGAAATGTGGAAATACTTTGAGTTCTTTCAATGCTTCGCCGAATTCCTTCTCTAGGTTGTCTCACACAGCTCTTGCTTTCACCGTCTGATGGTCTCACCCATCTCCTTGCCCCATGATCTCACTTTCTCATGGCTTGTCTCACATTTCTGGTTTGTCATTCCACGTCTTACGGCCTGTCTCACGGTTCTGGTTTAGTGTTTCATGTCTCACACACGTTTTAGGTTTGCACGCTTTGCTGGTTTCACGACTCACGTACGTTTCTAGTTTGCACGCATTGCTGGTTTCACGACTCACGTACATTTCTGGTTTGCACGTACGTTTCTGGTTTGTATGCCTTGCTGGTCACACACCTCACACACATTTCTAGTTTGCCCTTGTCTGTTTCACACCTCCGGGTAGCTTGGTTTGCTCTCCTAGTGGTCTCCTCTTTCAAGGTTTCTCCACTCTTCCCTTAAGGACGGTGCACTATCTCCTCTCTTAAGTGAGTCACACGGTTTCCCTTGCTGTCCAAGGTATCCCTTGGTGTTATCTCCATTTGTCGTATGTTGTCTCCTTACCGTGTTGTCTCCTAGCTGTCCACCTTGCTTTGGCTGTCCACTCTTGGTTGGCCGTTCTCCTCCTTGCTGTCCACACCTATTTGGCCGTTCACCTCTTTGCTTGGCTGTGTAGGTTGGTTGGACATCCTCCCTCTTTCATCCAGTGGTGGTCTTGCCATCCAGCACTTGCTATCCAGCCGTTCCTCCCTTGTTTTTCTCTCTTTGGCTGGTCACACACTAGGTTTTCCTCTTTGGCTTTGGACGGTTACTCTAGGTTTTGGCCGACTCCTCTTGCTTTGCTTTGTCTCTTTGGCCAACCAGCACCTATTTTCTGCCGTGTATACTCTTTTGGCTGGTCACACTAGGTTTTTAGTTCACTTTTTTTTGCTGTCCAGTCGTGTCTTCTCCTTATTGCCATTCACCTTGCCTTGGCATTTCTCCTCCTTGCCTAGCTGTCCACCCGTTTTCCATTGGTTGCGCTTTGTCATGTAGGGTTGTATGGATGCTCAACTTGTTTGGCAGATTGTCTCCTTGCTTGGACAGTTTCTCCTTTGTGTTTGGCCGGTTGTCTCCTTGCTTAGACGTCTCTTCTTTATGTTTGGCCAGTTGTCTCCTTGCTTGGTCGTCTCTTCTCTTTGGTCGATCAATTGCTCCCTCTTCTTATTTGCTGAATGGTTTTGCTTTAGGTTTTGCCATTTTTGATTAATTGCCGACCTCTCCTCTTTTTCGACGACGGCTGTGTTTTCTCTCTCTTCCATTGTTCTACCAGCGGTGGTCTGCTTTTCTTCATCCTGCCATCCTGCCCTGTTTTACCGTTTCTCTATTTTGCCTTCCACCCACTTTTGTGTTTTGTCCTGTATTCAATTGTGTTGCCTTACCCTAATTTTGTCTTCCAAGGTGTTTATATACTCTCTTCCATGAAACCTTAATAAGGTTTACTTGAGGCAAATTTACTGTCTTGCCCTTCCATGTAGCTTTTATCTTTTTGCCCCTCCTTGTGGCTTTTGCCTTCTTGCCCTTGTATGTGGCTTTACTTTCTTGCACACTTAAACCTAGTTGAAAACAATTACAACTTATATAAGGATGTGGGAACAACAATACTAATATGTCATCAAAATAAGTCATAACAAATTTTCCTAAGAAAGGTGTCAAAACATAATTCATTGATCTCATAAGAGTGCTAGGTGCATTAGTTAAACTGAAGGGCATAACTAACCATTCATACAACCCATGCTTAGTCTTAAATGTAGTTTTCCATTCATTGCCTTCCCTCATCCTAATTTGATGATACTCACTCTCAAGGTAAATTTTAAAGAAGTAACAAACACCACACAATTCATTAGTCATATCATTAAGCCTAGGTATAGGATGTCAATACGTAATTGTTATTTTGTTGATAGCTCTACAATCGACACACATCCTCCAAGATCCATCTTTCTTTGGCATAAGCAACATTAGCACTGCACATGGGCTCATACTCCCCCTTATATGTCCCTTTTTCATCAATTCATCAACTTGCCTTTGAAGCTCCTTTGTCTCCTCAGAATCACTTTTATATGCTAACTTGTTGAGGATGGGAGCTTCAGGAATAAGATTAATGTGATGTTTAATTTCTCTCCTAAGATGAAACAACACTAGGTAAAGATGAATCAAGTTTAGTGTTAGAGAAATAAGAATCCTTATAAAGGATCAATATCATTTGTTGCATAGCTAGGAAGGCAACCCTGGCATCTACTTCTTTTGCAAACATAGTCACCTGTTTTCTCTTATTTTCACTTTTTTAAACCTAAGCACTCTTGTACATATCACTCTCAAGTGCTTTCACCTAGTCTTTCTCTTCTTCACTTTCTTTTCTCTTTACGCTCTTCACTCCTCTTTTGCTCACTTTCATAAAATCTCATTTGGTCTTCATACATTAAAATCCTCGTAATTTTCTTTTCTTCCACTTATTGATATGTTAAAATTTAGCGGATAATCTTGCTTAATCGGGGGTTGCATTGTGAGAAGGGGTTGGGTACTTCCAGGTCTTGACTGACAACATGTTACACAACACTGTGCAAAGGTCTCTCAGCCACCGTTGTTGAGGAAAATGCCCTTAAGGACTTGGTTTTTGGGCCTACTATGACGCTATGCATGCAGGAGGAAATCCTTTGGCACCAATTGTTCCCTTGAGTATTCAGGGTATAGTGAGCAATGTTGAGTGACACCTAGGCAAATGTGCCCTCGACTAGAAGGCTTTAGGCACAACTTGCATTCAAAGACTCGATGGTTTGCGAGATTTTACAATTCACACCAAGTATCACATTTCAGTACATTCTTTATTGATGTGAGATCCAAGATATCCATTCCTAAGAGTCATTTAGATTCTTATTGTAGAGACATAACATCCTAACCCCACACTATTCCTAGGTGCGATTTGAGTCGGGGTTTGGTTGTTGGCGACGTGAGAGGATTGATGAGCAATCTCTCTCAAGGCAAATAGGGCAATCTCCCTTGTGGTGAACCACCCACATTGCCATAATCCAAACACTTCACCGAACCATTCAATCAGTAAGTGCGACAAGCAATTTGTACAAAGGGCAGAGACGTAGTGAACACGAGTTGATGACTCGCACCTACTAGGAATTCCTTAATGAAGACCAATAATTGCAATGATCCATACCCATCATGATGAAATTTCAAAGATTACTTAGGCCTATCAGCCAAGGCTATAAACTCATTGAATACATCAATGTAGGGCACATGCTGCTCAAAACATCTAAAGGCATCACAAACCTATTATTGCCTCAAACTTCCTTGACCTATAAGGCTATAGTCCCTTTGAGAAGTTAGCCATGAGCTTGTCACTCAGTCTGTCGCTTCTTAATGGCAGTAGTAACAACTCCTTTCTTGCTTGTCATACTCTCAACTTAAGCAAGAACCAAGTCATACCTAGGATTTAACCATTACTCTGATACCATCTGTCATAAAGTTAGACTCAGATCATGCTAATCCATGCAACACTTAGACTCCTTATAAGAAAAGATGAACTAAGTAAGCCTTAGAGAGTTTGAGAGAATTGGCTTGGAGTCAAGAGAGGTAAGTAAGAGGCTAGAAAACCGTAGGCATAAGAGAGCTTTGTAAAGAAGTGAACTTCTCAATTGAGTGGTGTCTTACAAATGAAAGAAGTAGGGGTATTTATACTTGTTCCACCTCCTTAACGTGTGGCTACAAGCTTGTTCCAAATTTTTATGGAACACTCTAGATCAAGACAATTCTAGAAGGGTTTAGATATTTACAAAAGAGAATTTTAGATACTTGACACATAAGAATGCATCTGGAACTTTTTTGCCAAGTCTTTAGGCAGTGGATGGGCTAGGCCTGCAACGGGCCTTGTTTGGCAATACTTTTGGACAAGTCATCATAGTAGGCTTGTTTTGAGCACTTTAATCTCTTCAAAGTAGCAGCACCGAACGCATGACTTGACCAATTATGGCTAGGAGCAGATCGCCAATAGAAGGGACAAGGTGATCGATAAATGCCAAAGGTCGATAGATTGACCTATCCCAAAATCCAATTACAAGCTTTTTAATTACAACTTAAATATACACTATTAGAGTTGGAATTACTACAGCTATTGGCACTAGACTTGCCCTCTAATGGATCTTCCTCAAGGGATTTAGATTGCACTCATTCCAATTACCAAACTCATAAGAGCTCGGTATTGTTATTTATTGTCACTACCTCCTCATGTTAGGATTGGGCAATTTGTGTGCATGTTGTTAAGCCTATCTTTGATAGCTAATGTTGGATTTGTTGTCAATAGCATCTCATATTTTGCCTTTGTTGATTTGATGTTATGAATGCCATTGAGATGTCGAGAGATCATTGCTTAAAACCGTTGATGGCAGGTCAACCCTAAATTCAATGAATTAATATTGACCATTGATCTTAAATTTTAGGAGTCAATATTGACTATTGACCATAAATTTTAGGAATCAATTCTGACTATTGATTGTAGGGCAACCCTTTGGAATCAATGCTGACCATTGATGATTGTGCAACCCTAATCTCAAGTCGTAGGTGTGCTGTAGAAAAATTAAGAGAGAACAACAAAGAGAGTGATTGACAAAGAAAGGTGCAATGGCAAACCAAAGAAAGGTGCACCTGGTAAAGAGGTGACAGCAACCAACAAAGAAGGAGTTAGCCACACTAAAGGGAGAAGAAGGTGCAACAGCCACTAAAGAAGAAGGTGTACAGCAGTAAACCAAGGATAAGTGTGCAGGGGTAACCAGTCAACCACATTAAGGGTGAAGGTGTGTAGCGGCAAACCAAAGAGAGTTATGTAATGATAACCAGTCAACTAAACCAAAGGAAAGGTGTGTAGTAGCAACTAGTCAACCACACCAAGGGAGGAGGTGTGCAATGGTAGCCAATCAAACACACCAAGGGAGAAAGTGTGCAGTGGCAACCAATCAACCAACCAAGGGAGAGGGTATGTAACAGCAACCAAGGAAACCATAGGCATAATGTGTAATGCAACCAAAGAAAACAAAACAAGAAGGTGCAGTAGCAACAAAAGGGAGAAGGTGCAGTAGTAACCAATCAAAGATAGTGCAATGGCAATTATCAAAGAAGAAGGAGGTAGCAACCACACCAAAGAAGAAGGAGCATCGGTAACCAAAGAATGAGGAGAGCATCCAGGAGGAGCGAGCAACAACAAAGCAAACCAGTAGCAGTACCAAAGGAAGAAGGCGAATGCAGTGATGAAGGAAACCAGCAATTGTAGCAAGAAGAAGCTAGTAATTGCAGCAAGGAGAAGGCAATAATTGTAGCAAAGAGGAAGGCAACAATTGTAGCAAAGAGAAGGCAGCAACTATAGCAAGGAGAACAGCAACTAGAGCAAGGAAAAGGCGGCAGTAGAGGGAGAAAAAGATCCTCATTTTGCAATAGCAGCCTTGTACATTGAGTGATCCTTCTTAAGAATGTTTTAGTCATAAACCTTTTTATAAACTTCTTGAAAAAGAGTGGGAGACCCTTAGAGTGATTGGGAGGTCAACTCTTTGATTGGGAGGTCATTGTAAGTGGTTAAGGAGTGATCCTTCTATAACATTACCTATATCCCTTGATAATAAGAGTGGATTATGGAATCTAGGAGTGATCCTATCACATCATAAATATAGCTTACACATTGTGGGTGAACCACGTAAAAATTTTATGTGTGTTCTCTAGTGCTTAAGCTTGCTTGATATCTGTAGGACCATTCTCATATAAAAAAGCAAGAAAAAATTGGATCATCGACTTTAACAGGTCATAGAGGTTTAATCCAAATAGATTTGTAAAATGTAAGCATCTTATACTAATTCACCCCTTTCTCCTCTCAAGGTGAGACCTAAGAAGGTCCTCATCAAGTGGTATCAAAGCATGGTTCCTCTATTGATCCATTCTATCTGCTTTGATCTAAAATTGTTTATTGTTGTTGGGAGTCTTTACATCTACTATTAGTTAATATCATGGATAGCATGAACAATGTTAACAATAAGGGCATTCCCACTTCTGATGGACAAAATTATTAGTTATGGAAGAATAGAATGCTTCCATATCCAATGTCACTTGGTCTAAATGTGTTTAATCTTCTATCAGTGGCTTCACCCCTTTTGTTGAAGGTGCTGCTATGACACATACTAATAAAAAGGGTTTAGAGTATGATGGAAAGACTAGAAATGTCTTATATGCCTTCTTATTAAATAAAGAATTCACCAAAGTGATGAGGTACAATACAACCAAACAAATTTGGGACAAATTGAAGAATATTTATGAAGGAGACAAGGTTGTGAAGGAAGCCAAGCTACAAATCTGAAGGAGAGTATTTGAAGACAAAAAGATGTAGAATGATGAGTTTATGGATGCCTTCTTTACGAGAGTAAATGAAATTGTGTGCTTTATTAAAGGCTATGGAGAGGAGATCAATAATGCTATTGTGGTAAGAAAGATACTTAGAACCTTATCGAAAGCTTTCAATGCAAAAGTTTCCTTCATAGAACATAGAGATTTAGATAGGCTACCTCTAGATGATTTACATAGCATATTGGTGGCTTATGAAATAAGAATAGCCTCAGTGAAGAAAGAAAATAAGTCTAAGGGAGAAAAGGAGTTGACCTTCAAAGCAATAAGGAAATTAAAGATTAAATACTAAAAAGAAGAATTTAACAACAGCTTTAAAGAAGAAAATGGTGATACTAAACTTGATAAAGTCATGACATACATCACCAAAAATATAAGGAGAGGAAAAGGGAAGTATAAGGGAAAATTATCCTTGAAGTGCTTTAGTTATGGAGCAATTGGGCACTTTGTCGTGGACTACCCAAAGAGAAAAGAAGTTGATAATGGACATGAAGTTACTTTCAATAAGAGTGGTTGCACAATAAAGAGATTAATTAATGTTGTTATTCTTATTGAGGGAGAAAGAATAATTGGGAATTTATACCAAGTTTCTTGAAGCAAAAACATATGCTACATGAGTACCAAAGATGAGAATTTGTTGTGGTATAGGAGATTGGGACATTTTGACCAAAAAAGGCTAAACAAGTTGTCCAAAAATAAAGTTATGAAAAATGTACCCAAGTTGAGAAAAGAAAGAAATTTGATTTGCATCATGAGTTAAAAAGGAAAAATGGTGAATACTTCCCACAAAAATATGGAGATTCAAACAAAGAAGTCTTAAAGCTCATTCATTTGGACCTTTGAGGCCCTATGAGACAAAAATTAACAAAGGGTGATTGGTACTTCATTTCTTTCATTAATGATTTTACAAGAATGACTTGTATTATGTTTTTAAAACATTAGTTAGATGCTCTCAATAATTTCAAGAGCTATAGAAGGCTAGCTGAAAATCAGTTAGGGGGAAAAATCAAAAGGCTCAAGACAAACAATGGGAAAGAATACACATGTAGTGAATTTGAAATTTATTTGAAGAAGCATAGAGTGAAGCATGAATATGCTAGTCCCTACATACCTTAACAAAATGGTATGGTTGAAAGGAAGAATAGAAACCTAGTGGATATGGCAAGAATTATGTTGGCTGAGCATGGTACTTTACATGGCTACTAGAGAGAGGCTATCACTGCTGCAACTCAAATTCAAAACAAAAACTTGATGAGACCACATATACAGAAGACACCCGATGAGCTGTGTAATGAAAAGAAGTCAAGTGTAAAACATTTAAAAATCTTTTGAAGTCCATGCCTCATTAAAATCAAAGGAAGAATCTTAACAAATTTGATGAGAAGGCTGATGAAGGCATATTCTTGGGCTATATACCAAATGGAAAAGGCTTTAGATGTTACAAAAAAGGTTGTAAAAAATTATGGACAACTTTAATGTTAAAGTAATTGAAGATGCTATGTGTAACAACAAAAAAGAATATGAAAATGATGAATCAGAGGCTATTCAGCATAGGGAAGACATTGATTCTCGAATTACAAGTGATGAAGAAGAAGAATCAAGGCATTCCCAAACTCAAAGAAGTGTCAAAGCTAAAGTTGAGACTTGAAACATTATTAGTCGTAAAGAGGACTCTATGTAAACTAGGAGAAGACTAAAAGTTGGTGAACAAACCTCATTGATCTCTGAGGTTGAACCAAAGTTAGTGGAAGAAGTATTAAAGCACAAGGAATGTGTACGTGTTATGAATGATGAGCTTGATCAAATTGAAAAGAACAACAGTTGGTGTTTAGTACATAGACCTAAAAGGAAAAACATTATTAGAACCAAATGGGTGTTTAGAAATAAGCTCAATGAAAATGGTGAGGTGGTATGAAACAAGGAAAGACTTATTTGCAAAGGCTATTCACAAGTAGAAGGTATTGACTTTAAAGAGACCTTTGCTCTTGTTGTCAGGCTTGAAGCAATTAGAATATTTATGGCTATTATTACTCAAAGAAATTACAAAGTTTATCAGATGGATATGAAGTTTGCATTTCTAAATGGAGAGCTTAAAGTAAAGGTATTTATTGAACAACCTAATGGTTTTATATTTGATCATTATGGTTCAAGTGTGTTCAAATTGAACAAGGCTTTACATGGATTAAAGCAAGCTCCACGAGCATGGTATTTCAAGTTAGATACATGTCTCAAAGATATGAAGTTCAAAAAAGGGAATGTGGATAGCAACTTGTACATAAAGGAAGATAAACATGGCCAGTTAATTGTTAAGGTTTATGTTGATGACATAATTTTTGCTACTAAAAAGGAGGCCCTTTGCTCTGCTTTTACTGATTAGATGAAGAAGATGTTTGAGATGTCTATGTAAGGTGAAATGAATTCTTCTTAGGGTTATAGGTTTTGCATAGCAAGGCTAGAATTTTTCTCTCCCAGGAAAAGTATGCTTGTGAGCTATTAAAAAGGTTTGGAATGGAGAACTCTAAAGAAGTAAGCACTCCTATCACTATTGGAACAAAGTTAAGTAAAGATAAAGAAGGAAAAATGGTTTATCATAAGGAATATAGAAAGTTGATTGGAAGTTTATTGTATTTGTAGCATCAAGGCCTGATCTTGTTTTTGCTCTAACACTTTGTGCTAGGTTTCAAAGTGATAGTAAGGAATCTCATCTCATGGCTACTAAGAGAATTCTGAGATATGTGTAGGGTACAATAAATTATGGGTTGCTTTATGATAAAAGTGGATAGCTTAATTTATATGGGTATATAGATGCTGATTGGGTTGGAAATTGTGATGACAGAAGGCAAATGTCAGGTGATGCATTTTATTTGGGTAGTACATATGTTTCATGGCATAGTAAGAAGAAAAATTCAATGACTCTAAGTATTACAGAGGTTGAATATGTGGCTATTACTCAGACTTGTACTCAATTGCTATGGATGAAATAATAGCTTGAAGATTTGAAGGTGGATGTGCAGCTACCATTGCTAATTAGTTGTGACAACCAAAGTGCCATCAATTTATCAAAAAATCCTATCCAACACTCCAAATCTAAACATATTGAAATCAAGTACCACTTTATTAAAGAAAAAGTGGAGAAAATAAAGTAAAGTTGAAGTATGTGCCTAGCATGGAGCAAGTTGCAGATATATTAACAAAACCTTTGTCAAGAGAGATGTTCCAAAAGTTAAGGCTGACCTTATGTGTTCAGCCATCCCCTAGAGGGTAAGGTATGTCTCTAACCCCTCTCTCCTTCATTCTTCTATTATTCTTTAGATTCGTTGTTAAAGGGGGAGATATTTTGCATAAATCCAAAGAATATATATACTAATAAAAAAGGGAAGTAGCTTGATAAATAAAGGGGGAGGAAAAAAAAAAGGGAGTTCAAGGTTGTTCCTAATTGGAATCATGCCCACATGTAAAAAGGGAAATGCATGTTTCAGGGGGAGTTGTAAATGTTAAAAGCTGCTACTTGTGCTTAATTGTTGATTTTTGGATTTAATGTATTGCCAACAAATCCAAAGGGAAAGAGTGTTGAGTCCATCTTTGATGACTAATGTTGGATTTGTTATCAACAGCATCTCACATATTTTTCCTTATTGATTTGATGTTATGAATGTCGTTAAGATGTAGAGAGATTGTTGGTCAAAACTGTTGATGATAGGCTAACCCTAAATTTAATTGGTTAATGTTGACCATTAACCCTAAATTTTAAGAGTCAATATTAACTATTGACTCTAAATTTCAAGGATCAATTTTGACTATTGATTGTAATGTAACCCTTGGGAATCAATGCTGATCATTGATGATTATGTAACCTTAATTTAAAGGTTATAAATACACGCATGGATTTATCAAGACGAGAGTGTGCTGCAAAAAAATTAAAAGAGAACGACAAAGAGAGTGACTAGCAAAGAAAGGCGCAGTGGTAAACGAAAGAGAGGTGCAGCTAGCAAAGAGGTGACAACAGCCGCCAAAAAAGGAGTTAGCCACACTAAAGGGAGAAGAAGGTGTTCAGCAGCAACTAGTTAACCACACCAAGGGAGAAGGTGTGCAAGGGAAACCAATCAACCAAACCAAAGTAAATGTGTCTAGTGGTAACCAATCAAACACACCAAAGGAGAAGGTGTGCAATGGTAAACCAAAGAGAGGTGTGCAGCGGCAATGAATCAGCCACACCAAGGGTGAAGGTGTGTAGCCCAAACCAAGGAGAGGTGTAAAGTGGTAACTAGTCAACCACACCAAGGGAGAAGGTGTGCAACGGTAAACCAAGGAAAGGTGTGCAAAGGTAACCAGTCAACCATACCAAGGGAGGAGGTCTACAGCAGCTATCCAAGGAGAGGTGTGTAATGGTAACCAATCAACCATACCAAGGGAGAAGGTGTGCAGTGGCAAACCAAGGAGAGGTATGTAGTGACAACCAATCAACCACACCAAGGGAAATGGTATGCAGTGGCAAACCAAAGAGAGGTGTGCAATGATAACTAATTAATCAAACCAAGGGAGAGGGTGTGCAATGATAACTAATTAATCAAACCAAGGGAGAGGGTGTGCAATGGTAACGAATCAACCAATCGAAGGAAGAAGGTGTGTAGTGGCAAACCAAGGAGAGGTGTGCAGTAGTAACCAATCAACCAAACCAAGAGAGAAGGAATGTAGCAGAAACCAATCAACAAAACTAAGGGAGAAGGTGTAAAGCGGCAACCAAGGGAACTAAAGGTATAAGGTGCAGTGGCAACTAAAGAAACCAAAGGAAGAAGGTGTAGTAGTAACCAATTAAAGAATGTGCAGCGACAATCAATCAAAGAAGTTGCAGCAACAATTAATCAAACAAGAAGGAGGTAGTAGTTGCCAAAAAAGAGGTAGTCGCACCAAAGAAGGAGTAGCAGCAACCAAAGAATGAGGACATCGTAGTAGCATCTAGGTGAAGGGTGCAGTGGTAAAGCAAACCAGTAATGGTACTAGAGGAAGAAGAAGAGTGTAGTGGTAAAGGAAACCAGCAATTGTAGTAAGGAGAAGGCATCAATTGCAGTAAAGAGGAGGGTAGCAATTGCAGCAAGGAGAAGGTAGCAACTACAGCAAGGAAAAGGCAGCAACAGAGGAAGGAGAAGATTTGCGTTCTTAAATAGCAGCCATACCTATTGAGTAACCCTTCTCAAGAAAGTTTTAGTTATAAAACTTTTTATAAACTTCTTGAAAAAGGGTGGGAGACCCTTGGAGCGATTAAGAGATCAGTCCATTGAGTAATTAGGAAATCAACTCTTTAATCAGGAGATCATTGTAAGTGGTTAAGGAGTAATCTTTCCACAACATTGACTGTATCCCTTGATAATAAGAGTGGATTACGTTATTTAGGAGTGATCCTATTACACTGTGGACGTAATTAACTCATTATGGTGAACCATGTAAAAATTTTGGCCGTGTTCTTAAGTGTTCATGCTTGCTTGATATCCATACTACCATTCTCAGATAAAGAAGCAAGAAAAAAATTGGATCATTGACTTTAACAAGTCACGAAGGTTTAATCCAGATAGATTTGTAAAAGGTAAGCATCTCACACTAATTAACCCTTCACCCCTTTCGGTGTGAGACTTCAGAAAGTCCTCATCACTTGCTACCTTCCTTGGATGTGATGGCAATAAGTTGTACATAGTCTCAGCCAAAATTTTCACACATGAGGTGCAATAGTGTTTACAGGAATTACTTCCTAACCTTTATTACTTCACCCAAAGTATACAGAGGATGCCAAGACCTCTCCCACATGTGTTTCCTTACACTTTTTCTCTCTTGTTGTATCTATGAACCTTGGCTACCACACATATTTATAGTGCTGCAATTGGTCATTGGCTTTTGTTAGCTTGAGCTTGTAACTCGTACACTGATGTTATGGCTAAGGGAGACATTGTTGTGCCTAGGCATGCTGGTTCATTGCTAGCACCTATTGCTGCACCACTATTGGGCCCCAAATGTCACTCTCTTCCACTCTAGTAACATAGCCTTATGTGCTATGCACAATCCTTGACTTACCTTGCCTTGGTTGACTGTCCACACTCAACTGCTTATGCAAGAATTGGTGCAAGGTGCTTCCAATTTACTTGCATCCTTAAACTAATAGGTTCTAAGGGACTAATAAACCATTGCCACCAGTTGAAGCCAACGTCCTTGTTAGTAGGGTTGATAAGTAGTGTTGGATTTGCTTATTGAATTCCCAGAGATTCATGTCTCTCTCCCAACTATTCTTGTTGTCTAGAGAATTCTTCGACTTTACCAAATACTGAATCTAGTGACTCTTCTTGCTCTGCCCCAATGTTTGATGGTCAAGGATCCTTTCTACCTCTCATTATATTTTTGTACTGATTGTTGGGGTAGCATGTCTCGCTTGTCTCCTTAGAGGCTCATCCCCTACCTCCTTATGATAAGGTTTTAAGAAGATTTCATGAATGGTTAGATGCATCTTTAGCCTTTCAGGCAATTAGAGTCAATAAGCCACCTTACCAACCTTTTTAGTGATAACAAATGGGTCGTTGTACTTGGTAATCAGCCCCCAATGCACCTTTTTTTGACTAATTGTTTTCCATATTTGAGGAGTCAATTTGAGTAGCACCTTGTCTCCAACTTGAAACTCCACATCCCCCTTTCCTTTATTGGTATACTTCCTTAATCATTGGGCTGCCTTATTTAAGTTATCTTGGGCTTCATCTAATAGCTTTTGCTTTAATTGACCATAGCGGTAAGCAGTTAGACACTTTCCCCCTTTTCCTTTTCTTGCAATTTCATTAAGAGTAAAGGGCTGATGCCTTGTATCCAACTTAAAGAGACTCATGCCAGTTGTAGATGACCGATGCACATTGTACTGAAATTGGGCCCAAATCCAATAACTTTAGACAACTTTTTTTTTGCTAGCCATCACATAATGCCGAAGATATTCCTCTAACAAACCATTGATACGTTCAGTTTAGCCGCTAGTCTGAGGATGATTGATAATGGAAAACTTCAATTTAGAGCAAGAGTTGTCGAAAATCTGCCAGTGAAGCAAGGATCCCGATTGCTTACTATATCTTTGGGAAACTCGAAGTATTTCACCATATTCTTGTAGAATAATTCTGCAGCTATTTCCGCTTGACATGAGAAAGGGGCTACAACAAACATAGCATATTTTGAAAATCGATCAACCACCACCATTATGGGTCCTTTGCCATCAACCTTTGGGAATCCACCAATGAAGTCCATTGAAATTGACACCCACAATTTTGTTGGAATTGATAATGGTTATAGTGGCCTCGCCGCCTTACGCCTCTCAACTTTATCTTATTGATAGATAATACATATTTTCATGTATGCCTTCACATCATCTTGCATTTTCGGCCAATGATAGCTATGGGACAGCAAGGCAATCATCCTTTCTACACTAGGATGACCTGCCCATTGACAGTCATGGCATTTCCACATAATCTCTTGCCTTAGGACAACACCTTTGGGAACATATAAATGATTACCCTTAGCATGTAATAACCAATTATCAAGCAAATATCGTCATACTATGCCCTTGTTCACTTGCTACACAAGTTTTTGGTAGTTTGCATCCCATGTTGCTTGTCCTATTACTCTATCCAGCAAGTCACTTTGTGCATTTGTGAGGGAGCAACCACTTATTGCACCTCCTGATGGCTCAAGGCATTTGCCACTTAATTGTGCCTCCCTGGCTTGTGCTTTTATACAAAGTAATACTCCACCAAGAACTCTTGCCATTAGGCTTGTCTTGAGGATAACTTCTTTTGAGTTTGGAAAAATGTGTTTGCCATGTTGTTTATGCATACCACAAAGTTGGTACCCAAAAAATAAACTCACCAAACCCGTAGGGAATGTATAACAATAAGCATTTCCTTCTCATGAGATGAGTATTGTTGTTTTACCTCATTAAATTTTTGGCTCTTTTAGGCAAGCCTTCTTAAATCAGCACCTCACCAATTGCCTTGTTTGATGCATCCATGACAACATCAAAGTGTAATTCAAAGATAGGCAGTTGTAACACCAGTTATGTTGACACAACTGCCTTTAGCTCATTAAGGCTTCTTGGCACTCAATGGTCCACCTCTATAATTAGTCTTTCTTGAGTAAGTCAGTAAGAGGAGACACTTTATTGGAGTAACCTTGCACAAACTTCCTGTAAAAGTTAGACAAACCAAGAAACGATTGCAATTTCATCATTCTATAATGGCCTAAACCTTTCCCTCATCCATCTTGACATGCCCATTTGATGAGGACCTTCTTAGGTCTCACACTAAAAGGGGGAAGGGTGAATTAGTGTGAGATGCTTGCTTTTTACAAATCCTTCTAGATTAACTCAATGACTTGTTAGAGTCGATGATCTAATTTTTATCTTTGTTCTTTATGTGAGAGTGGCCATATGGATATCAATCAAACACAAACACCCAAGAACACGCGATAATTTTTACGTAGTTTTCCTACAATGTATGAGCTACATCCATGATGTGATAGGATCACTCCTAAATCACACAATCCACTCTTGTTATCAAGGGGTACAATTAATGTCGTGGAAGGATCACTCCTTCACCACTTACAATGATCTCCTAATCAAAGAGTTAATGTCTCCATCACTCAATAGACTGATCTCCTGATCATTCCAAGGGTATCCCACCCTTTTTCAACTAGTTTATAAAAAGGTTTGTGACTAACACTTTCCATAGAAGGATCAGTCTAATGAAGACCTTTTTAGGTCTCACATTGAGAGAAAGCGGGGTGAATCAATGTGAGAGGCTCATTTTTTACAAATCCTTCTCGATTAACCTTTGTGACTTATTACAGTCACTGATCCAATGTTTTATCTTTTCTCTTTATGTGAGAGTGGTTGTACAGATATCAATCAAATGAGAGCACCAGAGAACATATAGATTTTTACGTGGTTCATCCACAATCTGTGAGTTACGTTCATGGTGTGATAGGAACACTCCTAAATCACACAAGCTATTCTTGTTATCAAGGGATATAATTATAATATGGAAGGATTACTCCTTAACCACTTACAATGATCTCTCAATCTTTGAGTCGATCTCCCAATCACTCAAAAGTTTGATCTCCTGATCACTAAATGGGATGATCTCTTGATCACTCAACAAACTGATCTCTTAATCACTCCAAAGGTATCCCACTCTTTTTCAACAAGTTAATCAATAGTTTAGTAACTAACACCTTCTTGAGAAGGATCATTCAATGTGAACTCCAAAGGTATCCCACTCTTTTTCAACAAGTTAATCAAGAGTTTAGTAACTAACACCTTCCTGAGAATGATCATTCTATGTGAACATCTTGCTAATGCAGAAAGTAGATCTTCTCCTTCCTTACTACCGGTCTTTGCTCAAGCTTTACCGGTCTCTTCTCTATAGGTTATCTCTATTGCTAGTTATCTCTATTACAGGTTCTCTCCCCTTATTCTCAATGTTGCCTCACCTGCTGCCTCAGTAAGTTTTCTCCTTTACTACCAATGCCGCTTCCTTTTGCCTTGACAAGCTCTCTTTCTTAGTTGTCGGTGTTATCTCACCTGTTACCTTAGTAGGCTTCTTCCTCTGCTATTAGTGCTACCTCACCGGCTACCTTGGCAGGTTGCCTTACTTGTTGCCTTGGTAGGTTTTCTTCCCCTACTGCCAATGCTGCCTGCCCAACTATTGGGGAACATTTTCTCTTCTATTGTTGCAAGCTATTAGGCATGTTGTCGAGACACATTTTCTTCTTTGCTATTGCAAGCTACCAAACTTGTTGTTGGGGCAAGTTTTCTCCTCTTGTTATTGGTTGTGTTTCTTGTCCTATTGTCGAGACATGTTATTGGTTGTGCCTACAAGCCATTATTTTTGGTTGTGTTTGCTGGTATTGTTGCCTACACATGCTGGGATTGTTGCTTGCACTTATTGTTGCTACAATCTATAATTGCCAATTATCTACTTGCACCTGTTGGTGCTGCGGGATGTGCTACTAGTGTTGTAGGCTACTAGTGTTGCAAGCTGCTGGTGTTGTGGGCTACTGCTGGTGTTGCGGGTTATTGTGGTGTTGTGGGCTACTACTAGTGTTACCAATTGCTAGTGGTGTTATGTAGGATGTGTTATTGGTGTTGCTTGTTGCAGGTTACTAGCTTATTTACTGCAACTACAAGATTCCTTACGTGGCAACTGTAACTCTTTCTCCTTTTGGTTGGTTCGGCTGTTGCCTTCTTTTTCTTTGGTGTGGCTGCTGCACACCATCTTTTCTAGTTTGGTGTGGCTGCTACACACCCTTTCCTCTAGTTTGGTGTGGTTGCTACACACCCTCTCCTTTGGTTGGGTGTGGCTGTTGCATACCTTCTCCTCTGGTTTGGTGTGGCTATTACAAGTCCTCTCCTTTGGTTTGGTGTGGCTATTACAAGTCCTCTCCTCTAGTTTGGTGAGGTTGCTACAAGCCCTCTACTTTGATTTGTTATGGTTGTTGCAAGTTTTTCTCTCCTTGGTGTGGCTGTTGCACGTTTTTCTCTCCCTGGTGTGATTGCTATATGTCTTTCTCTCCATGGTGTGGCTACTGCACGTTTTTCTCTCCTTGGTGTGGCTACTGCACATTTTTCTCTCCTTAGTGTGGCTACTACACGTCTCCTCTACTGGTTTGGTGTAGCTACTGGCTGTTGCACCTCCTCTTTTGATTGGTGTGGCTACCTCCTTCTTTGGTAGTTATTGTCACCTTTTCTTTGGTTGGCTACTCTCTCCCTAGTGTTGCACCTCTCCTTGGTTGTAACTCTCTTAGCTAGCTGCTACTACAACTCCTTCAATTGGCTGCTAATTAATCTTATGATTATTTTATATTAAAGTAATTATATTTATTTAACACACACATATATATAATATATTAACCTACTATATTTACAACACTTTTTCTTATGTTGGAACATAAATGTTAATTATACCTAATTTGTTACAAATATACTTGATTTTAGAACCACTCAATTTTTTTATAAATATCACCCAACTACTCTTTAATTAAGACATAGTTAATCAAAATAAGATTTTGTTGAATCTTTTTATGAACAAAATAATAATCAATTTCAATATATTTAGTTCTTTTATAAAAAATTAAATTTGATATAAAGTGAAAAATAGCTTGATTGTCACACTATAGTTTTATAGGTGTCAAATGTTTAATTATAATCTCACATAGTAATTGATACATCCATAATAACTTATATTTAGACTATGTCATGACTTTATCTTTTACCTCTACACTAAATCAATATATCATACTTTGCTTTTTACTTTTTTAAGGTGTTAAATTTTCTCTAACAAAAGTGCAATAACATATTGTAAATCTTTAATTAATTTGAAATTTACCTAATCTATATTTGAGAAACACTCAATACAAGCATGACTATAAACTTCATGCCCTAAGTTAGAGGATAAGTGATACAATCACACAAGTTGTGTTGGTATGCATGCCACAACTTAATCAAGTTGGCTACAACAAAAGTCCTTCGACGGGTGGTAGTGCATAGGCTGCCTCGCTCGTCATCAGCAGTGCTTGAACCCATACCTAATGCCTTTGTTGTAGCATAGAACGCCTAACACATTGAAGGGGAAAGGCAAGCACTTACCCTCTAAGAAGCATTAGAGAAACTAGCCTTGTGGCGGCAAGATACATTGAAATGCTTGGGCAGTCACACACCCCTCCTCAGAGTTCCCAAGGACGAAAAACGTCATGCCTTAGGCTAGAGGATAGGTGATACAATCACACTGATTGCATTGATGTGTGTGTTGCAACACAACTAAGCTGGTTACAACAAGAGTCTCTCGATGGGTGAAAGCATGCAGGCTGCCTTGCCCTATTGTCTGCAATGCTTGCACCCATACCTTAATGCCTTAGCCATAGCATAAAATGTCCAACTCACTAGGGGGGGAAAGGCAAGCACCTCCCCCCTAAAAAGCATTGGGGAATCTGGCCATGTGGTAGCAGGATACATTAAAATGCTTAAGTAGTCAAATACTGATAAGAACTTCGATTATATGTAAACAAATCCCAACACTAGTGTTGATATAAGATCGTTCAAATAAAGGTTAAAGGATTTGGAGTTCTGACCCAATGATTATAAACAACCAAGAACCAAAACTATAAGATTCAGATGTCACTCTTAACAACAATAACATTGAAGAAGATAACTTTATTAAACCAACTAAATTTCCCAACTTCACCCTAGGATCTACTAGTCTGTGATACTGAAAGGGGGGATCAATCAATATCACACCCTCTAAAAAAAACTCTGATAATTTAAGCCAAAGTATTCTATTTATTTAATACTCTAGCTCTCGTCAATACATAGCTATGTGACCAACTTCAAACTCTTATCAAAAGTAAACTTTTACTCATATTCGACTAAGGTAGATCTATTGTTACTTACTAATCACAATAGTCCCCAAAGTCACCTTTCAAACACCTTGCCTATTAGATAGATCAGATGTTCTTGATTAGGTCTTCTTTAGGTTATGAGTTCGATGATACTTTAGCTGTGTTCATAACTCAATTCAAATCACAGAATGTAAATCAAAGTAAGGACACAAGAGATTTATGTGGTTTCGTCAATGTGACATGTCCACGGTGGTAAGGACTCTTCCTCTACCAAGACAATCCACTATACTTGAGAATACTAGTATGGTACTCCCGATGTTCACAATGTAGTTACAATGAATGTCTTAATCCTCAGTTCCTTTTACTATTGCAAATACAAAGCAAGTACAATACGAAGAGTGTCACTTACTATGTCTACCCTTCTTCTAGCTTGTCTTGCCTCTGTTGAATTGAATAGGCTGCTTTACTGCAGCTTAAAAGTCCACCACAATACTCTCTAACCTCTCTTGAAGAAATCTAGAAATACGTTGAGTTTTTTCCAATGCTTCACCAAATTCCTGCTCTATGTTATTTTATGCCACTTTCAACGTCTCACAACTTCACGGCTTGCACTCACTCTTCTGGTCTACCATTTCACGTCTCACGACCTATCCCATGCTTCTGATTAGTCATGCTATTGCACGTTCTGGTCTCATGGATACCAGATATACTCTTCCAGTGATCTGTTTTTCATGTTTGCTCTCCTAGTGGTTTGTCTCTCTCTTACAGTGGTGGCTTTCTCTCTCACAGTGGTGGCTCTTCGTTTTCTCTCTCACTATCCAGCCATATATCTCTCACCATCCAGCTAGATCTCTCTTACTATCCAGCCATATCTCTATTTTTTTGGTGGTGGCTCTTTTTCTCTATTACAGTGGTGTCTCCTTTCTTTTTCTGTCTGCTCTTCATTTTTCCGTCCAGCCACATTTCCTTTGTTCTGCTGTCCACCCTTTTTGGCCATCTCAGATTTTCTCCCTTTTTTGTCAATGGTCTCTATTCTTTGGCCATCTATAATTTTCTCTCCTTCCCACCCACTTTTGTTTGGATGTCCGTTTTTTCCTCTCCTTCGTTGTCCACTCTTGTTTGGTTGTTGGGTTTTCCTCTCCTTCGTTATCCCCTCTGATTTTGCCGTATATGATTTTTCTTTCCTTTCTCCAACGGCTTTGCCATTTTGCTCTTCCAGTGGTGTCACTCTATTCTGCCATCCAGCCCCCTTCTTTTTCCGTATCGGGTGTTTCTCTTTTCTCCCATGTATGTTTTCTCTCTTGCAAGAGTGTGGTTCTACTTTCTTGCCCCTCCATGTGGCTTTACTTTCTTGCCCCTCCATGTCAAATTACTTGCACACTTAAATTTAGTTGACAACAATTACAACCCATACAAGGCTGTGGGAATAACAATCTTCCCCTTTGTAATTGTTGGCAACACTTATAACGAAAACCATTATGCAAAAATTACAACTCCCCCTAAATATGCACTCCCTCTCTTCTAACAGCTCTCCCTGCACTATTGCTTCTCTCCCCCTTTGCCAACCAATTACAAAAAAAACTCACAAAGTAGAGATGGAGGATTCACCTGAACTTCAAGCTTGAGGAGGCATTTGCACAGACAGACTCATTCTGTGCTTTTCAAACAACTCTGTGGATAGAAGTTTAGTTACAATATCTGAAATTTGATCTTTAGTGCCAACATACTCTAATTGAATTATACCCTGTTCCACTTGATTTTTGATGAAGTGATACTGGATGTCAATATGCTTGTTCCTTGAATGTTGAATTGGATTCTTGTTGAGATTAATAGCACTTTGATTATAACAAAGTACACTCTCTGGTAACTTCATTTCAACACTTAAGTTTGCCAATTGTCTTTGCATCCATATCACTTGAGTACATGCTACACAAGTAGCTATATACTTAGCCTCAACTGTGCTCAAAACAATGCTGTTTTGCTTTCTACTTAACCATGCAACACACTTTGAACCCAAGTAGAAGCTATAGCCACTGGTTGATTTTTTGTCATGTATACTTCTTACCCAGTCTGCATTAATGTATGCTCGTAGTTTTATAGAATCCATGGCCAAATACCATAAACCCATTTCTAGTGTCCCTTTGAGGTATCTTAGGATTCTTTTCACTGCAAATACATGAGATTCCTTAGGATTTGCTTGGCATCTACTGGCAACGCACACAACTTGCATAAGATCAAGCCTTGATGCTGTAAGGTACAGAAGGCTCCCTATCATCTTCTTGTACTCTGTAGGACTTGTACTCCTTCTCTCATGATCTTTTGTTAACTTGTAGGCCATTGTTATAGGGGTACTAACAAGTCTACTATCCTCCATGCCAAACTTTTTCAGCATCTCTTTGGCATATTTCATCTGAGAAATAAAAATACCTTTTTCACACTATTTTATCTGTAATCCAAGAAAGTAATTCATTTCTCCAATCAATGAAATCTCAAATTCCTCACTCATCTTCTGTGCAAAATCTTGGCATAGCTTAGAGTGATCCCCTACAAAGATGATGTTATCTACATATACTATGGTTATTAGTTAGCCTTTCCCTATGTTGAACAAATATAAGTTATTATCAATTGTTCCTCTTCTGAAGTTAAACCTTCTGAAGTATGCATCCAGCCTACTGTACCATGCTCTTAGGACTTGTTTAAGTCCATACAAGGCTTTCTTTAGTTTACACATGTGTGTCTCATCCTCACTGATTTGTACTCCATCGAGTTGTTCAATATACACTTCTTCTTTCAGGAGCCCATTCAGAAAGGCTGATTTCACATCCATCTGATAAACTTTATACCTCTTATGTGCTGCCAAAGCTAGGAACATTCTAATAGTTTCTAACCTTGCCACTAGTGCAAAAGTTTCATCAACATCTACTCCTTCTATTTGAATGTAGCCTTTGCAAACCAGTCTAGCCTTGTTCCTCACCACCTTGCCATCTTCATTGTGTTTATTCCTAAACACCCATTTTGTTCCTATGACATTCTTATTAGTGGGTCTTGGAACCAGCTCCTATGTATCATTCTTCTCGATTTGATCCAACTCCTTATTGATAGCTTTGACCCAGGCTTTGTCTTGTGTAGCCTTTTCAACAGATTTAGGTTCAACTTATGAGAGTAAAGCAGTAGCTCCCACAATTCTTCTTCTTATTGTAACTCCTACTGATAGGTCACTTATGATTTGATTTACTTGATGAGCACTAGTCCATGTCTTCTTTATCCTTCTTTCTTGCATAGTTTTAGTTGCAAGAGAATCTCTTTCTTCATCTTCAGACTCACTCTTCTCCGAGTCTGAACTTACGTCTTATTCGTTTTCTTCCAGTTGGTCTGATTCTTCATCTACATTGGAGTCATCATCTTTATTGTCCTCAGCTTCTCCATTCTGCATTGTTTTCTAGTTCTCATCTATTCTCACATCACTAAACATGATCACCTTTCCCAACTTATACAGGAAAACTATGTAACCTTTTGTCTTTGCTGAGTATCCCACAAAGATGCCTTCATCTGACCTAGCATTGAATTTTCCCAGGTTTTGCTCCATGTTCTTCACAAAACATGGGCTGCTAAAGATTTTGAGATACTTGGCTATTGTCTTATTCCCATTCCATAGCTCATATGGAGTCTTGTCAGTATTAGGCCTTAGTAAGACTCTATTCAGTAGATGTATAGCTGTAAATGCTGCTTCTGTCCAAAATCTTGTGTGAAGCTTGGACTCCAGTAGTAGAGTTCTTGCCATTTCAACCATAGTTCTATTTTTCCTCTCTACCACCCCATTCTGTTGAGGTGTTCTTGCTGCTACCATCTGATGGTGAATACCATACTTTTTAAGGTAATCTTCAAAAGGTTCATTTGTAAATTTAGTGCCTTCATCTGACCTCAATACTTTGATCTTCTGTCCACTCTCATTTTTAGCCAATCTTTTGTATCTCTTAAAGCATTTCAAAACTTCTGACTTGTGTTTGAGGTGCATGATGCAAGTCCTTCTGGAATAATCATCAATAAACAAGATGAAGTACCTTTCACCATTCAACCCTTTTGTTCTCATCAACCCATCCAAATTAGTATGTACAATGTCAAATACTATTTCAGAACTGAACTCTTTGGTGTTATATTACTTTTTGACCTATTTTCCTTTAAAGCATGCTGAGCAAACATACTCTCTCTCTCTCTCTCTCTCTTGAGGTCTAGAATGTCTCTGATTAAATGAGTAGTGGTCAGCTTCCTCATGTTCTTTTATGTTAAGTGTCCCAACTTCCTATGCTAGAGTTAATTTTCTTCTTCTTTTGTAAGTAAACAGTTGCTTGTCTTGTCCTCATCAATCACATATAAATTTCCAACTGTGCTCTTCCTGATTGCAACAATATTGCCTTCTTTACTCTTTACTTAGCAACCTATTTTTGTGAATATCACTTTATGGTCTTCATTACATAGTTGGTTTATAGATGCTAAATTATATCCGAGTCCTTCAACATGTAGAACATCTTTCAGCTCTTCTTTTCTAATAATTACTGACCCCTGACCACTAATGTTGAGTAAATCATCATTGTTAAACTTGACTCTGCCTTCTCTTGACTTATTTAGCTTTGATAATTTACTTTTATCTCCTATCATGTGTGAACTGCATCCACTATCAAGGATCTATTACTTATCCTTGTAGTCAGTCTTTAGTGCAATTTCAACTATATTAACTACCTCTTTTTTTGCTTTATATTCTTTCCTTTGAACTAGCTTGAAGATAGCTTTCTCCTTTTTCTCAGCTTTGACTACACCAATTATTTTTACTGTGCCATCGAGTCAGTGTGTCCTTGCATTTAATAATATGTGCAAGAATTCATGACAGGTGTTCTCCTCTGAGTTTTGTATTGTCTCCCACTATATGCAGCATCATATCTTCTCAAGTTAGAGACATGTATTGGCCTTCTCCACCAGCAGTTACTCGCCTTATGACCCCAAACTCTATAATAAAGACAGTGACCTTAAAACTGCCTCTTCTTAAGTCCAATCACAATTTTTTTTCTTTTATTCATTACTTGCTATGTAGACAGCATAGCTAGCTTCTATGCTTGTGTGACTTTCATTTCAGTCACCTTCTTCTCCTTCTTTTGTTTAGCCATAGCCCTTTGCTGGCTGACCTTCTTTTCTTCATTTTTATTTGCCACCTTAGGTTGCTTCTTCAAATCCTCTTTATTCTCAGGTATCTTCTTTTGAGTCACAACCTTTTCTTTCAACTTCTATGGTGCATTCTTATTATCTTTAAGCAATGCAGCCTCAGATTGCTACACTTTCTCTTCATTATTTTTTTCTCTTGCAGAACTTGTTTCTCTTATCATTTCAAGCTTCTGCATGTTCTTTCACTCCTTTTGAGTTGTTACTGATGTCTCAGCAACACTTTCTCCATTCCTTCAATTTTTGATGTCCTTGAGCCAAGCTCTATTGTAAGGTCTTCACGTATTTTGATATATTCTTCAAATCTTCTCCTCAAGTCAAAATGTTTAGCTTTTATTTCATCCTTTTGACTTTCAACTTCCTCAGACTTTACTTCAACTTGTTTTATGTGAGCCTCCAACCCTTTTATGGTTCTGCCCCTTCTAATTATCTCCTTTAAAGTTACTTCCAACTCAGCTTCAAGATCCGGTTCTTCTTCATCAACCTCCTCTTCCTCTTTAAAGGTTGAACTACCACATTGAACTAATTCCATAAAGGCCTACTTATCTGATGATTCTTTATCTTCCTCCTCATAAGCTTCTTTTATATGACTTACATAACTCTTGAATAAGCCTCTCTTCTTCTTTTATAGGATGGCATTCTTCTTACTGGACTTTTTTTATTTGAGTGATGGTTTTCTCCATTTTGAATTCTGCTCATCATCACCATCTTTATCTTCATCATCAAGTTTCACTTTACACGGAGAACCAAAGTGTCTAGTCTGCCCACAATGATAAGATCTCAAGGACAACTATCCTTTTCCCTTCTTAGACCCCTTCTTGAATTTTCTTATGAAGTAAGCTAACACTTCACCTTCACTTTCTTCCACATCACCATCATCATCCTCATTGGATGATTCTTCCCTTTCTTTTATCTTCAAGTGTTTCATAGCTTTGAAAGCTACCTCCTTTGACACCTTTGATGTTGAGGAGCTCTCAGTTGACTTTATTCTTATCTTATATGCAATGAGATTGCATTGAAGATCATGTAGAGACATAGAATTTAGATCTCTACTCTCCTTTATGGCTATCGCCTTTAAGGCAAACCTCTCAGGCAGAATTCTCAAAATTTTCTTCACAATAGATGAGTCCTTCTTGTTCTTCCCATGACTTCTAAGGTCGTTTACAACATCAATAACCCTGGAGAAGAACTCTTGGACTATCTCATTTTTTTGTATTTTGAGAGATTCATATCTCTCCTTGAAAACTTGAAGCTTGGCCTCCTTCATTTTGCCATCACCTTTATAGACTTTCTGCAATCTGTCCCATATCTTTTTAGCAGATTTGTAGTCCATAATATTAGCATATTCAGCATCTATCAATGCTGAAATGATGATCTTTGAGGCCTTCCCATTTATCTTAAACTACCTTAATTCCTTTAGGGTTAGATCTTTACCTTTTTCTGGGGCCACATAACCCTCCTGTAGGGATTTCACCATGTTTATGCCCATTGTTGTAAATACCACTTGCATTCTCGCTCTCCACAGATGGTAGTTGGTTCCATTGAAGATTGGAACCTTCTTGTTATAAGTAATGCTGGTGCTGGTACCGGTATCCATTTCTCAGTATGTTAAACAAGTTAAAACTTTTGAAATCCTTCAAACTAGTACACCAAGCTGTTAAGCTTCAAACTGGTGAACCTGTGCTCTGATACCAATTGAAATTCCCAACTTCACCCTAGCATCTATTAGTTTGTGATACTAAGAGGGGGGGTGAATCAGTCTCACATCCCTTAAAACACACTCTAATAATTTAAGGCAAAGTATTCTACTTATTTAATACTTTAGCTCTCATCAATACGCAGGTATGTGAGCAACTTCAAACTCTTCTCAAAAGCAAACTCTTTCTTAGATTCGACTAAGGTAGATCTATTATTACCTACTAATCATAATAGTCCTCAAAGTCACCTTTTAGACACCTTACCTATTAGATAGTTCAAATGTTCTTGATTAGGACTTCTTTAGGTTATGGGTTCAATGATACTTTAGCTACGTTCATAGCTCAATTCAAAACACATAACGTAAATCAAAGGGCACAAGAGATTTACGTGGTTTCATCAATGTGACATACATCCATGGTGGTAGGGATTCTTCCTCTACCGAGACAATCCACTATACTTGAGAATATTAGTGTGGTACTCTTGATGTTCACAATATAGTTACAATGGATGTCTTAATCCTTTGTTCCTTTCATTATTGTAAATAAAATGTAAGTACAATACGAAGAGTGTCACTTACTATGTTTACCCTTCTTTTAGCTTATTTTGCCTTTATTGAATCAAAATAGGTTGCTTCACTGCCACTAAGAAATCCACCACAACACTCTCTTACCTCTTTTGAAGAAATCTGAAAATACGTTGAGTTCTTTCCAATGTTCATCGAATTCCTTCTTTAGGTTGTTTTACACAACTCCTACTTTCACCGTTTCACGACTTCAAGGCTTGCACTCACGCTTCTAGTTTGCCGTTTCACATATTACAGCTTGCCCCATGCTTCTGATCAGTCATGCCGTTGCACATTCTAGTCTCACGCCATCGCACATTTTGGTCTCACACCGACGCATGTTCTGGTCTCATGCCAACACACGTTTTGGTCTCATGGATACCAGATTTGCTCTTCAGGTGATCTATTTTTCACGTTTGCTCTCCTGGTGGTCAGTCTCTCTCTTACGGTGGTGGCTTTCTCTCTCACAGTAGCGGTTCTTAGTTTTCTCTCTTATTATCCAGTTGGATCTCTTTCACCGTCCAATCGTAACTCTATTTTTTCGATCGTGGCTCTCTTTCTCTATTACGATGGTGTCTCCTTTCTTTTTCCGTCTGCTCTTCATTATGCCATCCAGTTGGATTTCCTCTGAATTGTTGCCTAGCCGAATGTTCTGCCGTTTACCCTTTTTGACTGTCTCAGATTTTCTCCCTTTTCTGTCGGTGGTCTCTATTCTTTGCCCGTCTTTAATTTTCTCTCCTTCCCACCCACTCTTGTTTAGCTATTGGGTTTTTCCTCTCCTTCACCGTCCACTCTAATTTTTCCATATATGATTTTTCTCTCTTTTCTCCAATCGCTTTGCCTTTTTGCTCTTTTAGTGCTATCACTCTATTTTGCTGTCCAGCCCCCTTCTTTTTCCATATTGGGTTTTTCTCTTTTCTCCTGTGTAGGTTCTCTCTTGCAAGGGTGTGGTTTTACTTTCTTGCCCCTTCATGTTGCTTCAAATTATTCTCTTGCCCCTCTATGTGGCTTTACTTTCTTGCACCTCCATGTCAAATTACTTGCACACTTAAATCTAATTGACAACAATTACAACCCATACAAGACTATGGGAACAACACCAACACATTCAAGTATGAAAGTTTAGAATTAGTTCTTAAAGAACTAGAGAAAATAGCTCATACACTCATGAAAATGGGTCTGTCTCCTCCAACCACCCTTTTTGCCCTTATTATATGCTAACCCCTCAAATCCCTAACTAAAAAAATGGGCTTATTAAGGAAATTCGTCCAACCCAATAAATAATAATAAAAACCCATGAAAATAACCCCTTAAGATCGTGAAGTTTGTTCAACCCACTACATAACAATATAACCCATGAAAATAATCCATTTAAATGCCCAAACATGGGCTCCCAAATTGAACTTCCTTTCCAAGGCCATGGTTCTCAAATTCCTTTATAGATGATACATTTGCAAGCCTCGGTGAAGACTCCATCATCCTTGACTCATACCTAGTAACCTCTTGATAGTATATGTCGCACAACAAGCTAAAAACTTCCTTTATTTTCTTTGACCTTGTCCTTGTCACTGGTCCTTTAAGGTTTTGCAAAATATCAACTTCCTTGTTGATTTGAGCTGGTACAATATGGCTTCCATCATTCCCACTCTCCTCAAAATGATTTGTCCTTAAATCAGCACCTACATCACCAAAGAGAAAAGGAGAAAGGTCAGAAACATTAAATGTTGCACTCACATTATACTCACTTGGCAAGTCAAGTTTATATACATTATTGTTGACTCTTGCAACCACTTGAAAAGGACCATCTCCTTTTGGTTGCAACTTTGATTTCTTTTGCATAGGAAATCTATCCTTTCACAAATGTATCCAAACCCAATCGTTAGGTTCCAAAAGTGATATGCCTGCCACTTTTGTTGGCTTATTTTCATATTGTTTGGTTTTTCTCTTAATGTTAAGCCTAGCTTTCTCATGAAGTTGCCTAACCATATCAACCTTCTTTTTCCCATATAAATTAGCCTTATCTCGTATAGGTAATGGTGCTAAATCCAAAAAGGATAATGGATTAAAACCATAAACAAGCTTAAAGGAGAATAACCTGTATCACCATGAACAACATGAGTATAGGCAAACTCAATAAAAGGCAAACATTCTTCCCAGGTTTTAGAGTTCTTACCAATAATAGCATGCAAAAATGTACCAAGAGTTTGATTTACTACCTCAGATTATCCATCGGTTTATGACTAGCAAGTTGTAGAAAACAACAACTTTCTTCCAAGCTTAGCCCACAATGTCTTCCAAAAATGGCTCAAAAATTTTGCATCACAGTCTGACACAATACTCTTTGTCACTCCATGTAGGTGAATAATCTTTCTAAAACATAAGTCTGGAATGTGTGTGACATCATTCGTTTTGGTGCAAGCAATGAAATGCACCATCTTTACAAACTTGTCAACTACAACAAGAATACAATTTTGGTCTTTCTTAAACCTAAGTAACCCAAGAATCAAATCCATAGAAATGTTGATCCAAGGTTTATAGGGAATTTCTAAGGGCATATACTTACCATGGGACAAAACCTTAGACTTAGCTTGTCTATAGGTAATACACTTGGCAAAGACTCTTTCAACATCCCTTTTCATATGTGGCCAAAAGAAATGTTCATTTAAAACATCAAAAGTCTTTTGAATGCCAAAGTGTCCCATTAAACCACCCCTATGAGCTTCTCTCATAAGTAATGCTCTCATAAACCCTTGAGGAAGCTTATTTACTTTAAACAAATACCCCTTATGTCTATAGAACTTACCAAAAGTAGTTTTCTCACATGTTACATATACGTTAATAAAGTTAGGCATTATTGGCATACAAATCAATAATGTGCTCAAACTTTAGCAACTTAATGCTCAAAGTGCTAATCAATGTGTACCTACATGACAATGCATCAGCAACAACATTTTTCTTACCTAATTTGTATTGAATTACATAAGGAAAAGTTTTAATAAACTCAACCCATTTTGCATGTCTCCTATTCAACTTACCTTGCCCCTTCAAGTATTTTAAAGACAAATGATTAGTATGAATTATAAATTCCTTGGGCCAAAGGTAATGCTACCACGTTTCTAAAGTCCTAACAAATGCATACACTTCTTTATCATAAGTTGGATAATTTAATGTTGCCCCACTTCTCACTAAAGAATGCAATAGGTCATTTCTGTTGCATGAGAACTCCCTCAATCCTAATATTCGATGCATCACATTCAATTTCAAAGATCTTAGAAAAATCAAGCTAAGCAAAAAGTGGTGTATTACACAACTTAGACTTAAGCAAATCAAAGGCATTTTGTTGTTCCTTACTCCAGTTGAAACTCACACTCTTTTTAATCAGCTCAATCAATGGTGCAACTATGGTACTAAAATCCTTAATAAACCTTTTATAAAAGCTAGCCAAACTATGGAAACTCCTCACATCACTCACACTCTTAAGTGTAGGCCATTCATGAATTACATTAATCTTCTCTTTATCAACCTTTATGCCATGAGCAGACACAACAGAACCCAAGAAAATGACATATCCTTACAAAAATCGCATTTCTTTAAATTGGCATACAATTTCTCTTTCCTCAAAACATCAAGCACATAATACAAATGTTCAACATGCTTTTCTAAATTCCTAATGTATATTAATATGTCATCAAAATAAGCCACAACAAACTTTCTTAAAAAAGGTCTCAAAACATAATTCTTTGATCTTATAAAACTACTAAGTGCATTAGTTAAACCAAAAGGCATAACTAATCATTCATACAAACCATGCTTGGTCTTGAATGCAGTTTTCCATTCATCTCCTTCCCTCATCTTAATTTGATGATACCGACTATTAATGCAATTTTAGAGAAGTAACAAACACTATGTAATTCATCTAATATATCATTAAGCCTAGGTATCAGATGTCGATATTTAATTGTTATTTTATTGATAGCTCTAAAATTGACACACATCCTCCAAGATCCATCTTTCTTTGACAAAAGCAACATTGGCATTGCACATGGACTCATGCTCTCCTTTACATGTCCCTTCATCAACTCATCAACTTGCCTCTGATGCTCTTTTGTCTTCTCAGGATTACTTCTATACATTGGCTTGTTGGGAATGGGAGCTCTAGGAATAAGATCAATATGATGTTCATTCCCTTTTTTTGGTGGTAAACGATTTGGGATCTCCTTAAGAATACATCATTATAATCCTACAACAAAGATAAAATAGCACTAGGCAAAGATTGTTGTTCCCATAACCTTGTAAAGGATCAAATAAGAATCTTTGTAAAGGATCAAGATCATTTGTGTTGTTCCCACAGCCTTGTATGGGTTATAATTGTTGTCAACTAAGTTTAAGTGTGCAAGAAAGTAAAGCCACATAGAAGGGTAAGAAGGTAAATTCACATGGAAGGGCAAGAACGTAAATTGGCTACGTAAGTCCTATTCAGGTTTCATGGAAGAGATATATAAAGACCTTGGAAGACAAAAATAGGGTAAGGTTAACACTATTGAATACATGGCAAAAAGAAGGGGAGTCGACAATATTGAATATTTAGCAAAACTTAGACAACTGACCAACCAAAGAGAATATCAAACCCTACACAGAAGAACACCACAAAGTAGCTGTAATGAATAGTGTCGTCTAGTGAACAGTAGCCGTCGAGTGAATAGTAGCTGTTGAGTGAATAGTACCGTCTTCAGAAGAAGAAGAGAAACCCGACGACCGACAAACAGTACACAGCAAAACGGAGAGAAACATGGCCAAAATCAGATTTGGGGGCTAAACAATGAACAAAGGTGGATGGTCGAAGCAATTGAGCAGCTATCGACGAGAAGGAGAGAGAAAACACAGCCATTGACGGTCGAAAAATTGAGCAAACCGGCGGATGAAGAGAGAGAAAATGCTGCCGACAAATGAGGAGAGAGAATATGCAAATTGGAGAAGGAGAGAAACTCGTGAGGAACGGCACACCAGCGGTCAACGAGGAGATGACACGACTGGACGGCTGAAAGTGGGTGGACTGCAAAGACCTATACGGCTAGATCAGAAGGAGAGAGAAATCCAATGAGCAAATTAGAGCAGACTGTTAGAGTGAGAAACCTGATACAGCTAGACGGGACTGGACGGTAGGACAAAGAAAAGCAGACCACCTGGCAAAAAGCGAGAAAATCTAGCTAAGTGGGTGAACAGAAAAGAGAAATCTAGTGAAGAGAGAGAAATCTGGTGGTAGGAGAGAGAAATCTGGCTGGACGGTGAGAGAGAAAAGGACAAGCAAGCCGTGAGACAATAAGATCATGAAACAAGGAGACGGGTGAGACCGTAAGACGGTGAAAGTGGGAATTGTGTGAGACAACGTAGAAAAAAAATTCAACGAAACACGTAAAGAACTCAACGTATTTCCAGATTTTTTCAAGATAGGTTAGAGAGTATTGCGGTAAACTTTAAAGCGTCAATGCAACAGCCTTTCAATTCAACAGAGGCAAGATGAGCTAAAAGAAGGGTAAACACAATAAGTGACACTCTTTTTGTTGTACTTGCTTAGTAATTGAAATAGTGAAAGGAGCAGAGAATTAAAGACATCTATTATAACTTGTGTTTACAAGTATAGTGGATAGTCTCAGTAAAGGGAGAGTCCCTACCACCATGGATGTATGTCATGTTGACGGAACCACATAAATCTCGCGTGTCCTTAATTTGATTTATGTTCTATGTGTTTGAATTGAGTTGTGAATGCAACTAAAGTATCAGCCAAAGCATAACCCAACGAAGACCTAAACAAGAACATTTGTATTGTTTATTAGGCAAGGTATCTGAAAGGTAACTTTGGGGATTATTATGATTAGTAGGTAGTAATAGATTTACCTTAGTCGAATCTGAGAAAGAGTTCGCTTTTAAGAAGAGGTTGAAGTTGTTCACTTACCTACAAATTGCGAATTGTAGTGATACTAGTTCACCCCCCTCTTAGTATCACAAACTAGTAGATCTTAGGGAGAAGTCGGGAACTTCAATTTGTTGCCTAGCTTGGAAGACAACCCTAACATCTGCTCTTTTTGCAAACACACTCACTTGTTTTCTTTCATCTTTACTCTTGTGAACTTGACTCTTGTACTTAGCACTCCCAAATGCTTTTACCTTGTTTTTCTCTCTTTCACTTTCTTTTCTCTCTACTCTCTCTTTCTTTTCACTTTTTTTGCTCACTTTCATAAAGTCTTACTTGGTCTTCATACATCTATTTTGGAGTCAATGGAACAAGTGTGAATGGTTTTCCATACATGGTGAAAAAATAGCAATTCTTGTAACCATCACGCAAAACGTTTCTATCAAATTACAGAGGATAGTCCAATAACAAATGCTTGACCTATATAGGTACAACATCACAAAACAACTTGTCCATATATCTACCAATGGAAAATGGAACCACAACTTATTTAGTCACTTTCACCACTCTATTTTCATTTAACCATTACAAATTATATGGCTTAGGATGTTTGGTTGTAGGCAAGTTCAATTTTTCCACCAACTACATTAGTGCAACTACCTCCATTTATGATCAAGTAACAAAATCTATCTTAAACTAAACATCGAGTATGGAAAATATTCTCCCACAGTATCTTAACATCTTCCTCCTCCTTAACCTCCACACTAAGGGCTCTCGTTGCTACTAAAAGCCTTCCACTATGCTCTAGATACTCTATCCCTTCAGCAACATCACTAGCATCCTCTAGTGGTAACATTTGGTCTTCATCCCTAGCATTATTGCCAGACACATAGTCATCATTCTTCTTAAGGTACATGGTTCTCTTGTTAGGACATTGTGAAGCCTCATGACCCCTACCTAGACATCTAACGCATTTGATGTCTTTAGTTTTATCTTAGGTGCCCTTAAGTTTTTCTTTAAATTTTCCCTTTTCAAGGCTGCCCCTACTAGTCTTGGGTCTATGTGAATTGGTTTTAAGTTTACAAGTTATCTTTTCTTCCTTTTTCCTCTAATTTGACTTCCAAAAAGATGAACCTGAGTTCTTATTATATCTAAAAGTGCTCCTTCCCTTAAGTTTCCTCTTAACTTTCATGACAATGTGTACTATATCTTCAAGCTTTACATAATGTTGTAGTTCTACCATATTAGTTATACTTTTATTCAACCCTTGAAGGAACTTAGCCATGGTTGCCTTCCTATCCTTCATTATATTTTCCTTAACTGTTGCAATTTCCATCTCCTTATGGTACTCTTCTAGACTCTTGGAACCTTGCTTAAGGCTTTGTAACTTGTTATACAAATCCCTATAATAAGAACTCGAAAAAAATCTCCTTCTCATCACAATCTTCAACTCATTCCAAGTTTCTACGGTTCTCTCAAAATTTCTTCTCCTAATGGTAATATACTGGTCTTACCATACTACAACATAATCAGTGAACTCTGCCACAACTAACTTCACTTTCTTCTCCTCAGATAAGTTATGACACTCATATATTAATTTTACCCTTCGTTCCCAATCCAAATAGAAATCAGGGTCAACTTTTCCTTGGAAAGAAGGTATTTTCTTTTTAATACTACTAAGATTTTTTTCTACTCCTTCCTCTACTCTATTTCTACTATCCCAACCTCCATTGTACCTATCATAAACATTTTCATTACCTCCTACTCCTCCACCATTTCTATTGCCACGTCCTCCTTTAAATCCACCCCTGAAGTTTCTACTAGGATTATCACCATCATCATAATCACCATCTTCACTTAAATCATGTTTAAATTACTCCTTCATGAACCTCCCAGCTAGCCTCTTAGGATTGACACTTGATTCCCCTTCTATTTTATCCATCTTGTCTAGCAATTCCCAAAACATTTGGTCAATCTTATCAAACTTTTACTCTAAGGATTTCATAAGTAATTTAAAATCTAGAACAACTACTTCCTCCTTTCTATGTGGGAAACTGCCTTCTTTAGCATTAGACATTGTGTATGCAAGATTGTTAGTAAATAAGAATATATCTAACAAAACTCACTCCCTTTTGTGTTTGCTCTCCATTTAACTATAGTAGTCCTTAACTCTTGTGTTTCGCACAATGAATTGCAAGACTCTAAGTACTTTTTCAATAGTTCCAAGCAAACTAAATTCAGAATAAACAAAACTTGAATATATCAATCCCAGACCTACCTCTTTAGAGAAGTGACAAGATCAAAGAAGATGGGCAATAAAGCAAACAAAATGACAAGGAATTCAATGATATGAGTAGTGTAATTAGACAACAATCAATTATTGAATATAATTGAGTAAATGACCAATTGAGCAATGAAGCATTCTTTTTTGTTAACTAATGGGTATTTCTATAAAAGTAACAAATAGTAAAAAGGCAACCCAAGAAATACACAATTTTTTTTTTGGTTAACTAATGGGTATTTCTGCAAAATGAATGACAGTAGTGGCCAAACACAAGAAACACAAGAATTTCTTCTTTTGTTTTTTTTTATTATTGAACCAATAATGAAGAACACATGAAAGAGATGATAACAAAGGTACAACTAACTTGAGTTAGAGCCAAAGCTCTAATATAAATGATACGAACTCTGATTATATGTAATTAGAACCTAACACCAATGTTGGTATAGGATCGTTCTAACAAAGATTAAAGGATTTGAAGTTCTAACCCAATGATTATAAACAACCAAGAACCATAACTATAAGATTCAGATGCCACTCCTAACAACAACATTGAAGAAGATAAGTCTATTGAACTAACACACTTAAGTATGAAAGTGCAGAATTAGTTCTCAAAGAACCATAGAAAATAGCTCATACATTCATGAAAATGGGTCTACCTCCTTCAGCCACCCTTTTTGCCTTTTTATATGCTAACCCCCCAAAACCCTAGCTAATAAGATGGATTTATTAAGGAAATTCGTCCAACCCACTATACAATAATAAAAACCTATGAAAATAACCCATTAAGATGCTGAAATTCGTTCAACCCACTACATAACAATATAACCCATGAAAATAATCCATTTAAATGCCCAAACATGGGCTCCTAAATCCAAATTCCTTCCTAAGGCCATGGTTCTCAAATTCCTTCATAGATGACATATTTGCAAGCTTTGGTGAAGCTTCCATCATCCTTAACTCGTACGTAATAACTTCCTAATAGTAAATGTTGCACAACAAGTTGTTGAGATCTTCCTTTATTTTCTTTGACCTTGCCCTTGTCATTGGTCCTCTAAGGTTTTGCAAAGCATCAACTCTTTTGTTGATTTAAGCTGGTACAATATGACTTCCATCATATAAGGCTAAAAAACCTCATGCCCTAAGGAGAAGGATGGGTGATACAATCATATTAGTTTTGTTGCCTTATGTATCACAACACAACCAATCTATCCATAACAAAAGTCCCTTGGTGGGAGGCAGCACGCGAGATGTCTCACCCCACTGTTAGCTCATTGAGGGCACTACGTGAGGGCCTTAATTCAGCCAAATGGGCCACTATTGAAGTCCCTCGTTGAACAGTAGCGAATGGGATGTCTCGCCTCAACATTAGCTACATCGCAATGGTGCTGGCCATTGTTGGAGTCGACTAACCAGTGGCCACAAGTGGGATGTCTCGCCCCGCCTTTCCTATAAGGGGCGTTATGTGCATGGCGTAGCCACACAACATTGGCTATTGCAAAGGTACCTTCGATGGCAATACAGCACAAGCTATTTCGCCACACTATCAGCCCATTAGGGGCAATGTGGGCATGGACCAGCTTTATGGTGTTGGTTGTTGATAGGTCCTTTAGTAGGCACTAGTGATTGGGTTGTGCCAACATAATGGCACTGCTTGCTGCAAGAGACCTTCAATGATCAATGGCAAGTGAGTTGTTTCTTCCTACCATTAGCCCATCAAGGGCAATGTTTAGGTGCACCAGCTGCTAGCGACCAGGTTGTGTTCCTCTTTATTTACTCTTGTAAAGAAGGCATCCACCAATCATCATTCAGCATCCACCAATGCCTACTGTCCGCACTCATTGTGCTTGCTATGTGCATGTATTGTGCCTATTGTCCTCACAAACTGTGGTTGCTATTTGCACAAGCTATACCTGCTGTCTGCCATACATGCTGTGCTTACTGTCCGCTCAAGCTCTACCTACTGTCCACACAAGTTGAGCCTGCTATTTGTGCTCCTACAGCTACTGTCTACACATGCTGTTCTTATTATTTATGCGTGCTGCTTCTACTATTAGCTCGTACTGCTACTACTGTCCATATGTGTTGCTGTTATTTTCTTACGTTACTGCTGCTCTCTCCTTGTGCTGCAACAATTTTCTTGCACCATTGTTGCTCTCCTTGTGCATTATAGCTATTTTCTCGTGCCACTGCTGCTATCCCTGTGCACTGCAGCTATTTTCTCGCACTGTTATTGGTTTGTTGGTTGATTCCTAGACTTGCTGCTACACATCCTACTACCACAATTTTTATAGGTGGCTGCTAATTCCCAAACTTGCTGCTGCATGTTTTGATTTTTTTTGCTTGATTCCTGGGCGTGCTTTTGCTAATGGGAAGCCTCCTAAGGTGCTGCTAGTTCTATTATACCCTCCTAGACATGTAGGGACATGTTGTTACTATTGGTATACCCTCCAGGACATGCACGGACATCGACTACTACTGGTATACCCTTTTAGACATGCAGGGACATGCTGCTAGTGCTGGTATACCTTCCTAGACCTGCTGCTGCTACTGGGAAGTCTCCTAGACATGCTATTACTGTTGGGAAGCCTCTTGGACATGTTGCTACTGCTAGGAAGTCTTTTGGATGTGCTGCTACTATTGGGAAGCCTCCTAGACATGTTGCTACTCTCTTCTTGGCTGACTACCTTCCTTTCTTTTTTTGGTGGTTGCTGCACTCTCCTTGGCCGGTTGCTCCTTGCTTTCTTTGTTCCTTTCCTTGGTCAGCTGTATTGCCTTTTTTCCTTGGTGGCTACTGCACTCTCCTTGGATAGTTACCCCTTGCTTTCTTTCTTTCCTTTTTACCTGGTTGCACCTTACTTGGTGGCTGCCATCTCTTTTGCTATTCACCTCTCATTTTCCCTAGGTTTACCGCTCACCTCGCTCTTTAGCTGGCTCTCTCAATTTTTTGCAGCACATCATTTTCTTTTTACAAGACACCTTAAGGTATTTATAAAACCTTGGAATTAGGGCTACACGATTATCAACAGTCATCGTTAATTCCCACATGTTGCCCTACAACCAACAGCCGGATTTGATTCCTAAAATTTAGGATTAATGGTCAATATTGACTTCCTAAAATTTAGGGTCAATGATCAACGGTCAATCTTGACCCCAAAAATTTAGGGTAATGGTTAATGTTGACTCCTCAATGCTAGGATTATCCTATCACTACCGATTTCTCCCAATGACCTCACTACATCTCAATAGAATTTATAATATCAAATCAACATATATAACCGTGTGAGATGATGTTGACAACATATCCAACATTAGCCATCAATGATGGACTTAACACTGTAAACATTATTTATGCTCTTTATGATATTAACTAGTAGTAGATGTAAAGATTCTCAATAGCAGCAAACAATTTAAGATTAAAGTAAAATTGATCAATAGAGGAACCCAAGGCTTTGATACTAATTGATAAGGACCTTTTTAGGCCTCACACTGAGAGGGGGAAGGGGTGAATTAGTATGAGATGTTAACTTTTCACAAATCTTTCCAAATTAAACCTTTATGACCTATTAAATTCTATGATCCATTTTTATCTAACTTTTTTGGGTGAGAATGGTTGTATAGATATCAAGCAAATGCAAGCACTCGAGAACACACAAAATTTTTATGTGGTTTACCCATAATGTGTAAGCTATATCTACGATGTGATAGGATCACTCTTAAATCACACAATCCATTCCTACTATCAAGGGATATAACTAATGTTGTGGAAGGATCACTCCTTAACCATTCACAATGATCTCTTGATCACTCCAAGAGTTTCCCACTCTTTTTCAAAGAAGTTCATAAAAAAATTATAATAAAAACTCCACTAAGAAAAATCTCTCCATATGCACAGGTTGTTATAGAAAACTACTAGAGGCTGTCTCCTAGCAGTTTTTCTTCTACTCTTTCTTGGCAATTTTTCTCCTGCTCTCTCTTAGTAGTTTTTCTTTTCCTCTTTCTTGGCTATTCTCTACAGCTTTCTCTTTCATTCTTTGCATTTCTCTCTTCCATTCTCTACTATTGCAATTCTCATTACCATTCTTTACTACTGCAATTCTTTCTATTGTTCTTTACTGCTATAATTATATCTCTCTTTGTTGTGCCCTAGCTCTCTTTTGGTAGCTATATGAGTATTTATAAGCCTTGAGTTTAGGATCTTACAATCAATGGTTAGCATTGATTTCTAAAGGTTGTCCTACAATTAATGATCAGCATTGATTCCTTAAATTTGAAGTCAATGGTTAGCATTAACTCCTTGAATTTAGGGTCCACGGTAAGCATTAACTTCTTGAGTTTAGGGTCAACAATTAGCATTGACTTATACCCAACAAATGACTAATAGTGCCACTGCTAAAAACAATGCCAGAGGCAATAACTAGTGCTTTCCTTATATCAAAAACACCACCAATAATTTGAATCAACTCGTTGTTTTTGGCAACACAAGGTGGGGTTGGCAGCATCCTAATTTTGGTCCTACTTTCTTCTTATAATTGTTTAATAAGTGCAACAATGACTATTACTATTGGTGGCTTCTACTTTAATAGGCTGCTCATTGGCTAGTGTTATCAACACTTTGTAAATGCAGTAAACACATATCAAAAGCACTCATAACATTAAATTAATAAAGACAAGTATATGAGATGCTGTTATCAACAAATCCAACATTAGCCATCGAAGATGGGCTCAAAACCCAACAAATCCAAATCCTTTATAAGCCATGTGATTGAGGAATAATTAGACTCTAAAAAATCAAGCTTAAGAAAAGGAAAGAAAGTTGTTTCCAAAAAATATAGTAATTTGTGCAGCATAAAAATGAAGATTCCACCATTTTAAGGGAAAAATGATCCTGAACTTTATTTGAAATGGGAAAGAAAGGTTAAACATGTATTTAATTGCCATACTGATTCCAAGGAGAAGAATGTAAAGTTGGTAACCATAGAATTCACTAATTATGCAAGTATTTGGTGGGACTAATTGGTGATAGGTAGAATAAGGAATGGTGAGAGGCCAATTTAGTCATGGGAAGTGATGAAATCAGTAATATGCAAAACATTTATACCTAGCCACTACCCTAGAGACTTGCATAGAAAGTTACAAAGGTTGGTGCAAGAGTCCTTATGTGTTGAGGACTATAACTAAAAGTTGGAGATAGCTATGATTAGAGCTAATGTAGAGGAAGACTAACAGGTTACCATGGCAAGGTTTATTAGTGGTTTGAATAAGGAAATTGTAGATGTAGTGAATTTACAACATTATTTGGAGATGGAGGAGTTGTTGTATAAGGTTATCAAGGTGGAGAAATAAATCATGTCCAAAGGATCCAAATTTGGGTGGGCTTCTAGTTTTACATGGAAGGCAACTTGGAAGGACACCGAAGTAACCTTAAAGCTAAAAGAAGATGCAAAGCCAAAGGAATCAATTGTTAATGTGAAAGGTAAAACTGATATAAAATCTTCTAAATCTTATGATATTAAGTGCTTTAAGTGTCAAGGACATGGTCATATTTCTTCTCAATGTCCAAATAAAAGTGCCATGATCATAATGGAGAATGGTGACATAGAAGGCATTAGTTCAAGTGAAAAAGAACTTACTAGGCGACATGCCCTATGAACCTTTAAATCAATTTATGATGCACACCCTAAAACGTTAAGAAATAAGTTGGGTTGATGAGATTAGAATCCTAATGAAACTAAGTCCTAAAAGTCCCAATCTTAAATTGCTTGGCTTGTGTACATCTTTACGTATGCCTAACCAACCTTGAACTGATATTTCTATGGACTTTGTCTTAAGATTACCAAGCTCTCCAAGTGGTAAGGACAACATGTTTGTTGTTGTTGATAGGTTTAGCAAAATGGCTCATTTTGTTGCATATTCTAAAACTATAAATGCAACAAATATTGCTAACTTATTCTTTAAGGAAGTGGTGCATTTGCATGGATTGCTAAGAATTATTGTTAGTGACAAGGATGTTAAGTTCTTGAGTCATTTTTGGTGTATTTAATGGAATAAATTAAGAACTAAACTCTTATTTTCTATTGTTGCACATCCTCAAATGGACAAACGAATTGAAGTAATTAAGAGGATACTCATTGCTTTGTTATGTACTATCATTCAAAAGAACTTAAGGCAATGGGAAAACTTTTTCCCAAATATTAAGTTTGCTTATAATAGATCTGTTCATTCTACTACTTCTTTGTCACTTTTTGAAGTTACTTATGGTTTTAATCCTTTAACTTATTTAGGTATTTATCTTTGCTTGCTAATGAATATGTAATATTGATGGTAAGATAAAGGTAGAATTTGTGAAGGATTTACACGCCAAGGTTTGGGCTAACATTAAAAGGAAGAATGAGCAATATTCTATACAAGTTAATAAGGAGCGTGTGTAGGTTGTCTTTAAACCTGGTTATTGAGTATGGGTGCATATGAGGAAGGAATGGTTTCCCTTACAATGAAAGTCCAAATTACAACCTCGAGGAGACAGACCATTTCAAGTCTTAGAAAGGATTAATGAAAATGCCTACAAGGTAAATTTACCAGACAACTATGGTAATGTTAGTGCTAGTTTTGATGTTGCTGACTTATCTTTGTTTAATTTTAAAGCTTGTTTTTCTTTTGGGTTGCTAGATTTTAAGTTGGGGCTGAATATATATGTAAAAAGCTCAACTTCTTGGGCTTATTCGGACGTATAGGTTTGGCTAAGTCCAGTTAGGTTTTTTTCTTTAATTTTTAAGCTTAGTTGCCATTAGTTGTAGTCTTTTAAGAATTCCTATATGAAGGTAGATTTATATTCCTTAATTAAAGAGACCACCTATAATTAATGTCTTTCCTATATAGGTATGAGAAGAAAAAATTTTTCTGATAGAATTATGATGTTTACATGCCTATATAAGGGCTACAACCATGTAAAATGAGAATCATTAATAATATTAAGGTATTTTCAATAAGCTTTGCTTTGCTTTCTTGTGTTCTTAGAAGAAAACTTTATCTTGACTTATCAAAGGAGTGATCCACCATTGTGGCATCTTATGATTGGGGTGTTAAGGATTTGGTTTCCTTAAAGTTTTGATCTGATCAATCCAACTTATTTCTTACCTTTTTGGGGTGTGCATAACAATTTCATTCAAGGTTTCCTAGGGGAGTTTGCTTAATGAGTTCTTATCATTACCTTTTCAATTAGTGGAGTGATATCTATAAGAGTGATGGGATTAAGGTGATATACTACCTTAAATAGTGTCTGACAATTAATGTAAGTAATAAAGTATAATCTATAGGAATGATGGCATTAAGGTGATATACTACCTCAAATAGAGTTTGACAATTAGTGTAATTAGTGGAGAGAGAATTATAGGAGTGATGGGATAGAGGTGATATACTACCTTAAATAGAGTCTAACAATTAGTGTAAGTATTGGAGTGAGATCTACAAGAATGATGGGATTAAGGTGATATACTAACTCAAATAGACTCAAACAATCAGTGTGAGAAGAGCTCCTATTGTAGGCAAATTCAGCATATGTAAAATGTTCCTCCCAACTCTTCAAGCTCTTGCTAATTAATGACCTTAGCAAGGTTGATAGGGTTTTGTTTATCACCTTAGTTTGGCTATCAATTTTAGGGTGGCATGTAGTGCTAAACATGAACTTGGTGCTTAAAGTCCTCCATAATGTTTTCCAACAATAACTAAGAAACTTCACATCTTGATTTGAATCAATACTCTTAGGTATTACATGAAGCCTAATGATTTCTTGGAAGAATATATAACTAATGTGGGAAGCATTATCCATCTTATGGAAAGGAATAAAATGAGCCATCATGGAGAAGCAATGTATTACCAGCATAAGAGAATGCTTTCTCCTTAGAGTTCTTAGTAGCCAATCTGCAAAATCTATGCTCACATTAGTCCCAAGAATCTTTACAACTAGAAAAGGAGTGTAAAATCCTTAAGAACTATTTATCAATGGCTTGAACACTTTTATTCATTCCCAGCCAATTGAAATACACTTGAAGTAATGGTAAAATTTTATTCATCCCATAATGGCCCAACTAAACCATTACCATAAGCTTGTCAATCCAATAGATCTCACACTGCATAACTTTCCAATCTTAAAGAGGAAAGCATCATACTTCTAAAACTTGCAGGCTATCTTCACATCATAGGACATATAGATGAAAGAGCAATCATAGTCTTTAAGGTACAAGTCCTTGATTAGCTTAAATTCAAGTAGCTTGGCGTTAAGTAGGGAAAGTAATGCATGTCTTTTTGATGACGAATCTACTACTACATTTGGCCAACTATATTTATGCTTGATAACATAAGGAAATGGTTCTAAGAACTTCACCTAACAAGCATGTGTCTTGCTAAGTTTCCCTTGTAAATGCTTTCTTTAGTGACTCATAATGAGGCTGAATTACAATCTCTCCTAATAGTAAGTAAAACTATCATGTTTCAAGTACTCAAATATAAAATGGCCCATGATTAATATGTCCATAAAACATAGCGGTCATAAATCTTGATTATTTTTCCTTTTATGGTTTGAATGGTTTATTGCCTAAAAAAATGAGTTTATGGTAGAGATCAAACTGTCTCCATTATTCCAACACCTATTTCCAACTTATTCTCATAATTTGTTGTAAGGAATCATAGGTCTAATGACTAGAGCAAGGTCTAAATGTATAAAGGAAGCTTTAGAGTGGTTAATCATGGAGATGTTAGTAAAGGAAGCTATTTTAGATGAATCAAGTGCATTACCAACATTAATCACCTATCTATATTTGGTTAAAGATGAAATATGCATAACACATGAAGAATAAGGCTTGGAGAGGTTTATACAACCTAGTCCATATGTTTGTAATCAATTGGAGCCCAATTTGCAAGCTTAAAATGTATGCAAGTTTTAATTTGCATTTAGGCCTTTACTGAATTTTTCTTTGCATTCTTGCAATTCAATTGGGTTTTCATTTGTTTTATTTTGCTTCAATCCATATATGTAGTAGGGCTTAGTGGTCATGGGCTAGGGCTTTTGTTTTCAGCTTAATAAGAATTTGAATTTTCAAATTTAAGTTATTGTTGAGTTGTTTGTTAATTAGTTATGGTAAAGAACAAAGGGGAAAACTATTTATCAAGAACTTATTTTGTTCTTATTAAGGCATCTTGTGGTGACCTAATTCATCATAGCTTTGGTTCTAATAAACTTGTTTGATTAGGGTCAAGGTCTCTATGCTTGATTTAAATACTTTCCTAGGGTTTTAATTCTGCGTAATTGGGTTTTAGGCTTAACTTAGCCTAAGGTTTACATTATTTGGTATCAAAACTTTGGCTTTTCAAATTAGGTTTTATCTATCGTTTATTTTCTTTGTTTATTCTTCATATGTATTATTCATTTGCAGAAAAAATAATCAATCGAATCATTGATTAGAATGAAATGTTACTCATTCAATCTAAAAACTGTTACATTCATCTAATTACTTTGTTTGTTTTGCATCTCCTTATTTAGTTTAGGTTGGTATTCATGAATCCTTATTCAATTAGGATTCATCAAAAACGTTTTCCTTGTTCAATTTAGATTTCTCAATTTGTAATTTTTGGCCAAAATTCAAGAATTCACAAATCCTAATTAAACTAGGATTCCTTGTTTGATTAGGATTTGACCAAATTTGCTTGTCTTGTTCATTTCTTCATTTTGATCATAGTTTATCATTTTAACTCCATTGTTGCTTGTTGTTTTGGTAAGAACCTTGATAAAGTCATTCATAAAGGGCTTGTATGAGGACTTTGTCCTTTGTGCTTTGATCCTTAGTAGATTAGCCTATAGAACTAATCCTGAGGAGACAAAGGAGATACAAAAGAAAGTGGATGAGTTAGTGCAAATAGAATTCATAAAGGAGAGTTTTAGCCTATGTTTAGCTCCTATCATTTTGGTGCCAAAGAAAGATAGAACATGGCACATGTGTATGGATTCCCAAGCCATCAATAAAATCATTGTAAATTATAGAAATCCTATCCTTCAGTTAGATTATATTGCTTGATCAATTGCATGGTTCATATGTATTTTCTAAAATTCATTTAGTGAATGATTATTAAATTTGTATGAAAGAAGCAGATGAATGGAAAATTGCCTTTAAGACAAAATATGGATTGTGTAAGTGGTTAGTGATGATATTTGGTTTAACTAATACACCTAGCACGTTTATGAGGTTAATGGATCATGCCTTGTGTTCTTTCATTGGTAAATTTGTTGTAGTCTACTTCAATGATATTTTAATGTATAACAAAAATCTAGATGATCAAGTCAAGCATTTGCACATTGTTTTTAGTGTTTTAAGGGAGCATCAACTTTATGCTAATCTTAAGAAGTGTGTGTTTTGTATGGAACCCATTGTTTTCCTTGCTTTTGTTATGAGTTTGCATGGAATAAGTGTAGATGAAGATAAGTTCAAAGCAATTAAAGATTAGGTTACACCTAAAAATACAAATGAGATGAGGAGTTTAATAAAGAACCCACTAGGCGACCTGTCCTAGGAACCTTTAAATCAAATTGTTATATACACTCCAAAAAGTTAGGAAACAAGTTGGATTGATCCAATCAGAACCCTAAGGAAATTAAATCTTAAAAGCCCCCATCTTTAGATGTCACAAAGATTGATTACTCCTTCGATTGATTACTTCTTCCAACAATATAGGAAAGCAAAGCAAAGTTTGTTGAAAAATATCTTAATCTTATTTGTTTCATATAGTTGTAGACTTTATATAGGCATGTAAACATCTTAATCTTAAAAGAAAATGATGTTTCTTAACATATCTCTATAGGAAAAACCTTAATTACAGGGGATTTCTTTAATTAATGAATACAATTTTACCTTGATGTAGGAATCCTTAAAAGACTATAGTTAATGACAATTAGGCATAAAAGTCCTAAAAGCCCCAATCTTCAGATGCCACAAACGTTAATTACTCCTTTGATAAGTTAAGACAATGTATTCTTCCAAGAACAAAAGAAGGCAAAGATGAACTTATTAATGAAATTCATTCAGCCCATTATATAATAATAAAAACCCATGAAAATAACCCATTTAAATGTTGAAATTCATCCAACCCACTACATAATAATATAACCCATGAAAATAACCTATTTAATATAACCCATGAAAATAACCTATGTAAATGCCCAAACATAGGCTCCCAGCTCTAATTTCCTTCCTAAGGCCATGGTTTTCATATTCCTCTACAAATGATACATTTGTAAACCCTGGTAAAGCCTCTATCATCCTTAATTCATGTATAGCAATTTCTTATAAGTAAATGTTGCATAACAAGTTTTAGAGTACTTCCTTTATTTTCTTTGATCATGCCCTTGTCATTAGTGGTCCAAGGTTTTGCAAAGCATTAACTCCTTTGTTGACTTGAAATGATAATATGGCTTCCATCATTCCTGCTCTTCTTAAGATGATTTGTCCTCAAATCAGCACTTATATCATTAAAGAAAAAAGGAGAAACGTTAGAAACATTAAATGTTGCACTCATATTATACTCACCTGGCAAGTCAAGTTCATATGCATTATTATTGACTCTTACCACCACTTGAAAAAGACCATCTCCCTTTGGTTGCATCTTTGATTTCCTTTGCATAGGAAATCTATCCTTCTGTAAGTGTACCTAAACCCAATTACCAGGTTCAAAAGTGATATGTCTATGACCTTTGTTGGCTTGTGTTTCATATTGTTTGGTTTTTCTCTCAATGTTAAACCTAGCTTTCTTATAAAGTTGCCTAACCACTTTAGCCTTCTTTTTCTCATTTAAATTAACCTTGTCTTGTATAAGTAATGGTACTAAATCCAAAGGAGATGATGGATTTAAACCATAAACAAGCTCAAAAGGAGAATAACCCATAATACTATGAATAATGTGATTATAGGCAAACTCCATAAAAGGCAAACATTCTTCTTGGGTTCTAGAGTTCTTACCAATAATAGCACATAACAACGTACCAATAGTTTGATTTACTATCTCAATTTGTCCATCTGTTTGTAGATGGCAAGTTGTAGCAAACAACTTTGTTCCAAATTTACCCTATAATATCTTCCAAAAATGGCTAAAACTTTTGTCACCTAAATGCCAACGTGTCCCATTAAACCAACCCCATGAACTTCTCTCACAAGTAGTATTCTCATAGATCATTGAGGAATACAATGCTTCTTTTCTCTAAACAAATACCCCTCATGTTTATAAAACTTACCAAATGTTGTTTTTTCATATATAGCATACACATTGCCAAAGTCAATATCATTAATATACAAATTAATAATCTGCTCAAAGCCTAACAACTTCACACTTAAAGTACTAATCAATATGTACCAACATGACAATGCGTTAGTAACAACATTTTCCTTATTTCATTTATAATGAATTATATAAGGTTGTTTCAATAAACTCAACCCATTTTACATGCCTCCTATTCAACTTATCTTGCCCCTTTAAGTGTTTTAAAGGCTCATGATCAATATGAATTGTAAACTCTTTAGGCCACAGGTAACACTACCACGTTTCTAAAGTCCTAACAAGTGTATACATTTCTTTATCATAAGTTGGATAATTCAATATTGCCCCACATAACTTCTCACTAAAGAATGAAATAGGTTATTTCTCTTGCATGAGAACTCCCCAATCCTAATGCCTAATGGGTCACATTTAATTTCAAAGATCTTAGAAAAATCAAGCAAAGCAAGAAGTGGTGCATTACACAACTTAGACTTAAGAAAATCAAAGGCATCTTATTGTTTCTTATCCCATTTAAAACCCACACTTTTTTTAATCACCTTAATCAATAGTGCAGCTATGATATTAAAATCCTTCATGAACCTCCTACAAAAGTTAGTCAAACCATGGAAACTCCTCACATTGCTTACAACCATTCTTAAATAGCCTTAATCTTCTTTTTATCAACATTTATGCAATGAACAGACATAATATAACCCATGAAAATGACATGATCCTTGCAAAAATCACATTTCTTCAAATTGGCATACAATTTCTCTTTTCTTAACACATCAAGCATGCAATGCAAATGTTCAATATGCTCTTCTAAATCCTTACTATATACTAATATGTCATCAAAATAAGCACAACAAATTTTCCTGAAAAAGGTCTCAAAACATAATTCATTGATCTCATAAAAGTGCTAGGTGTATTAGTAAAACCGAAGGGCATAACTAACCATTCATACAACCTATGCTTAGTCTTAAATGTAGTTTTCCATTCATTACCTTCCCTTATTCTAATTTGATGATACTCACTCATAAGGTAAATTTTAAAAAAGTAACAAACACCACACAATTCATCAAGCATATCATTAAGCCTAGGTATAGGATGTCGATACTTAATTTTTATTTTGATGATAGCTTTACAATCGACACACATCCTCCAAGATCTATCTTTCTTTGGCACAAGCAACATTAGCACTGCACATGGGCTCATGCTCTCCCTTATATGTCCCTTTTTCATCAATTCATCAACTTGCCTTTAAAGTTCCTTTGTCTCCTCAGAATTACTTATATATGCTAGCTTGTTGAGAATGGGAGCTTCAAGAATAAGATTAATGTAATTTTCAATTTCTCTCCTTGTTGGTATACCATCTGAGAACTCTTCAAGGAATATGTCATTATAATCTTACAATAAAGATGAAACAACACTAGGTAAAGATGAATCAAGTTCAGTGTTAAAGAAATAAGAATCCTTGTAAAGGATCAAGATCATTTGTTGCATAGCTAAGAAGGCAACCCTAACATCTACTTCTTTTGCAAACACAGTCACTTGTTTTCTCTTATCTTCACTTTTTAAAACTAAGCACTCTTGTATATATCAATCTTAAGTGCTTTCACCTAGTCTTTCTCTCCTTCACTTTCTTTTCTCTCTATGCGCTTACTAGGAATTCCTTAATGAAGACCAATAATTGCAATGATCCATACCCATCATGATAAAATTTCAAAGATTACCTATACCTGTCAGCCAAGGTTATAAACTCATTGAATACATCAATGTAGTGCGCAGCTCAGAACATCTAAAGGCATCAAAAACCTATTATTGCCTCAAACTTCCTTGACCTAGAGGGCCATAGTCCCTTTGAGAAGCTAGCCATGAGCTTACCACTCGGTTTGTTGCTCTTCAATGGCAATAGTGACAACTCCTTCCTAGCTTACCATACTCACAACTTAAGCAAGAACCAAGTCGTACATTGGATTTAACCATTGCTCTAATACCACTTGTCACAGAGTTAGACTTGGATTATGCTAATCCATATGGCACTTAGAGTCCTTAAGAGAAAAGATGAACTAAGTAAGCCTTAGAGAGTTTGAAAGGATTGGCTTGGAGTCAAGAGAGGTAAGTAAGAGGCTAGAAAACCGTAGGCATAAGAGAGCTTTGTAAAGGAGAGAACTTCTCAATTAAGTGGTGTCTTACAAATCAGAGGAGCGGGGGTATTTATACTTGTTCCACCTCCTTAACGTGTGGCTACAATTGCTTGCTCCAAATTTCTATGGAACAATTTAGATCAAGACTATTTTAAAATATTTTAGATATTTACAAAAGAGAATTATAGATACTTGACAGATAAGCATGCATCTGGAATGTTTTTGCAAAGTCTTTAAGCAGTAGATGGCTAGGCCTCCAATGGGCCTAGTTTGGCAATACTTTTAGACAAATTGTGATAGTAGGCACGACCTAACTAATTATGGCTAAGAGCACATTGCCAATGAAAGGGATGAGGTGATCGATACATGCCAAAGGCTGACAGATTGACCTATCCCAAAATCCAATTACAAGCTTTTTAATTACGACGACTTAAATATACGCTATTAGAGCTAGAATTACTACTACTTTTGGCACTATACTTGCCCTCTAATGGATCTTCCCCAAGGGATTTAGATTGTACTCATTCCAATTACCAAACTCATAAAAGCTCAAGATTGTTATTTATTGTCACTACCTCCTGGTGTTAAGATTGGTTAATTTGTGTGCCTGTTGTTGAGCCCATCTTTGATGGCTAATGTTGGATTTGTTGTCAACAGCATCTCACATTTTGTCCTTTTTGATTTGATGTTATGAATGCCACTGAGATGTAAAGAGATCATTGGTCAAAACTGTTGATGGCGAGTCAACCATACATTCAATAAGTCAATGTTGACCATTGACCTTAAATTTTAGGAATCAATTATGACTATTGATTGTGGGGCAACCCTTTGGAATCAATGCTGAGTGTTGAAAATTGTGCAACCCTAATCTCAAGGCTTATAAATAGATCCATGCATTTATTAAGACGTGGGTATGCTGTAGAAAAAATTAAGAGAGAATGACAAAGAGAGTGATTGACAAAGAAAGGTGCAGCGGCAAACCAAAGAAAGGTGCACTTGGTAAAGAGGTGATAGCAGCCACGAAAGAAGGAGTCAGCCACACTAAAGGGAGAAAAAGGTGCAGCAACCACTAAAGAAGAAGGTGTGCAGTAGTAAACCAAGGAGAGGTGTGCAGGGGCAACTAGTCAACCATGCCAAGGGAAAAGGTGTGTAGTGGCAAACCAAAGAGAGTTATGTATCGATAACTAGTCAACTAAACCAAAGAAGAGGTGTGTAGTAGACTAGTCAACTATACTAAGGGAGAAGGTGTGCAGCACCAACCATTCAACCACACCAAGGGAGGCGGTGTGCAGCAGTAACCAATCAACCACATTGAGGGAGAAAGTGTGTAGTGGCAAACCAAGGAGTGGTGTGTAGCGGTAACCAATCAACCAACCAAGGGAGAAGGTATGCACCAACAACCAAGGAAACCATAGGCATAAGGTGTAGTGGCAACCAAAGAAACCATAGAAGAAGGTGTAACAGCAACCAATCAAAGCAGGTGTAGCGGCAATTAATTAATGAAGAAGGAGGTAGCAGCCATTAAAAGAGAGGTAGCTGCACCAAAGAAGAATGAGCAGCGGCAACCAAAGAATGAGGAGATAGCAGTAGCATCTAGGAGGAGTGAGTAGCAGCAAAGCAAACCAATAGCAGTACCAGAGGAAGAAGGAGAATGTAGTGATGAACGAAACAAACAATTACAACAAGGAGAAGCTAGCAATTGTAGTAAAGAGAAGGCAACAATTGCCACAAAGAGGAAGGTAACAATTGTAGCAAAGAGAAGGCAACAACTGCAGTAAGGAGAACAATAACTAAAGCAAGGAAAAGGCGGCAGTAGAGGAAGGAAAAGATCCTCATTTTGTAATAGCAACCTTGCACATTGAGTGATCCTTCTTAAGAAAGTCATAAACCTTTTTATAAACTTCTTGAAAAAGAGTGGGAGACCCTTGGAGTGCTTGGGAGATCACTTTTTGATTAGGAGGTCACTGTAAGTGGTTAAGGAATGATCCTTCCACAACATTACCTATATCCCTTGATAACTAAAGTGGATTGTGTGATTTAGAAGTGATCTTATCACATCGTAAACATAGCTTACACATTGTGGGTGAACCACGTAAAAAATTTCTGTTTGTTCTATGGTGCTCATGCTTGCTTGATATCTATACGAACATTCTCATATTAAGAAGCAGCAAGAAAAAATTGAATCATCGATTATAACAGGTCATAGACATTTAATCCAAACAAATTTGTAAAATGTAAGCATTTTATACTGATTCACCCCTTCTTCCTCTCAGAGTGAGACCTAAGAAGGTCCTCATCAAGTGGTATCAAAGCTTGGTTCTTTTATTGATCCATCCTATTTACTTTGATATGAAATTGTTTGTTGTTGCTCCAACTCTTTACATCTATTATTGGTTAATATCATAGATAGCATGAACAATGTTAACAACAAGGGCATTCCCACTTCCGATGGACAAAATTATTAGTTATGGAAGAATAGAATGCTTCTATATCTGATGTCACTTGGTCTGAATGTGTTTAATCTTCTATTAGTGGCCTTACTCCTGTTGTTGAAGGTGCTGCTATGACACATACTGATAAGAAGAATTTAGAGTATGATGGAAAAGTTAGAAATGACTTATATGCCTTCATATCAAATGAAGAATTCACCAAAGTGATGAGGTGCAACACAACCAAACAAATTTGAGACAAATTAAAGAATATTTATAAAGGAGACAAGGTTGTGAAGGAAGCCAAGCTACAAATCTGAAGGAGCATATTTGAAGACAAAAACATGTAGAATGATGAATCTGTGGATGCCTTCTTTACGAGAGTAAATGAAATTATGTGATTTATTAGACACTATAAAGAGGAGATCAATAATGCTATTGTGGTAAGAGATATTCAGAACCTTACCGAAAGCTTTCAATGCCAAAGTTTCCTCTATAGAAGATAGAGATTTAGATAGGCTGCCCTTAGATGATTTATATAGCATATTGGTGACTTATGAAATGAGAATAGCCCTAATGAAGAAAGAAAAGAAGTCTAAGGAAGAGAAGGAGTTGACTTTCAAAGCAATAAAGAAATTAAAGATTAAAGACTAAGAAGAAGAATCCGACAGCAACTCTAAAGAAGAAAATGGTGATACTAAACTTGATAAAGTCATGACATATATCCCCAAAAATATAAGGAAAGGAAATGGGAAGTATAAGGGAAAATTATCCTTGAAGTGCTTTAGTTATAGAGCAATTAGGCACTTTGTTGTGGACTGCCCAAAGAGAAAAAAAGCTGATAATGATGATGATCCCAATGATGATGCTGCAGAGAAAATGCTGGTTGCTTAAGCAAATGTTGAACAAGACTTTTCAAGTGATGAGGAATCAATTGAAGAGGAATATAATGAGTTGGTGCAATAACTTAAGAATGAATTGAGAGTTTGTTTACACAAAAATAGCAAGCTAGAAAAAGAGGTAAAGCATGAAAGAAAAAGGATTTGAGGCAAGAGAAAAGGAGTACTTAAAGAGAATTGAGGAGCTAAATGTACTTTGGGCAGAGCAAGGCAAGATACATGAACATCTTGGTGCTAAGGTTATTGCACAAAAGCAAGAGGTGCTGATTTTGAAAGCCAAGCTCCACAAGGCTAAGTCCAAACTGAAGAAGTATGAAGAAAGCTTTATGTTGGCTATGGAAGTGAGAGAAAAGTCGTCTTCAGCAAATGCCATTGAGGAGGATGCTACCAAAAACTTGGATGAATGTCTAAGCAAGCAAAGACCTCATTCCATCAGGAAGAAAGGACTTGGCTATGTTGCAAAGTCAAATGAGAGGGTAATAAAGAAAAAGAAAATTGTGTTTGTGCCTGAAAGCAAACACAATGATCTTGTGGAGAAAAGAACCCAATCCAAGCTAAAATAGGTTAGGAAAGATGTGTTAAAAACTCCCATCCAAAGGAGACAGGTTGTCAAAGACAAAAAGAAGGCTGCCAAAATAGTTGTTGAAGATAGGAGACATGAACCATGTTGTGGTATAGAAGATTGGGACATCTTGGACAAAAAAGGCTAAACAAGTTGTCCAAAAATAAATCTATGAAAGATGTACCCAAGCTGAGAAGAGAAAGAAATTCCATTTGCAGCATGTGTCAAAAAGGGAAAATGGTGAATACTTCCCATAAAAATGTGGAGATTCAAACAAAGAAGCCATTAGAGCTCATTCATTTGGACCTTTGTGGGCTTATGAGACAAAAATTAACAAAGGGTGATAGGTACTTCATTTCTTGTAATTGATGATTTTACAAGAGTGACTTGTATTATATTCTTGAAACATAAGTTAGATGCTCTCAATAATTTCAAGAGCTATAAGAGGCTAGCTGAAAATCAGTTGGGGGAAAAAATCAAAAGGCTTAGGATAGACAATGGGAAAGAATACACATGTAGTGAATTTGAAATTTATTTGAAGAAGCATAGAGTGAAGCATGAATATGATAGTCCTTACATACCTTAACAAAATGGTATGGTTGAAAGGAAGAATAGAAACCTAATGGATATGGCAAGAACCATGTTGGCTGAGCATGGTACTTTACATGGCTACTAGAGAGAGGCTATCACTACTGTAACTCAAATTCAAAACAAATACTTGACAAGACACCCTATAAGTTATGGAATAAAAAGAAGTCAAGTGTAAAACATTTAAAATGTTTTGAAGTCCATGCCTCATTAAAATCAAAGGTAAGAATCTTGAAAAATTTGATGAGAAGGCTGATGAAGGCATATTCTTAGGCTATGTACCAAATGGAAGAGGCTTTACATGTTGCAACAAAAGGTTGTAAAAAATTATGGACAACTTTGATGCTAAAGTAATTAAAGATGCCATTTGTATTAACAAAAAAGAATCTAAAAATGATGAATCAGAGGCTATTCAGCATAGGAAAGACATTGATTCTCAAATTACAAGTGATTAAGAAGAAGAATCAAGGCATTCCCAAACTCATAAAAGAGTCAAAGCTTAATTTGAGGCTTAAAACATCATTAGTAGTCAAGAGGACTCTGTGTAAACTAGGAGAAGACTAAAAGTTGAGGTTGAACCAAAGTTAGTGGAAGAAGTATTAAAGCACAAGGAATGTGTGTGTGTGTGTGTTATGAATGAAAAGCTTCATCAAATTGAAAAGAACAACATTTGGTGTTTACTACGTAGACCTAAAAGGAAAAACATTATTAGAACCAAATGGGTGTTCAAAAATAAGCTTATTGAAAATGGTGAGGTGGTAAGAAATAAGGCAAGACTTGTTTGCAAAGGCTACTCACAAGTAGAAGGGATTGACTTTAAAAAGACCTTTGCTTTTGTTGTAGGCTTGAAGCAATTAGAATATTTATGGCTATTGTTACTCAAAGAAATTACAAAGTTTATCAGATAGATATGAAGTTTGCATTTCTAAATGGAGAGCTTAAAGTAGAGGTATTTATTAAATAACCTGATGGTTTTATATTTGATCATTGTGGTTCAAATGTGTGCAAATTGAACAAGGCTTTATATTGCTTAAAGCAAGCTCTATGAGCCTGGTATTCCAAGTTTGATACATGTCACAAAGATATGAACTTCAGAAAAGGGAATGTGGATAGCAATTGGTACATAAAAGAAGATAAACAGGGTCGATTAATTTTTATGGTTTATGTTGATGAGATAATTTTTGCTGCTAAAAAGGAGGCCTTTTGTACTACTTTTATTGATTAGATGAAGAAGAAGTTTGAGATGTCTATGTTAGGTGAAATGAATTCTTCTTAAGGTTATAGGTTTTGTATTGCAAAGCTAGAATTTTTGTCTCCCAAGAAAAGGATGCTTTTAAGTTGTTAAAAAGGTTTGGGATGGAGAACTCTAAAGAAGTAAGCACTCCAATCACCATTGGAACAAAGTTAAGCAAAGATAAAGAAGGCAAAATGGTTGATTAGAAGGAATATAGAAAGTTGATGGGAAGTTTACTATATTTGTTAGCATCAAGGCTTGATCTTGGTTTTGCTCTAACATTTTGTGCTAGGTTTCAAAGTGACAGTAAGGAATCTCATCTCATGGCTACTAAGAAAATTCTGAGATATGTGTAGGGTACAATAAATTATGGGTTGCTTTATGATAGAAGTGGATAGCTTAATTTGCATGGGTATATAGGTGCTGATTGGGTTGGAAATTATGATGATAGAAGGTCAATGTCAGGTGATACATTTTATTTGGGTAGTAGATGTGTTTCATGGCATAGTAAGAAGAAAAATTTAGAGACTCTAAGTATTATAGAGGTTGAATATGTGGCTGTTACTCAGACTTGTACTCAATTACTATGGATAAAACAATAGCTTAAAGATCTGAAGGTGGATGTGTAGCTAACATTGCTATTTGGTTGTAACAACCAAAGTGCCATCAATTTATCAAAGAATCCTATCCAACACTTTAAATCTAAACATATTAAAAATAAGTACCACTTCATTAAAGAAAAAGTGGCGAAAAATAAAGTAAAGTTGAAGTATGTGCCTACCGTGGAGCAAGTTGCAGATATATTCAAAAACCTTTGTCAAGAGAGATGTTCCAGAAGTTAAGGTTGACCTTATGTGTTTAGCCTCCCCTTCCCTCTTTTATTATTCTTTGGATTTGTTGTTAAAGGGGGAGATATTTTGAATAAATCCAAAGAATGTATATACTAATTAAAAAGGGAAGTAGCTTGATAAATAAAAGGGGAGAAATTGTCAAAGGGGAGGAAAAAAAAAGGGAGTTAAAGGTTGTTCCCAATTGAAATCATGTGCATATATAAAAAGGGAGAGGCATGTTTTAGGGGGAGTTGTGAATGTCAAAAGCTACTACTTGTGTTTAATTGTTAATTTTTGGATTTAATGTATTGCCAACAAATCCAAAAGGACAAATTGTTGAACCCATCTTTGATGGTAATATTGGATTTGTTATCAATAGCATCTCACATATTTGTCCTTATTGATTTGATGCTATGAATGTTGTTAAGATGTAGAGAGATCATTGGTCAAAATTGTTGATGGCAGGTCAACCCTAAATTTAATGAGTTAACGTTGACCATTGATCCTAAATTTTAAGAATTAATGTTGATTATTGACTCTAAATTTTAAGAATCAATTTTGACCATTGATTGTAAGGTAACCCTTGGGAATCAATGCTGACTGTTGATGATTATGTAACCTTAATTTGAAAGCTTATAAATACATGCATGGATTTATCAAGACGTAAGTGTGCTGCAAAAAAATTAAAAGTGAACGGTAAAGAGAGTGACTGGCAAAGAAAGGTGTAGTGGCAAACTAAAGCGAGGTGCAGCTAGCAAAGAGGTGACAACAACTACCAAAGAAGGAGTCAACCACACTAAAGGGAGAAGAAGGTGCAACAACCACCAAAGAAGAAGGTGTGCAGCAACAAACCAAAGAAAGGTGTGCAGCAGTAACCAATCAACCACACCAAGGGAGAAGGTGTGTAGAGGTAAACCAAGGAGAAGTGTGCAGCAGCAACCAATCAACCAAACCAAAGAAAATAAGTCTAGTGGCAACCAGTCAAACACACCAAGCGAGAAGGTGTGCAATGACAAACTAAGGTGAGGTGTGTAACGGCAACCAATCAGCCACACTAAGGGAGAAGGTATGTGGCGGCAAACCAAGGAGAGGTGTAAAGTGGCAATTAGTCAACCACACCAAGGGAGAAGGTGTGCAGCAGCAAACTAAAGAAAGGTGTACAGAGGTAACCAGTTAACCACACCAAGGGAAGAGGTGTGCAGTAGCTAACCAAGGAAAGTTGTGCAATAGTAACCAATCAACGATACCAAAGGAGAAGGTGTGTAGTGGCAAACTAAGGAGAGGTGTGTAGTGACAACCAATCAACCACACCAAGGGAGAAGGTATGTTGTGACAACCAAGAAGAGGTGTGCAATGATAACCAATTAATCAAACCATGGGAAAAGGTGTGCAATGATAACTAATTAGTCAAACCAAGGGAGAAGGTATGCAGTAGCAACCAATCAACCAAACCAAGGGAGAAGGTGTGCAGTTGCAAACCAAGGAGAGGTGTGTAGTAGTAACCAATCAACCAAACCAAGGGAGAAGGTATGTAGCAGCAACTAATCAACCAAACTAAGGGAGAAGGTGTAAAGTGGAAACCAAGGAAACTAAAGGTATAAGGTGCAGTGGCAACCAAAGAAACCAAAGGAAGAAGGTGCAGCAATAACCAAAGGGAAAAAGTGCAGCAATAACTAATTAAAGAATGTGCAGCGATAATCAATCAAAGAAGGTGCAGTAGAAATCAATCAAAGAAGAAGGAGGTAGTAGTTGCCAAAAGAGAGGTAGTCGCACCAAAGAAGGAGTAGCAGCAACAAAAGAACGAGGAGACAGCAACAGCATCTAGGACAAGCGTACAATGGCAAAGCAAACTAGCAATAGTACCAGAGGAAGAAGAAGAGTGTAGCGGTAAAGGAAGCCAGCAATTATAGCAAGGAGAAGGTAGCAATTATAGTAAAGAGGAAGGTAGTAATTACAGAAAGGAAAAGGTAGTAGAAGAGGAAGGAGAAGGTTTGCGTTCTACAATAGTAGCCATATGCATTGAGTGATCCTTCTAAAAAATGTTTTAGTCATAAACCTTTTTATAAACTTCTTAAAAAAGGGTGGGAGACCCTTGGAGCGATTGAGAGATCAATCCATTGAGTAATTGGGAAATCAACTCTTTAATTAGGAGGTCATTGTGAGTGGTTATGGAGTAATCCTTCCACAAGTGGTTAAGCAGTAATCCTTCCACAACATTAACTGTATCCCTTGATAATAAGAGTGGATTGTGTGATTTAGGAGTGATCCTATCACACTGTGGACGTAATTCACCCATTATGAACCATGTAAAAATTTTGTGTGTGTTCTTGGGTGCTCATGCTTGCTTGATATCCATACCACCATTCTCACATAAAGAAGTAAGAAAAAAATTGGATCATCAATTTTAACAAGTCACGAAGATTTAATCTAGATAAATTTGTAAAAAGTAAGCATCTCACACTGATTAACCCCTCCCCCATCTCAATGTGATGGAACTAAGTTGCATGTAGTCTCAGCCAAATTTTTCACACATGGGGTGTAATAGTGTTTATAGCAATTACTTCCCAACCTTTATTACTTCACCCAAAGTATACAAAGGATGCCAAGACCTCTCCCACGACCTTTATTACTTTTTCTCTCTTATTGTATCTATGACCCTTGGCTGCCACATATATTTATAGTGCTAGTAGTTGACACTTCCAACTACCTAGGGATATGTGTGACTTGGCTACCAAGCCAATCATGCATAGTAGGGCTCTCCTTTTTGGGGCACTCCCTAATTATCTCATAAGAACAGGCTCTTTCTTTCAAGGAGAGCATGACATTTCATCAAGGACTTTTTTCAACCACCTTTTTTAACCACCTATGTTCTCCTTCTCTTAAGGAGTTCATGCTAACATACTTGTCTTAGATAGGGTTATTGAAGGTTATGCATTTTTGCCACCTTTGCCACTCCCTGCATTTTGGTGGAGATCAACACCCATGATCTCGTATTTTTATGGCATATGGAGAAACCATCTAACCTTATCCCCCCCTTTAACCTTTAATGTGTCAGCTAGCTATAATTGGTCATTGGCTTGTGTTAGCTTGAACCTGTAACCTGTACACTAAAGTTTGTGGCTAAGGGAGACATTGCTGTGCCTAGGCATGCTGGTTCATTGCCAGCACCTATCGCTGCACCACTGTTGGGCCCTAAATGTCACTCTCTTCCACTCTAGTAACATAGCCTTATGCATTATGCACAATCCTTGACTTACCTTGCCTTGATTGAGTGTCCACACTCAATTGCTTATGCAAGAATTGATGCAAGGTGCTTCCAATTTACTTGCATCCTTAAACTAATAAGTTTTAAGGGACTATTAAACTGCCCCCACCAATTAAAGCCAATGTCTTCGTTAGTAGGGTTGATAAATATTCTTGGATTTGTTCTCAAATTCCTAGAGATTCATTTCTCTCTCCCAACTATTATTGTTGTCTAGAGAATTCTTTGACTTTAGCAGATACTCAATCTGGTGACTCTTTTTGCTCTGCCTGAGGATCCTTTCTACCTCCCATTGTATTTTCATACTGATTGTTAGGGAAGCATGTCTTGCTTGTCTCTTTAAAGGCTCATCCCTTACTTCTTTATGATAAGTTTTCAGGAAGCTTCTATGAAAGGTTGGATGCACCTTTAGCCTTTTAGGCAATTAAAGTCAATAAGCCACCTTACCAACCTTCTTATTGATAACAAATGGGTCGTTGTACTTGGGAATCAGCCCCTAATGCACCAATTTTTGACTAATCATTTTCCATATTTGAAGAGTTAATTTGAGTAGCACCTTGTCTCCAACTTGAAACTCCATATCCCTTTTTCCCTGATTGGTATACTTATTCATTAGGCTGCCTTATTTAAGTTATCTTGGGCTTTGTCTAATAGTTCTTGCTTTGATTGTGCATAGTAATATGTAGTTAGATACTTTCCTTCTGTTCCTATTCTTGTAATTTCATTAGGAGTAAGGGCTGATGCCTCATATCCAACTTGAAGAGACTTATATTGGTTGTAGATGACCAATGCACATTGTAGCGAAATTGGGCACAAATAGAATAACTCTAGCCAATGTTTTTTGCTAGCCATTACAAAATGCCGAAAATATTCCTTTACCAAACCATTGATACGTTCAGTTTAGTTGCCAGTCTGAGGATGATTGGCAGTGGAAAACTTCAATTTAGAGCCTATCATGTTGAAAAGAGTTGTCCAAAATCTACCAGTGAAGCAAGGATCTTGATTGCTTACTATATCTTTGGGCAACTCGAAGTATTTCACCATATTCTTGTAGAACAATTCTGTAGCTATCGCTGTTTGACATGAGGAAGAGGCTACAACGAATATAGCATATTTTGAAAATCGATCAACCACCACCATTATGGGTCCTTTGCCATTAACCTTTGGAAATCCACTAATGAAGTCCATCGAAATCGACACCCCAGTTTCGTTGGAATCGATAATGGTTATAGTAGCCCCCGCCTCTTTGTGCCTCTCAACTTTATCTTATTGATAGATAATACATATTTTCATGTATGCCTCCACATCATCTTCCATTTTCAACCAATGATAGCTACAAGACAGCAAGGCAATCATCCTTTCTACACTAGGATGACCTGCCCATTGAGAGTCATGGCATTCCCACATAATCTCTTGCCTTAGGACAACACCTTTGGGAACATACAAATGATTACCCTTAGCATGTAGTAACCCATTATCAAGCCAATATCATCGTACTATGCCCTCCTTCACTTGCTGCACAAGTTTTTGGTAGTTTGCATCCCATGTCGCTTGTGCCATTACTCTATCCAGCAAGTCACTTTGTGCATTTGTGAGGGAGCAACCACTTGTTGCACCTCCCGATGGCTCAAGGCATCTACCACTTGATTGTGCCTCCTTGGCTTTTGCTTTCATTCAAAGTCATACTCCACCAAGAACTTTTGCTATAAGGCTTGTCTTATGGACAACTTCTTTTGAGTTTTGAAAAATGTGTTTGCCATGACAACATACCACAAATCTTGTACCCAACAAATAAACTCACCAAACGCAAAGGCAATGCATAATAGTAAGCATCTCCTTCTCGTGAGATGAGTATTATTGTTTTACCTCATTAAAATTTTGGTTCTTGTAGGCAATCGGATGGCCTTCTTGAATCAAAAGCTCATCAATTGCCTTGTTTGATGCATCCATGACAACATAAAAAAGTAATTCAAAGTTTGGTAGTCATAACACCAGTTCTGTTGACACAGCTGCCTTTAGCTCATTGAAGGCTTCTTGGCACTCAATTGTCCACCTCTATGATCAGTCTTTCTTAAGTAAGTTAGTGAGAGGAGACACCTTCTTGGAGTAACCTTGCACAAACTTCCTATAATAGTTAGAAAAATGAGAAAAGATTGCAATTTCATCATTCTATAATGGCCTGAACCTTTCCCTCATCCATCTCGACATACCCATTTGATAAGGACCTTTTTAGGTATCACACTGAAAAAGGGAAGGGGTGAATCAGTGTGAGATGCTCATTTTTTACAAATCCTTCTAAATTAACCTCTATAACTTGTTAGAGTTGATGATCCAATTTTTATCTTTGTTCTTTATGTGAGAGTGGCCGTATGGATATCAATCAAATGCAAACACCCAAGAACACACAACAATTTTTACGTGCTTTACCTACAATGTGTGAGCTACATCCATGATGTGATAGGATCACTGCTAAGTCACACAATCCACTCTTGTTATCAAGGGGTACAGTTAATATCATCGAAGGATCACTTCTTAATCACTTACAATGATCTCTTGATCAAAGAGTTAATCTCTCGATCACTCAATGGATTGATCTCCCGATCACTCCAAGGGTATCCCACCCTTTTTCAATAAGTTTATCAAAAGGTTTGTGACTAACACTTTCCTGAGAAGGATCACTTTAATGAGGACCTTTTTAGGTCTCACACAGAGAGGGGGAGGGGTCAATTAGTGTGAGAGGCTCACTTTTTACAAATCTTTCTGGATTAACCTTTGTGACTTATTAAAGTTAATGATCCAATGTTTTAACTTTTTTCTTTATGTGAGAGCGACCATTCGGATATCAATCAAACGTAAGCACTAGAGAACACACAAAGATTTTTACATGATTCACCTATAATGTGTGAGCTACGTTCACAGTGTGATAGGACCACTCCTAAATCACACAATCTACTCTTGTTATCAAGGGATACAATTATAGTGTGAAAAGTTCACTCCTTAACCACTTACAATGATCTCTCAATCTTTGAGTCGATCTCCCAATCACTCAAAAGTTTGATCTCCCAATCACTAAATGAGATGATCTCCTGATCACTCCAAAGGTATCCTACCCTTTTCAAACAAGTTAATCAAGAGTTTAGTAACTAACACATTCCTTAGAAGGATCATTCAATGTGAACAAGTTGCTAATGTAGAAAGTAGATCTTCTCCTTCCTCACTACCAGTCTTATGTCAAGCTTTATTGATCTCTTCTCTATAGGTTATCTCCACTGCTAGTTACCTCTGTTGCAGGTTCTCTCCCCCTATTTCTGATGTTGCCTCACCTGCTGCCTCAACAAGTTCTCTCCTCTGCTACCAGTGCTACCTCCTTTGGCCTTGACAGGCTCTCTTTCTCAGTTGTCGATGTTGTCTCACCTGCTACCTTAGCAGGTTTCTTCCTCTGTTATTAGTGCTACCTCACCTACTATCTTGGCAGGTTGCTTTACCTACTACCTTGGTAGGTTTTCTTCCCCTGCTGCCTACCCTACTATCGAGGCAAGTTTTCTCCTCTGTTGTTGCAAGCTGTTAGACTTGTTGTCGAGACACATTTTCTTCTCTACTATTGCAAGCTACCGAACTTGCTATTGGGGCAAGTTTTCTCCTCTTGCTTTTTGTTGTGTTTTGTACCCTATTGTCGAGACACGTTGTTGGTTGTGCCTACATTTATTGGGATTGTTGCCTGCACTTATTGTTGCTACCATTTACAATTGCCAATTGTCTACCTACAACTACTGGTGCTACGGGATGTGCTACTGGTGTTGTAGGCTGGTGGTGTTGTGGGCTATTGGTGTTGTGGGCTGCTACTATTGTTGTGGGCTATTGTTGGTGTTGTGGGCTACTACAAGTGTTGCTGATTACTGGTGGTGTTATGCAGGATGTGTTATTGGTGTTGCCTGTTGCAAGTTACTAGTTTCTTTACTACAATTGTAGGATTCCTTGTGTGGTAGCTGTAACTCCTCCCTTTGGTTTGGCCGGCTGGGTCTTCTTCTTTCTTTGGTGTGGCTGCTACACACCTTCTTTTTTGGATTAGCATGGTTGTTACATGCCCTCTCCTCTAGTTTAGTGTGCTGCTGCACACCCTTTCATCTAGTTTGGTGTGGCTATTACATACCTTCTCCTCTGGTTTGGTGTGGCTATTGCAAGTCCACTCCTCTGGGTTGGTGAGGCTACTATAAGCCCTCTACTTTGATTTGGTATCGTTGTTGCATATTTTTCTCTCCTTGGTGTGGCTGTTGCACCTTTTCTCTCCTTAGTGTGATTGCTACATGTCTTTCTCTCCTTGGTGTGGCTGCTACACATTTTTCTGTCCTTGGTGTGTCTGTTACACGTCTCCTCTACTGGCTTGGTGTAGCTGTCGGCTGTTGCACCTCCTCTTTTGATTAGTGTGGCTACCTCCTTCTTTGGTGGTTGTTGTCACCTTTCTTTGGGTGGCTGCTCTCTTCTTGGTGCTGCAGCTCTCCTTGGCTGTAACTCTCTTGGCTAGGTACTACTACAACTCCTTCAGCTGTCTGCTCCTTTCCTTGGTGGCTACCTCCTTTACCTTGGCCAGTCACTCACTTCTTTGGTGGTTGCCTCTCTCTTTATTGCTTAAACACTTTATACTATTCTCTTTCAAGATTTTTCAGCCCAAGCATCAATCTTACAAGATGTATAAAGGTATTTATAAAGCCTCAAGATTCAAGTTACAAACTCATCAACGGTCAGCATTGATTCCCAAGGGTTGCCCTACAATCAATGGCCATATTTGATTTCTAAAATTTAGGGTCAATAGTTAATATTGATTTCTTAAAATTTCGGGTCAATGGTCATCTTTAACCCCTAAAATTTAGGGTTGACAGTCAACATTAACTCATCAACTTTAAGGTTGACCAACCATCACCAATTTCACCCAATGACTTTTATACATCTCAATGACATTCAAAACATCAAATCAACACGAACAATCATGTGAGATGCTGTTAACAACAAATCCAACATTAGCCATCAATGATGGGCTCAATAATCTCCCCCTTTGGATTTGTTTGCAACATATTAAGTCGAACAATTTGATCAGTAATGCACAAATTGCAACCTTTGACATTTATAGCTCCCCTTGAAACATATGTCTCCCTTTTCGTATGTACTCATACCTTTAACTCCCCATTTTTTTTGCTTCTCCCATATGACAGTTTCTCTCCCTTTATTTATCAAGCCGCTCCCCCTTTTAATCAATATGTACTCTCTTTAGATTTACGCAAAATATCTCCCTATTTGACAAGAAATCCAAAAAACAATAGAAGAGGGAAAAAGAGAGGAGTTAGAGAATACCTTAGCCTCTAGGGGATGGTTGAATACTTAATTTCAGCCTATTTTGTCCAAGATGTCCCAATCTTCTATGTCACAACAAGTTCTTATCTTTGGTGCTCATGTAGCATGTGTTTTTTGCTTTTCGAAAGTTGGTATAATTTTCCATTTGTTTCTTCACCCTTAGTAAGAATAGCACCATGCCCATCCCAAAAGCATTACCAAACTAGGCCCATTGGATGCCTAGCTCGATTATGGCCCAAAGACTTGGCCAGAAAATTCTAGATGAATTCTTGTAAAGCATGCCTTATCTTCTTGTAAAGAGTAGATTAATAGAAACCGTTAGATCAAATGGATCCTAGCCACACATTGAAGAGGTGGAACCACTATAAATAACCCACTCCTCTCATTTGTGAAGACACACCATTGAATTGAAGTTCTTTCCTTTGCAAAGCTCTCTCTCTTGTGCCTTCAGTTTCCTTATGCCTTTCTAGCCTCTCTCGACTTCGAGTTGATTCTCTCAAACTCTCTAAGGCTTACTTAGCATCTTCTCTCACAAGATTATCTAAGTGCTACACGGGTTAGCTCGTCTAAAGCCTAACTCCGTGATAGGAGGTATCAAAGCAAGGTAATCCTAGTCTCTACTTTGTTCTTGTTTGAGTGGTGAGTATGGCAGGTGAGGAAGGAATCGTTCTTGTCGACATTGAGGAGCAACAGATTGAGCTTTGAGCTCATGGTTGAAAGGAGCAGCGTGCTCCAACTACACATGGGAAGTCTAAGGCCGCAACAAAGGAGCCTGTGGAGTCTCGTATGGCTGTCCTAAAAAGGAACGTCACGAATATGAGTTCCTTGGTGGGAGAACTAAGCAATCAAATTGACAATTTGATCTATGAGAATGCTGAAATCACCAGGGCTGCCAAGTCCATGATCAGGGAATTCAACTATGCATTTAAAGGGGAATTGAGCTCCCTTAGTCAAGAACTATTTGACCTATAGAAGTTCGTTGAAGGGGAGATTCACAATCTTCGTAGGGAGATGAGTTCACTTCGTCGAAGTAGTCCACTTTCGACAAGTACTGCTGGCACAAGCAGCACTACGGTTGGGCATGGTCTAAAATTGCCCAAGCTTGCCATGTACAATGGCACTCTCAATGCCACTACTATGGAAAACTTTATATTCAGCCTTGAGCAATAATTTGAGGCCATGGGAGTTGTTGATGACATTGCTAAGATAAGCAATGCCCTAATCTTCTTACGGGATGCTACTCAACTTTGGTGGAGAAGGAAGCATTCTGAATGGGAGAAAGGCCTATGTGTCATAAACACATCAGAACAATTCAAGGTTGAGTTGCATAAGCACTTCGTCCCTCACAATGCGGATAGCGAAGTCAGAGGGAAGCTACGTCGTCGTGAGCAAACAGATAGTGTTTCTGAATATGTTAAGGAATTTACTACTCTTATACTTAAGATTGACGATTAATCCGATAAGGACTTCCTCTTCCATTTCAAAGATGGCTTGAAGGATAGGGCAAGAGTAGAATAGTGTAGACATAACGTGTAGACTTTGGATGATGCCATTGCTGCAGTCGAAACACTGACTGACTACTTGGCCCATTCCAAGAAAAAAAAGTCTAACTTTAATAAAAGTTGGGGAGAGAAAGGAGGACATAAAGGAGAAGCAAGCCAAAAGGAGGGAGGACGTAAAAAATCCTCAAATGACAAACCCAAGAACTCTTCAGGTAAGCGTGATGGACCTCTAAGAGCATGCTTCATTTGTGACAAACCACATTAGGTGAAGGTTTGCCCTAATCGCAAGGTGATGAATGCTATTGTGGTGGAACTCAACAAGGAGAGGTCTAAAGAGGAGCCTCAAGCTGATTTGGGAGCCATCCAACACTTGGGTACTCTCTCCAAGCTTTTCTCTCCAATGTTTCCTAAAGAGAAAGGCTTATTGTATGTTGATATGTCCATTGGAAGTAAAATCGTGGGTGCTATGCTAGACATGGGAGCCACACACAACTTCATAGATGTACAAAAGGCCAAACATCTAGGTCTCAAACTTTCCAAGGGAGTTGGCACAATCAAGGTGGTCAATTCTGAAGCAAAGTCGATTTATGGGATAGCAGAAGGAGTAGTAGTCAATATTGGCGATTGACAAGGTAAGCTAGACTTTACCATTATCCTTATGGATGATTTTAAAATGGTTTTGGTTATCCTTATTCTTTTGCAAAGCTTTAGCTTTACCTATTCCCGCATTGAATTCCCTTGTGATTCTCGACAACCACAAGATCTGAGTGATTCCGTTGAAAAGCATGGAGAAATCTAAGGCATCAATGATTTCTGCCTTGCAATTCAAACGGGGTCTCAAGGTGGATCAAAGTTACGTTGCCACCATGAGGGAACTAAGGGATGAGGAAGACATGACAAAGCCTACTCTTGCACTCCCATAACCCATCCAAGCTGTCCTTGAAGAATTTAAGGACGTGATGCCTTTGGAGTTGCCTAAGAAGTTGCCTCCCAAGCAAGATGTAGATCATCACATCAAGCTAGAACCAGGTGCCAAACCCCCTGCCATGGCCCCTTACCACATGGCACCTCTCGAACTTGTGGAACTGAGGAAGCAACTTAAAGATTTGCTTGACTCAGGCTATATCTAGTCATCAAAAGCCCCTTACGGTGCTCCAGTCCTATTTCAAAAGAAGAAGGACGGTTTGCTACGAATGTGCATAGACTACCAAGCCTTGAATAAGGTAACCATTAAGAACAAGTACCCAATCCCACTGATAGCCGACCTTTTTCATAAATTGGGGAAGGCAAGGTACTTTTCAAAGTTGGACCTAAGGTCGGGGTACTATCAAATTCATATAGCACTTGGTGATGAGCGGAAGACTGCGTGCGTAATGCATTACAGAGATTTCGAGTTCCTAGTTATGCCCTTTGGTCTCACCAACACCCCTGCTACATTCTGCATGATAATGAACAAGGTACTTCATCCCTTCCTTAACAAATTTGTTGTAGTGTATTTGGATGACATAATGATCTACAGTAACACTCTTGAGGAGCACAAAGATCACTTGAGACAAGTCTTTCAAGTTTTACACGAAAATGAATTGTATGTCAAAAAGGAAAAGTGTTCTTTTGCGAAGCAAGAGGTGGATTTCCTTAGTCACAAGATCAAGGACGGCAAGCTGATGATGGATTGAGCAAAGGTCCATGCCATTCAAGAGTGGGAGACTCCCACAAAGGTCCCTGAATTGTAATCATTCTTGGGACTAGTTAACTATTATCAATGGTTTATCAAGGGATATTCTGCCATAGCCGCACCATTGATAGATCTACTCAAGATGAACGTCGCATGGCATTGGTCGAAGGAATGCCAATCTTCCTTTAAGAGATTGAAGCATTCAATCTCTAAGGAACCCATTATGGCACTGCCCAACTACGAGAAGGCCTTCGAAGTTCACACAGACGCGTTTGACTTTGCCATCAGGGGAGTCTTGATGCAAGATGGGCACCCAATTGCCTACAAAAGTCAGAAGTTGAATGATACGAAAAGGCAGTACACCGTCTAAGACAAGGAGATGACTGCCATCATCCATTGCCTACACACATGGAGGCATTACTTGCTCAGAAGTCAGTTTGTAATCATGACTGATGATGTCGCTACCAGCTACTTCTAATCACAAAAGAAGCTGAGCCCCAAGCAAGCCCGTTAACAAGACTTCTTGGCTGAATTCGACTACAAGCTTCAATATAAGCCAAGTAAGGCTAATGTTGTTGTCGATGTGCTAAGTCGAAAGGCGGAATTAGCATCATTACTAGCACACCAAGGAGTGACTTCCTTGAACGAATCAAGGAAGGCACGTCACAAGACCATTTGGCCAAGAATTTGCTAAGGATGGCTAATGAAGGGAAGACTCAATGGTTTTGGCTAAACGATGGGATTCTCACGATAGTTGGCATCGAGTCTTCATTCCTAAGTAGGGAAACTTACGAAGGGACATTCTCAAGGAGTGCCATGATTCTCTATGTGCTGGTCACCAAGGTATGACACGAACCCTTGCCCTCATCCAACAAAGTTATTATTGGCTACAAATGTAGGATGATGTTGAGGCCTATGTGGGGACTTGTCTTGTTTGTTGACAAGACAAGGTGGAACAACAATGCCCTACTGGTCTACTTGAGCCATTACCAATTGCTGAAAGACCTTGGGAAAGTGTCTCAATGGACTTCATCATGGTCTTACCTAAGTCTTATGGGTTTGGAAGCATCATAGTGATTGTTGATCGATTTAGCAAGTACGCCACTTTCATTCCAACCCCCGCTGATTGCAAAGTTGACGAAACAGCTCGCCTATTCTTCAAGAACGTGGTGAAGTTATGGGGAGTACCTAAAAGCATAGTAAGCGATAGAGATCCCCGCTTCACAGGTAAGTTTTGGCATGAGTTGTCCAAATTGATGGCCAAACTGAGCGCATCAATGCTTTGTTGGAACAATACTTATGGCACTATGTCAATGCCCATTAGCAAGATTGGGAAAAGTTGCTTGATGTTGCCCAATTCTCCTACAACCTCCAAAAGAGTGAAGTAGTAGGCAAAAGTCCATTCGAAATTGTCACAGGACAATAGCTTCTAACCCCAAGTACTGTTGCCTCTTGCTACATGAGAAGTAACCCTACTACCTACAAATTTACAAAGGAATGGCACGAGGAGGCAGACATCACAAGAGCTTGCCTCGACAAAGCTGCCAAACAGTTGAAAAACTGGGCCGATGCCAAGCGACGCCCAAAGGAATACACAGAGGGAGACTTGGTGATGGTAAAATTGCTACCTAACCAATTCAAGTCCTTAAGCAAAGTGTACAAAGGCTTGGTGAGGAGATATGAAGGGTCATTTCCCATAATCAAGTGAGTAGGGAAGGCTGCTTACCAAGTCCAACTTCCCTCAAGACTTAAAATTGACAATGTCTTCCATGGAAGTCTTCTAAAGACCTTTTATGAAGACACCGAAGATCCGAGCTGTGAGGAATCCAAGCATGCACCAACTGTCATCATTATTGAATTCAACAACGAAGTGGAATGCATCCTTGTTGATAGAGTGATAAAAAAAGGAGTTCCTAACTATACCGAGTACTTAGTCAAGTGGAAAAATCTACTAGACCATGAGGTTAGTTGGGAACGAGAAGATTAGCTTTGGTAATTTGTTGATCATGTACAACGTTACAAGGACGAAGGCATGACAAGGACGTCATGAGATTAAGTGGGGGAGGATGTCATGGCCCATCCCAAGAGCATTGCCAAACTAGGCCCATGAGACGCCTAACCTGATTGTGGCCCAAAGACTTAGCCAGAACATTCTAGATGAATTCTTAAGTGTGCTTTATCTTCTTGCAAAGAGTAGTGTAATAGGAACCATTAGATCAAATGGATCTTAGCCACACATTGAGGAGGTGTAACCACTATAAATACCACACTCTTCTCATTTGTAAAGACACACCATTGAATTGAAGTTCTTTCCTTTACAAAGCTCTCTCTCTTGTGCCTTCAGTTTCCTTGTGCCTTTTTAGCCTCTCTCGACTTTGAGTTGATTCTCTCAAACTCTCTAAGGCTTACTTAGCATCTTTTCTCATAAGATTGTCTAAGTGCCACGCAAATTAGCACATTTGAAGCATGTTTAAAGCCTAACTTCGTGACAACCATCTCTTAATCTCTTCATTATACAGCCACTCTTGTTAAAAGTAACTTCATGTCCATTATCATAAAGTTGGCTAACACTGATAAGATTCTATGTTAGCCCTTTAACGTAATGCACTTTCTTTGATTTCAATTTTTTTACATTAATTTCAATAGCCTGAACACCTTTAATCTTTGAGGCACCATTATTGCCAAATCTAGCTAACCCTCTATCATATTTTGCTACTCCCTTCAACATTTGGGAGTCTCCTATCATGTGTAAAGAGCAACCACTATCTAGGATCAATGACTTTTCTTTCTTGGAAAATTTTAAGGCCACTTCCACAATCATAGTCATTTCTCTTCTTTTTCTTTTTCTTTGGCCAAATTTAGGAGCGTGTGTAGGTGTTCGCCTTTGCACTCCTTAATCAAGCAGCAGTGTGTACCAGTTGATAATACAGAAAGTAAATCTTCTCCTTTCTTACTGCCAGTCATTGCTCAAGCTTTGTCAGTCTTTTCTCTATGGTTTATCTCCTTTGTAGGTTATCTCTGCTGCAGGTTCTCTCCCCTTACTATCGGTGTTGCCTCACTTGCTACCTCGACAGGTTCTCTCTTTTGCTACCAATGCTGCCTCCCTTACTCCCTCAGCAAGTTCTCTCCTCCTATTGTTGATGCTCCCTCCTTTGGCCTTGATAGGCTCTCTTCCTCTGCTGCAAGTGCTATCTTTACCTACTGCCTTGGCAAGTTTCTTCTTCTATTGTCAATGCTACCTCACCTACTACCTTGGCAAGTTTCTTCCTCTATTGTCAGTGCTACCTCACCTACTACCTTGGTAGGTTGCCTCACTTGCTACCTTGGTAGGTTCTTTTCCCTTACTGCTGGTGCTACCTCTCCTGTTCCTTTAGCATGCTCTCTTCCTTTACTAGTGCTGCATGCCCTACTACTAGTGCAAGTCTTCTACTCTTGCTATTAGTGCTACTTGCCCTACTACAGGGGCAAGTCTTTTACTTCTGCCGCTGGTGCTGCTTGCCTTGTTGCCGATTTTGTAAGCTATTGCCAATTCTGCAAGTTGCTAGTTATGATTCACTTGCTGCAAGTTGTTGTGTTGGTTACGCTTGCTGTTGCAATTGCTAGTAGTGTTTGCTACTACAATTGTTGGTTGTGCCTACTACTACAATTTTTAGTTATGCTTACTATTACAATTACTGGTTGTACTGTAAGCTGCTTTCTCCCTTTTTGGTGGCTACTACACCTTCTCCTTTTGGTAGTTGCTACACCTTCTCTTTTTGATGGTTGCTACACATCCTTTGGATGGCTAATGTACTTTTTCCTTTATTGGTTTTTTGACTACTGCACCTATCTTTAATTGATTTGTAAACTACAACACCTCTCCTAAATTGGTTATTTTAACTTCTTCCTTGGGTGGTTAATTGGTTACTACACCTTCTCCTTTGGATTAGTGTGACTACTGCACATCTCCTCTAGTTTGTTGCGTCTGCTACATGCCTCCTCTGGTTTGGTGTGGCTACTGCATGCCTTCTTCTTCTCCCTTTGGTTTGGTTAGTTGTTGCCTTCTTCTTCTACCTTTGGTAGGGCTACCAATTGCTGTAACTCCTATCTTAGTTAGTATGGTTGCCTCATTCTTTGGTGGCTATTGTCACCTTCTGGTGGCACCTCTCCTTAGTGCTGCACTCTTGGCCGATTGTTGTTGCACCTTCCTTGGCCGATCACTCTCTTTTTGGTTGTTGCCTCTTTCTTTGCCAGTCTCTTTTCAGCTAGTTGCTCTCTCTTTTGCAGCACACACACATCTTGAAAGATGCATGAATGTATTTATAGGCTTTAAGATTTAGGGTTGCATAATCATTAACAATCAACATTGGTTCCTAAAGGTTGCCCTACAATTAATGGTCAGATTGGATTCCTAAAATTTAGGGTCAATAGTCAACCTTGACTCCTAAAATTTAGAGTCAACAGTCAACAATGACTCATTGACCTTAGAGTTGACCTACCAAATCAACTCAAACAACTGTGTGAGATGCTGTTAACAACAAATCTAACATTAATAATCAAGGATGGGCTTAACAATCTCCCCCTTTGGATTTGTTGGAAACACATTAAATCCACAAATCAACAATTAAGTATAAGCACATCTCCCCCTAAAACATACATCTCCCTTATTGCATGTACTTTTACCTCAAACTCCCCTTTGACAATTTCTCCCCCTTTATTCATCAAGTTATTCCCCCTTTTGATCAATATATACTCTCTTTGAATTTATGCAAAAGCTCTCCCTCTTTCACAACAAATCCAAAGAAAGATAAAAGAGGGAAAGGGAGAGGGGTTAAAGGCATACCTCAACCTCTAAGGGTAGTTGAAAACATAAGGGCAACCTTAACTTCTGGAACGTCTCTCTTGACAAAGGTTTGGTGAATATATCGGCAACTTGCTCTATGGTAGGCATATACTTCAACTTTACTATATTTTTCTCCACTTTTTCTTCAATGAAGTGGTATTTGATTTCAACATGTTTAGTTTTGGAGTGTTGGACAAGATTCTTTGACAAATTGAGGGCACTTTAGTTGTCACAACCAATCAACAATGGTAGCTACACATCCACCTTCATATCTTCAAGTTTTTGTTTTATCTATAACAATTAAGTACAAGCCTAAGTAGCAACCAAATATTCGCCTTTGTAGGGTTTAGAGTCATTGAATTTTGCTTTTTGTTGTGCCATGAAACACATATACTGCCTAAATAAAATGCACCACCTGATGTTGACCTTTTGTCATCACAATTTCTAGCCCAATTAGCATTTGTATACCATACAATTTAACATGTCTACTTTTATCATAAAGTAGACCATAATTTGTTGTGCCCTTCACAGAACTCATGCTGAGCTCTAGCTCTCTAGAGGGAACCAACTACTAGATATTTCAATTAGTCTTTTGCCCCTATACCCAAGTTGGAGGAATGATTTGCACGTCAGTATCACTGTAGGACTTCGCCAAAGTTTCCTCTAGATTTACCCCCCTTCAATTCATGAAATAAGTAAAATAATGTTAAAAGTAGTGGTATTTTATTTTCGTCGAGGGACTGACTCCCACTTATCCTCACCTTTAAAGTCATTTCAAAGTTAGATTAAAGTCAAGCTCAACAGGGTCTTCTTTCCCCACTAATTTTGCCAAGCTTGTTCCCTTAGCTATGATTTTGCTAGATAGTAGATAGGGACAACAGGAATCTCGTTAATCCATTCATGTGCATCACTAATTAGATGACGAGGCATTTGGCAACCTTAAGAAAGCCATAGTTACTCTCGTCGTTTACCCGCACTTGGTTGAATTTATTCACTTTGACATTTAGAGCACTGGGCAGAAATCATATTGCGTCAACATTTGTAGGGACAGTCACAATGCTTTGTTTTAATTACACAGTCAAATTCCCCTTGTTTGCACTAGTTTTGAGTCGATTGTTCAACGCTCAGTGAAGGCCCCCAAGGGGACTGTTCCCAGTTCATCCCCTAGCCAGCACGTGACAACCTGCTCTCGCTATGGGAGCTACTCGAGTAGTCTACCATCAACTAACGGGTTCATTGCTGGGACCCCTGGGCCCAGCCCTTAAAGCCAATCCTTTTCCTGAGGTTATGGATCCATTTTGCCAACTTCCTTTGCCTACATTGTTCCATTGGCTAGAGGCTGTTCACCTTGAAGACCTGATGCGGTTATGAGTACGACTAGGCACAAGAGGCACTCGGTCCTCTGGATTTTCAAGGGATGCCGGGGGCGTACTAGACATCGCACGACATGTAGTACTCTTCCAACAGCTAGACCCTACCTGTGACTGAGTCGTTTATAGGGTAGGTGGGCTATTAAACAAAAAAGATAACTCTTCCGAAGGCCCTCGTTGGCATCTCCAAACTACCTAACGTTGCTCTTACTCGCTACATCCCAATTCAAGAATTTTAACCCGATTCCCTTTCAAAGCTAGTGCATAGATGCACTGTCAGAAGGGCTTCCCCCATCTCTTAGGATCAACTAACCCATGTGCAAGTGCCATTCACATGGAATTTTTCCCCTCATTGGCCTTCAAAGTTCTCATTTAAATATTTGTTACTAGTACCAAGATCTGCACCGATGGCCGCTCCACCCAAGCTCACGCCCATGGTTTTGTAGCAACTGTTATGCCCTCTTACTCATTAGGGCCTGGCCCTTACCTCAATGACCGGGTGTGGGTTGTGTGCTTTAGTGCCATCCATTTTTGGGGCTAGTTGATTCAGCAAGTGAGTTGTTATACAATCCTTAGTGGATTTCAACTTCCATGAGCACCATCCTACTGTCTTAATCGACCAACACCCTTTGTGGGATCTAGGTTAGCGTGCAGTTAGGCACCATAACTTGGCTTCCGATTCATCCCACATTGCCAGTCTTGCGTAGCAAAAATAGCCTATTTAGAGCTCTCAATTCCATGGCACAGCACAACAGAGCAGCCACACTATCCTACCTATTTAAAGTTTGAGAATAAGTTATGGGTGGAATGCTCTCGATGCCTCTAATCATTGGCTTTATCCGATAGAACTTGTACCATGCTCCAACCTTATTCTACTTCATGGATGGACTCCAAAATTGGGTCAAGCAAGAAGTATAGCAATGAGGGGTGATAGACGTTGATGAGGCCATTACAATTGCGGAGTCCCTCACCGAGTATCAAAGGAGTGAGTCTTCTAAAAATAAGAGTTCCAAGGGTAACTCCAACAAAGGTGGGGGAGAAAAACATAAAGGCTAAGGAAGCCATAACTCATCTATTAGAAAGGACTATAAGGAGAAGAAACAATCCTTTATGTCTAAATAAGGGTGCTTCATGTGTAAAGGACCACATCCTATGAAAAATTGTCCAAAACTGGGTTCGTTAATAGCTATGATTGAGCAACAATAGTAGCAGCTGACATTCCAGTGGAGCAGATGGGTTCTTTACAATTGCTCAATGCTTTTAAGGTCAAACCAGAGCTCCAAGCAATGAGAGGTAAGGGGCTGATGTTTGTGGATGTGCAAATAAATGCACAACATGCCCAAGTCATGATTGACACGGACACCACTAACAACTTCATCATCAAAGAGGAAGCTAAACGACTTGGTCTAACTATGACTAATGGTGGGGGCTGGCTTAAAACTGTTAATGTAAGTGCCAAACCTTTAAATGGTGTGGCTCGAGGAGTACAAATCAGTCTTGGTCCTTGGAAAGGCATAGTTGACTTCTCCGTGGCGCTTATGGATGATTTCAAGATTTTACTTAGTATGGACTTCCTTCGTAAGGTACAAATCATTCCTATGTCATATTTAAAATCTATGTGTGTGCTTGAGAAGGAGGCCCCGTCATGGTTTCTACCACCTTGGAGGTGAGTGATAGGAAAATCCTATCTGCAATGCAAGCAAAAATGGGCCTTAAACGAGGGGAAATCACATACTTGGCAATGATGGTGACAAGTGATCCCTCCAGCCCTCTAGAAGTGGACCTACCCCAGAAGATTAAAGATGTCCTTGAAAAAAACAAAGATGTCATGCCTCCTAGGCTACCTATATGACTTCCTCTAAGGAGAGAAATTGACCATAAAATAGAGTTGGAGCAAGGGTCTAAGCCACCCACTACGACCCCTTATCACATGGAACCTATCAAGTCGGATGAGTTGAAAAGACAACTAGTTAGTTTATTGGACGTGGTTTAGGTTTGACCTTCAAAGGCTCCCTATGGTGCCCCAGTCTTGTTCCAGAGGAAGTACCATGGTTCATTACGTATGTGTATCAACTACAGGGTGCTCAACAAGATTATAGTAAAGAATCGATACCCCTTTCCTCTCATTCCTAATTTATTTGATAGACTAGGACAAGCCATATGGATTACAAAGGTGGACTTGCATTTTGGATACTATCAAGTTCATATCGTAGAAGGAGACAAGGCAAAGACCACCTGTGTTACCTGTTATGGTTCATTTGAGTGGTTAGTGATGCCCTTTGGGTTAACCAATGCCCTTGCCACTTTTTCCACACTCATGAACCAAATGTTTTAGCCATTCTTGGACCAATTTGCAGTGGTCTACTTGGATAACATCCTTATCTACAGTGAGACTCTTGAAGACCATGTAGACCACCTACTAACAGTGTTTAGGCTTTTGCAGGACAATGAGCTTTACATAAAAAAGGAGAAGTGCACTTTCGCAGTACGGGAAGTACACTTCCTTGGTCATGTGGTGGGGAATGGACGAATTCAAATAGATGAGGAGAAGGTACGGGCCTTCCAAGATTGAGAAACACCAAAGAATGTGTCGCAGTTGCAATCATTCCATGTTCCTAGCTAACTACTACTAGTCATTCATTGAGAGCTACTCAGCATGTATGGCTGCCCTAACTGACTTGTTAAAGAAGAACCAGTCATGGGAATGGACAACTTAACAGCAAATGGTATTTGAAGGGTTAAAGGTTGCAGTAAGTAGAGAGCTTGTCATTGTTCTTCCTTACTTTACAAAGGTGTTTAAAGTCCACACCGACATTTTTTACTTTACCATAAGAGGGGTCTTAATGCAAGAAGGGCATCCCATGGCTTATAAGAGTAGGAAATTAAATGACATCAAATGGAAGTACATGGTGCAAGAAAAGGAGATGACCACCATTGTACATTGTCTTTGTATTTGGCACCATTATCTGTTGGGTTCTCAATTTGCGATCAAGATGGTCAAGATGGACAATGTGGCCACTAGCTACTTCCAAACCCAAAAGAAGTTGACCCTAAAGCAAGCTAGGTGGTAGGACTATTTGGCTGAGTTTGACTGTACGTTACAAAGCCAGGCAAGGCCAATATAGTCGCTGAGGTGGCCATCTTTCAAGTAAAAGGAGATATCAAAGACCTAATTTAAGAAGGGATCAAGTATGATACTATGGCTAGAAAAATTACCAACCTTCCTGTCAAGAAGGAGATAAAAAGCTTTTGGGTTGAGGATGAACTAATCTATACCTGAGCTAAGTGGCAATCAACCTCGAATGGGCAGTTTTGCCCCGCCATTGGCAAATCGAGGGCAATACCAAGGAGTACCAGCACACTGGCAAAGGACGCTAGGGGAGTCACCTAGCGGGTGACAGTGACAGGGCTAAGCCCCCTACAGTGCAACAATGCCGCCTGTAGCAAGAGTCCCTCAGCGATCAGCTACGAACAGGCAACTTTGCCCTATTGCTAGCCCATTGGGGGAAATGCCTACGTGCATCGATGCACTAGCTCTAGCTGCTAATGGAGTCCCCTAGCCGGTAGTAGCAACCGAGCTGAGCCCTCTATGGCATAGTGGCATAGCCGTCAAATGTAGGGACTGAGCTGAGCCCCTCGTCGTGCAATGACGCTGCCTAACGCAAGAGTCCCTCAGTGATTGGACCCAAGTGGGTTGTTTTGTCCCCTGTCGACTCATTGAAGGCAATGTTGGGGAGCACCATGGCTACCGACAGAGACCCTTGGCAGGCGGCAACAACAGGGCAGAGCCCACCGCAGCACAACGGCATAGCTTACTGCAACGGTCCCTCGGCGATTGGTCCCATGCTGGTTGTTTCATCCCGACGTCGGCCTGTTGTCAGCAATGCCAAAGAGTGCGAGCACACTGCCATTAGCAACTAATAAGGTCCCTTGGCCAATTGTAGTGACCGGGTTGAGCCCCCTGCAACACAACGGGACTACTTGCTGCAAGTGACACTTGACAATTGGTGCCATGGGGACTCTTTTGCCCCACCATTGACCCATCTGGGGCAATGCCTTGGTGCATTAGTGCACTGCTGCAGGCCTTTGGCCATTGGCGGCATGCGGGCATGCAACTGCTTAGGGTCACTGGGTGCCAATGAAGCTCCTCAGTGGGCAACAGCACACACTGTGTCCCCTGCAGCATAACAGTGTCAATTGTTGCAATCTTTCCTAGGTGATTGGCACACTGCGGTTTGTTTTGCCCCACTGTGTCTCCTATAGTGCAATGGTGCTTCGCACTGCAATGGTCCCACAACCAGCGACAGCATGTGGGCTGTCCCTCTCATTGTTTCAGTAGCCAGCTTTTGCGCAAAGGCCATCCACCCTTGCCATCTGCATGCATGTTGCTACACAATCCTCCTCCATAGCACTGAATTAGGTGGCAGTCTGGTCACTTTCCAAATGGATGGCGCCAATCTTGCGGCACGGGCTATCGAAAACCCCCGTGGTCACATCGTTGAAACGCATGTTTGCAGAGGGGATCGACAACTGGTCGAGTGAGAACCTTGAGGAGTCCAACCATAGTGGATAACAGAGATGTGCTATTGGAGTACTTGCTTTAACCAAGCCCCTTGCCAAACACTTGGTGGGGATGGTTTGCCATATTGTTGACCCCCAACACTTGAGATTGCTCACAGTGAGTGAACAAACTACTTCTTGCATTGGGAGGCTATCCTCCCTCGCTGAAACCTTCTATGTAGATGTATGTGCATGGGAGGAACTTGCCTAATGCTTGTTGGAAATGATTCACAACCTTTATTGAGACAAAGTATTGCCCTACCTCACTCAAGCAACTCATGCCATCCCGCTTGAACACGCTAGCCTCTTTTCCATTTTCAGAAGAGATAGGAGGGGTTGGGGGGGTTGAATCGAAGAGACAAAGGGCTGATCTCAGTGGATCGTGGCAGTAAGGCCACTCTGCCACTTACAATACCCCGTCACATATTTAAATCCTCTGCAAAGAATTCTACTCATCACTCTGTAGAAATTGTGATTTAAGGCAGCAATTGCAACTCGTCCACTATAGGTGCTTGGCCCACAACATGTGCCTTTGGGGGCCATGAGGCCCCTACTATGGGTTGGCAATTGGGCAATGGGCGTGCACGTTGGTTCTAGTCCGAATTCTAACTTAGAGGTGTTCAGCCATAATCTAGTGCATGATAGCTATGCGCTACTAGCTTTTCAACCAATCACGATGACTAATTGTGCAAATCAATGGTTCCTCTCGTACTAGGTTGGATTACTGTTGCGACACCATCATTAGTAGGGTAAAACTAACCTGTCTCACAATAGTCTATAGTCTAAACCCAGCTCATGTTCCTTATTAGTGGGTGAACAATCCAACACTTGGAGAATTCTACTTCACAATGATAGGAATAGTTGACATAGAAGGATCAAAAAGCAACATCGCTATGAATGCTTGGCTGCTACACGCCAGTTATCCCTGTGGTAACTTTTCTAACACCTTTAGCGTCAAATTCTAAAGGTCTAAAGGATTGATAGGCCACGTTTTCACTGTTTGTATTCGTACTAGAAATTAGAAAGAAATGAGCTTTTACCCTTTTGTTCCACACGAGATTTATGTTCTTGTTGAGCTCATCTTAGGACACCTGCGTTACCATTTAATAGATGTGCCACCCCAACCAAACTCCCCACTTGACAATGTCTTCCACCAGGATCGGCCTGCCAAACAGCCTTTATTTCAAAAGGAGGGGTGATGCCCCGCCTTCGATTCATGGAATAAGTAAAATAACGTTAAAAGTAATAGTATTTTATTTTCGCCGGGGGGACTGACTCCAACCTATCCTACACCTTTCAAGTCATTTCACAAAGTTGGACTAGAGTTAAGCTCAACAAGGTCTTCCTTCCCCACTGATTTTGCCAAGCCTATTCCCTTCGCTGTAGTTTTGCTAGATATTAGATAGGGACAGTGGGAATCTCGTTAATCCATTCATGCGTATCACTAATTAGATGACGAGGCATTTGGCTACCTTAAGAGAGTCATAGTTACTCTCGTTGTTTACCTGCTCTTGGTTGAATTTCTTCACATTGACATTCAGAGCACTGGGCAGAAATCACATTGCGCTAGCATTTGCAGGGATCATCGCAATGCATTATTTTAATCAAATATAGGGATTCCCCTTGTCCGCACTAGTTCTGAGTTGACTATTCGACACCTGAGGAAGGCCCCTGAGGGGACCATTCCCAATTTGTCCCCCGGCCAGCACATGGTGACCAACTCTTGTTGCGGGAGCAACTCGAGCAATTTGCCGTCAACCAATAGGTTCGGGGCTGGGACCCCCAAGCCGAGCCATCAAAGCCAATCCTTTTCCCAAGGTTGCAAATCCATTTTGTCAACTTCCCTTGCCTACATTGTTCCATTGCCAGAGGCTATTCACGTTGGAGACCTAATGCGGTTATGAGTACGACCAGGCATGGTAGGCATTCGGTCCTTTGGATTTTCAAGGGCTGCTAAAGGCGCACTGAACACCGCGCAATGTGTGGTGCTCTTCCAGCCGTTGGACCTTACCTTCAACTGAGTTGTTTCCAGGGTGGACAGAATGTTAAACTGAAACGATAACTCTTCTCGAGGCCCTTGTCGACATCCTCGGACTCCTTAACATTGTCGTTAGCCACTGCATCCTAGTTTGGGAATTTAAACCCAATTCCCTTTTGAAGCTCACATGTGAACACGCTATTGGATGGGCTTCCCCTGTCTCTTAGGATCGACTACCCCTGTGCAAGTGCCGTTCACATGTAACTTTCCCCTCTTCGACCTTCAAAGTTCTAATTTGAATATTTGCTACTACTACCAAGATTTGCTTTGACGGCCGCTCCCCCTGGGCTTATGCCCAGGGTTTTGTAGTGAGCGTCTTGCCCTCCTACTCATCGGGGCTTGGCCTTTGCCCGGACAACCAGGTGTGTGTCGCGCGCTTCAGCGTCATCCATTTTCGGGGCTAGTTGATTCAGCAGGTTAGTTGTTACACACTCCTTAGTGAATTTCGCTTCCATGACCACTATCTTGCTGTCTTAATTGACCAACTCCCATTGTGGGATCTGGGTTTGTGCGCAGTTGGGCACCATAACCCAACTTCCAGTTCATCCCGCATTGCTAGTTCTACTTACCAAAAATGGGCCACTTAGAGCTCTCGATTTCGTGGCATGGCTTAATGGAGCAGCCACACCATGCTACCTATTTAAAGTTTGAGAATAGGTCAAGGGCGTTCTACCCCTGATGCCTTTAATCATTGGCTTTACCCAATAGAACTCATATCGGGCTCCAGCTATCTTGAGGGAAACTTCGGAGGGAACCAGCTATTAAAAGGTTCGATTAGTCTTTCACCCCTATACCCAAGTCAAACGAATGATTTGCATGTCAATATCACTATGGGCCTCCACTAGAGTTTCCTCTGGCTTCGTTCCACTCAGGCATAGTTCACCATCTTTTGGGTTTCAGGTCTGGTCTCACTTGGTCTCACATTCTGGTCTGGTCTGGTCTCACCATGTCTCACATTTCCAGGTCTCACCCGTTGCACGCTTTGCTGGTCTCACCTCTTCTCTAGTCTTGATCTGCTCTCACATCTCACGATTTCCAGGTCTGGTCTGCTCTAACATCTCACATTCTCCAGGTCTCACATCCTCTCTTTCTCCAGGTCTGGTTTGCTCTAACGTCTCACATTCTCTAGGTCTCACGTCCTCTCTTTCTCCAGGTCTAGTTTGCTCTAACATCTCACCTTCTCGAAGTCTCACATCCTCTCTTTCTCTAGGTCTGGCCTGCTCTAACGTCTCACCTTCTCCAGGTCTCACGTCCTCTCTTTCTCCAGGTCTGGTCTGCTCTAACGTCTCCCCTTCTCCTGGTCTCACTATCTTACGGTGGCTCCCCTTTTCTGGTCTCTTGGATTCTAGCCTGTATCACAAACGTTTCTCCCTTTTCTGGTCTGTATCCATGTCCCCTTTTTCTGGTGTGTGTATGCTGCCCTAAAAAGAGATTAAGTCTTGGTTTATATATTACCTTCTATGAAAACCCTAGTAGGGCTTACTTGAGCTAAGGTGGATTTCCTTTTTTGCCCTCCTATGTGACTTCATATTATTGTTCTATTTTAAATCTAGTTGACAACAATTACAACCCATACAAGGCTTATGGGAACAACACAACCCTAACATCTACTCTTTTTGTAAACACACTCACTTGTTTCTCTCATCTTCACTTTTGTGAACCTAACCACTCTTATACTTATCACTCTCAAGTGCTTTCACCTTGTTTTCTCTCCTTCACTTTCTTTTTCCTCTACTCTTTCTTTTCGGTCCTTCTCTTTTGCTTACTTTCATAAAGTCTTAGTTGGTCTTCACACACTTATTTTGGAGTCAATGGAACAAGTATGAATGATTTTCCATCCATGGTGAAAGAATAATGATTCTGGTAACCATCATGCAAAACTCTTCTATCAAATTGCCAAGGATGGCCTAATAACAAATGCCCTACCTACATAAGTACAATATCACATAACACCTCGTCCTTATATCTACTAATGGAAAATGGAAACACGACTTGTTTAGTCACTTTCACCACTCCACTGTCATTCAACCACTGCAAGTTATATGGCCTAGGATGTTTGGTTGTGAGTAGACCCAATTCTACACTAATCTATGCTAGCTACATTATTACAACTCCCTCTATCTGTAATCAAGTTATAATTTCTATTTTTCACCAAACACTTACTATGAAAGATATTCTTTATATGTATCTCAACATTATCTCTCTCCTTAACTTGTACACTAAGAGCTCTCTGTACCACTAAGTTTCCTACCATGCTCGAGGTATTGACTCCTTTATCAACATCACTAGCATCTACTAACGGTGGCATATGATCCTTATCACTAGACTTACTCCTAGTCATATATTCACCATCCTCCCTAAGGATTATAGACCTTTTATTTGGGCATTGCACGCTACATGATGAAGTTCCCAACTTCTCCCTAGGAACTACTAGTTTATGATATTGAGAGGGGGGGTGAATTAGTATCACCACAATTCGCAATTAGTAGGTAAGTGAACAACTTCAACCTCTTCTTAAAAGTGAACTCTGTCTCAGACTCAACTAAGATGGATCTATTGCTACCAACCAATCACAATAGTCTCCAAAGTCACCTTTCAGACACCTTGACAATTCAGATGTTCTTGTTTAGGTGTTCGTTAGGTTATGGGTTGGCTGATACTTTAGTTGCATTCACAACTCAATTCAAAACACAGAACATAAAGCAAATTAAGGACACTCGAGATTTACGTGGTTCCATCAACGTGACGTATATCTACAGTGTTAGGGACTCTCCCTCACTAAGACTATCCACTATACTTAAGAATTCCAATTACAATGGATGTCTTAGTCCTCTGCTCCTTTCAATATTGCAATTACTAGGCAAGTACAATACAAAGAGTGTCACTTACTGTGTCTACCCTTCTTCTAGCTTGTCTTGCCTCTGTTGAATTGAAAGACTGCTCCATTATCGTTTAGAAGTTCACTGCAACTCTCTCTAACCTCTCTTGAAGAAATCTGGAAATACGTTGAGTTCTTTCAATGCTTTACCAAATTTCTTCTCTATGTTGTTTCACACAGCTCCTGCTTTCACCGTCTAACGATCTCACCCATCTCAGATTTTCTCCTTTTTTTGTTGGTCACTGATCATCGACCATCCACCCTCTGTTTCGACCGTTGGGTTTCTCTCTCCTTCCACTGCTGGTGTGCTTTGTCGTGCTCACCTAGTTGGCCGTCGGGTTTCTTTTTCTCTCCTTCCCATCGATTCCTCTATTCTGGCCATCGGATTTCTCTTTCTCTCCTTCCCATTGACTCCTTTGGTCTGGCTATTGGGTTTCTTTTTCTCTCCTTCCCGTCGACTACTCTGTTCTGCCCATCAAATTTCTCTTTCTGTCCTTCCCATCAACTCCTCTAGTTTGGCCATTGGGTTTCTCTCTCTCTCTCTCTCTCCTTCCTATTGACTCCTCTGTTCTGGTCGTCAGATTTCTTTTTCTCTCCTCCCTATCGACTCCTCTGGTCTGGTCATTGGATTTCTCTCTTCTTTTGCCGATCTACTCTGATGTGCTCAATTTCCGACCTGCCTCTTTCTCCATATCGAGTTTCTCTCTCCCTTTTTCATTCAGCCATTCTTCGTTCCCTGTTTTGCTGTTTTTGCTCCCTTGGTTGAATGGATTTTTTTGTGTTTTCCAATCACTCTTTGTGTTTATGCTATTTAACCTCTCCTTTTTTTCAATGACAACTTTCTGTTTTCTCTCTTATCTCTGACGATAACTTTTCATTTTCTCTCTTATCTCCGATGATGGCTTGCGGGTTACTATGCTCTCTTATATTGGCCTTTATATACTCTATAAAACCCTAATAGGACAAATTTATTGTCTTGTCCTTCCATATGGCTTTACTTTCTTGCACTCTTAAACCTAGTTGATAACAATTACAACCTATACAAGGCTATGGGAACAACAATCTCCCCCTTTGTAATTGTTGGCAACACTTATAACAAAAGCCACTATGCAACAGTTTCAACTCCCTCTTTCTTAACAGCTCCCCCTGCACTGTTTATTCTCTCCTCTTTTGCCAACCAATTACAAATTTGAAAAACTCATAAAGTAAAGATGAAGGATTCACCTTATTTTTAGGCTTGAGGAGGCTTTCGCATAGACAAACTCATTCTATGCTTTTCAAATAGCTTTGTGGACAAAGATTTAGTTAGAACTTGTGAAGACTTGTCAACAGATTTAGGTTTAACATATGAGAGTAAAGCAGTAGCTCCTACAATTCTTCTTCTTGTTGTAACTCCTCCTCATAGGTCACCTATGATTTGATTTTCTTGATGAGTACTGGTCCACTTTTTCTTTGGCTTTCTTTCTTGCACAGTCTTATTTGCAAGAGGATCTCTTTCTTCATCAATCACATACAAATTTCCAACTATTCTCTTCCCGACTGCAACAGTATTGCCTTCTTTACTCTTTACCTATATAGCAAAATTGTTCTTTGAAACCATTGGTTTGGGCTTCCACCAACACTCCTTATCAGTGTGTCCTTATTTTTTATAGTATGTGCAAGAACTTGCAACAGATGTTGTCCTCTGAAATTTGTATTGTCTCCCCATGTATGTAGAATCATATCTTCTCGAGTTGGAGACATATACTGGCCTTCTCCACCTGCAGTTACTCACTTTATGACCCAAGACTCAACAATAAAGGCAATGACATTGAAACTACCTCTTCTTGGGTATGATCACAGCTTGTCTTCTTCTGTTCATCACTTACTGTGTAGGCAATGTAGCTAGCTTCTTTGCTTGTAAGATTTTCATTTTAGCCACCTTCTTCTCCTTCTTTTATTCAGTTGTAGCACTCTATTGGCTGACTTTCTTTTCTTCCTTCTTGTTTCCCACCCTAGGTTGCTTTTTCAGCAATCTTTATTCTCAACTATCTTCTTTTGAGTCACAACCTTCTCTTTCAACTTCTGTGACACATTCTTATTTTCTTTAGCCAGTACGACCTCGGATTGCTGCACTTTTTCTACATTCTTCTCTACTTCTGCAGAACTTGTTTCTCCTATCATTTCAAGCTTCTGCAAGTTCTCTTTGCTACTTTTGAGTTGTTGTTGAAGTCTCAGCAACTCTTTCTCCATTTCTTCAATTTTTCAAACCCTTGAGCCAAGCTCTATTGTAAGGTCTTCACATATTTTGATATGTTCTTCAAATCTTCTCTTCAAATCAATATGTTCAACCTTTATTTCATCCTTTTGACTTTCAACTTCCTCAAACTTTGCTTCAACTTGTTTTATATGAGCTTCCAACCTTCTTATGGTTTTGCCCTTTCTAATTATCTCCTTTGAAGTTACTTCCAACATAGCTTTAAGATCTGGTTCTTCTTCATTTACCTCCTCTTCCTCTTTAGAGGTTGAACTACCACCTTGAGCTGATTCCATAAAGGCATGCTCATATGATGAGTCTTCATCTTCCTCCTCATCAATTTCTTTTGTCTAACTCATATAACTCTTGAATGAGCCTCTCTTCTTCTTTTGTGGGTAAGTAGTCTTTTTGCTAGACTTATTTGATTTGAATGATGATATTCTCCATCTTGAATTCTGCTCATCATCACCATCCTCATCTTTATCATCAAGTTTCACTTTGCACTGAGAAGCAAAGTGTCCACTCTGCCCATAACGATAACATCTCAAGGACAACCATCCTTTTCCCTTCTTAAACCCCTTCTTTAATTTCCTTGTGAAGTAATCCAACACTTCACCTTCACTTTCTTCCTCATCACCATCATTATCCTCACTGGATGATTTATCCTCTTTTCTTATCTTCAAGTGCTTCACAGCTTTGAAAGCTACCTCCTTTGATACCTTTGTTGTTGCAAAGCTTTCAGTTGACTTTATCCTCATCTCATATGCAATGAGATTGCACTGGAGATCATGTAGAGACATAGAATTGAGATCTCTACTCTTCTCTATAGCTGCTACCTTTGAGGCAAACCTCTCAGGCAGAATTTTCTTCATAATCGATGAGTCCTTCTTGTTCTTCCCATTACTTCTCATGTTGTTTACAACATCAATAACCCTGGTGAAGAACTCTTGAACTATCTCATTCTTTTGCATTTTGAGAGATTCATATCTCTCCTTGAACGCTTGAAACTTAGCCTCCTTCCTTCTACCATCACCCTCATAGACTTTCTGCAATCTATCCCATATCTCCTTAGCAGATTTGTAGTCCATAACTTTAGCATACTCAGCATCTGTCAATGTTGAAATGATGACATTTGAGGCCTTCCCATTTATCTCAAACTACCTTAACTCCTTTGGGGTTGGGTCTTTATCTTCTTCCGGAGGCACAAAACCCTCTTGTACGCATTTCACCATGTTTATGCCCATGGTTACAAATACCACTTGCATTCTTGCTCTCCATATATGGTAGTTAGTTCCGTTGAAGATTGGAACCTTCTTGCTGTAAGTGGTGCTAGTGCTAGTACCGATTTCTATTTTTCAGTATGCTGAACAAGTCAAACTTTTAGATCCCTTCAAACTAGTACACCAAGCTGTTAAGCTTCAAACTGGTGAACCAGTGCTTTGATACCAATTGACGTTCCTGACTTCTCCCTAGGATCTACTAGTTTGGAAACTGAGAGAGGGGATAAATTAGTATTACCATAATTCACAATTAGCAGGTAAGTAAACAACTTCAACCTCTTCTTAAAAGTGAGCCCTTTCTTAGACTTGACTAAGGTGGATCTATTGCTACCTACTAATCACAATAGTCCCCAAAGTCACCTTTCAGACACCTTGCCTAATAGACAATTCGGATGTTCTTGTTTAGGTCTTTGTTAGGTTATGGGTTGGCTGATACTTTAGCTGCGTTCATAACTCAATTCAAAACACAGAACATAAATCAAATTAAGGACACATGAGATTTACGTTGTTCCGTCAATGTGACGTACATCCACAGTGGTAGGGACTCTCTCTTACCGAGACTATCCACTATACTTAAGAATTCTAGTAACAATGGATATCTTAATCCTCTGCTCCTTTCAATATTGCAATTACTAAGCAAGTACAATACAAAAAGTGTCACTTACTGTGTCTACCCATCTTCTAGCCTGTCTTGCCTTTGTTGAATTGAAAGGCTACTCCACTGCCACTTAAAAGTTCACCGTAACTCTCTCTAACCTCTCTTAAAGAAATCTTGAAATAAGTTGAATTCTTTCAATGCTTCGTCGAATTTCTTTTCTATGTTGTTTCACACAACTCTTTCTTTCACAGTCTCATGATCTCACCCATCTCAGATTTTCTCCATTTTCTACCGGTCATTATTCATTGGTCGTCTACCCTCTGTTCTGATCGTCGGGTTTCTCTCTCCTTCTGCCAATGGTGTGTTTTGTCGTGCTCACGTGGTTGGCCGTGGGGTTTCTTTTTCTCTCCTTCCCGTTGGCTCCTCTGTTCTAGCCATCAGGTTTCTTTTTCTTTCCTTCCCATCGACTCCTCTATTCTGGCTGTCGAATTTCTCTTTCTCTCCTTCCCATCGACTCCTTTGGTCTAGCTGTTGGGTTTCTCTCTCCTTCCATCGATCTGCTCCGATTTGCTCAATTTCTGACCTGCCTTTTTCTCCGTATCAAGTTTTCTCTTTCCTTTTTTCACTCGGCTATTCTTCCAAGTTAGGTTGATCAAATTAGAACCCTAAGGAAACTAATTCTTAAAAGCCCTAATCTTAGGACACCAAAAAGGTTGATCACTCCTTTGATATGTCAAGACAATATATTCTTCCAAGAACACAAGAAAGCATAGCAAAGCTTGTTGAAAAATGCCTCAATCTTGTTGATTTCGTTTTACATAGTTGTAGCCTTTATATAAGCATGTAAATATTACAATTATATAATGAAAAGGTGTTTCTTAAAAAGCCTATATAGGAAAAACCTTAATTATAGGAGATTCCTCTAATTAAGAAATACAAATCTGCCTTGATTAGGAATACTTAAAATAAACCACAACTAATGATAAATAGGTATAAAAGTTAAAGTAAAAGCCATTACTAATGTATTAAGACTCAATTAAACCTATAAGTCTAAATAAACCCAAGAAGTTATGCCTTTTCTACATATAATTCAACTTTAACTTAAAATCTAGCAACCCAAAACAAAATCAAGCCACTTAATAAAACTTAGCATGCAAATCACGCCTTTCCTTTGCTTGGTCATGTAGCTTGGACTTATATCATAAGCTCTAAGTTTTGTTCTTCAATTTCTAAGCCTTGTCCATCATCTTGTACATAAAGATAAATGATTATCCTTGGTGTAGTATTAATAACTTTTAAAACAACCTTGGAATCTTCTAAAGCAACATCTTTGTCATGCAACTCCATGATTAAGCCTTGTAAAGCCTCTTTCATCCTCTTTGTCCTTGCCCTAGTCATTGGACCACCTATTCCTTGCAAAGGATCTAGGGAACACTTGCTTTGTTGCACTTGAAGAGAACCTTGTTCTCCATCGTTCCTCCCCTCCTCGAAAGGATTCGTTCTTGAATCACCTACATCAAACAATGATAAGTCAACAACATTAAAAGTAGCACTAACATTACCATAGTTGCTCAATAAATCTAACTTGTAGGCATTGTTATTAATCTTGTCCAAGACTTGAAAAGGTCCATCTCCTTTAGGCTACAATTTAAACTTTTTTTGTGGGGGAAATCGTTCCTTCCTCACATGTAGCCACACCTAATCACCAAGTTTAAAGACAACCTTCACATGCCCGTTATTAACTTGCTTAGCATATTGCTCATTCTTCCATTCAATGTTAGTCTGAACCTTAGCATGTAAATCCTTTACAAATTCTGCTTTTTTCTTACCATCAATGTTAGCATGCTCTTTAGTAGGCGAAGATGAAATCTCAAGGAGTTAAAGGATTAAAACTATATGGAACTTCAAAAGGTGTCAAGTAAGTAATAAAATGAATAGATCTATTATAAGCAAACATAACATGTGGCAAACATGGTTCACATTGCCTCAAATTCTTTTGAATGATAGCACGTAACAAAGTAGTAAGGTTCTATTAATTATTTCAATTTGTCCATCTGTTTGAGGATGCACAACAATACAAAATAAGAGTTTAGTTCCCAATTTATTCCATAAAGTGTACTGAAAATGACTTAAAAACTTAACATCTCTATCGCTAATAATAGTTCTTGGCAATCCATGCAAACGTATCACTTCTTTAAAGAATAACGCAACACCATAAAGTGTACCGAAAATGACTTAAAAACTTAACATCTCTATCGCTAATAATAGTTCTTGGCAATCCATGCAAACGTATCACTTCTTTAAAGAATAACGCAACAATATGTGTTGTATCATTGGTTTTAGAACATGCAACAAAATGAGCCATTTTGCTAAACCTATCAACAATGACAAATATGTTGTCCTTACCATTTTGAGACCTTGGTAATTCTAAGACAAAGTCCATAGAAATATCAATCCAAGGTTGGTTATGCACAAGTGAAGGTGTATACAAGCCATATGGTTTGACTTTAATCTTTGCTTTCCTACATGTAATGCACATATTACAAATGGAATGCATATCATGCTTTATATTAGGTGATGATAAACCTTTTTAGGTGTCACATTGAAAGGGGAGGTGAATCAATGTGAAATGTTCATTTTTACAAACCTATATGGATTTAACCTTTGTAACTTGTTAAAGTCAATGATCCAATTATTTATCTTTCTCCTTTATGTAAAACTAGTTATTAATCAAACACGAGCACCCAACAACATACAACAATTTTTATGTGATTCACCCATAATGTATGAGTTACATTCATGGTGTGATAAGATCCCTCCTAAAACACACAATCTACTCTTGTTATCAAGGGATACAATTTGGTTATGGAATGATCACTCCTTAACTACTTATGGAAGGATCACTCCTTAACCATTTATAATGATCTCCCAATCACTCCAAGGGTATTCTACCCTTTTTCAACAAGTTTATGAAGAGTTTATAGTAAAAACTTTCCTAGAGATTGATCACTCAATGTGTATAGACTGCTAGTGCAGAATATAGATATTCTCCTTCCTTTATTGCTAGTGTTGTCTCACTTGCTGCTGTTGCTGCCTACACGCACTACTATTGCTGTCTGCACATGCTATTGCTACTATCTGCTCGCACTACTATTGCTGTCCGCTTGCACTACTATTGCTGTTCGCTTGCACTATGGCTATTATCTACATGCATTGCTACTGCTATTCACACCCGTTGCTACTTATTTATGCACGAGCTATTATTGCTGTTTGCACACGTTATTACTTTTGTTCATGCGTTGCTTCTAATGACGGCATGTGTTGCTGCTGTCTGCACACGCTGTTACTTCTGTCTGCATGTGGTGTTCCTGTTATTCGCATGCACTACTACTGTCCGTGTGCGCTGCTGCTGTTTATTCGCACTACTGCTGCTATTTGTTCGCATTGCTGCTGCTGTTTGTGCATGCTGCTACTATTGTTCACACGTGCATAGTTTGCTATTGCTACCTGCATGTTTTGTTATTATTGTCTGCACATGCTTCTATCATTATCTGTATGCACTGCTGCTGCTTTCTACAAGCATTGTGACTACTATCTGCATGGGCTACTACTGCTGTCCACCTGCCCTGCTGCTACTATCCGTGTGCACTGCTGCTTCTGTCTGCATGCGCTACTCTTGCTGTTTGTGCACACTGTTGCTGTCCTTGTGCACTACTGCTATTGAATTAGTTGTTGGACACGCTGCACTTGCTAGTATCATCTCCTGCACTTGCTGCTAGTGTTGGCAATTCGTCCTAGATGTGCTACCACTGCTAGGAAGCCTCCTAGACATGTTGCCACTACTAGGAAGCCTCCGGGAAGTGCTGCTATTGCTAGGAAGCCTCTTGGGGTGCTGCTAGTGCTAGTATAGCCTCCTGAGGTGCTGCTGGTTTGCTGGAAGGCCTCTTGGTTTATTGGTTGCTTCCCGGACCTGTTGCTACACTTTCTGCAGGTAACTGCTGATTCCCAAATAATGTTGCTGTAGTTGGTGGTTTGCTACTTGATGCTCGGATCTGTTGTTGCAATCTGCATATGGCTGCTTTGTTCTTAGACTTGCTACTGTAATCTGCAGGTGGCTGCTACCTTATTGAACCTGTAGCTGCAATCTGCAAGTGGCTACTTCATTCTTGGACCTACTGCTACAATCTGCAGGAGGCTGCTTTGTTGTTTGCTGGTGCAGGTTACTTCTTGTTGCTACTACCTCCTTGTTTGCTGGTGCAAGGACCTCCGGCTACTGCTGCCTCCTTGTTTGTTGGTGCAGGACACCTCCTGCTACTGCTACCTCCTTGTTTGCTAGTGCAGGAACCTCTTAGTTTGCTAGTGCAGGCTATTGCCTCCTAGTTTTCTAGTGCAGGCTTCTGGTTTGTTGGTGAAGCTGCTGGCTCCTTGTTTGTCTTCCCCTGATGTTGGATTCACAGGTTGTTGCACCACCTTCTGGTTTGTCATCCTTGGCTACTGGATTCACAGGTTCCTGCACCACGTTTTTGCTTGTCTCCCTTTGCTGCCAGATCCACAAGTTATTATAACTTTGTGAGGGTCGACTGCTGCAACTGCTAGTGAGGATGGTTCAAGTTTGCTGGTTTTGTGGTCGGCTGCTTTGCTGCCTCTCTCGCCCTCTTGGCCAACTGCCTTGCTATCTCACTCTCCCTCTAGGCCAGCTGTTGCAATTAGGTTTTGTTCTCTCAAAAATTCTGCAGCACACACGCTACCTTACAAGACACATAGGGGTATTTATAGATCCTTGATATTAGGATTATACGATCATCAACGGTCATCGTTAATTCCCATAGGTTGCCTTATAATCAATAGCCAGATTTGAGTCCTAAAATTTAAGGTAAATGGTTAACAATCAATAGATAATCTTTACCCTTAAAATTTAGGATCACGATCAACATTGATTCATCAACATTAGGATTTGACCTGTTATCACCAGTTTTTCCCAATGACCTCTTTGCATCTCACCAGCATTTATAACCTCAAATCAACACATACAACCATGTGAAATGGTGTTAACTACAAATCCAACATTAGTCATCAAAGATAGGCTTAACATTAGGCCAATAAAAATGCTCATGCAATATATCTAGAGTCTTCTGTGCACCAAACTGCCCTATCAAACCACCCTTTTGAGTTTCCCTAAAAAGTAACTCACAAATAAAACAAATAGGTACACATAATTTATCTTGGTCAAAATTAGAATCATTCACATACAACCCTTAAGCAATTCAAAACCAAGTAACTTGGCTTGCAAAAAAGTAAGTGTGTACCTCCTAGACAATGCATCAACAACAATGTTTTCCTCTCCACATTTGTACTTGATCATAAGGAAATGTTTCTATGAACTTCAACCACTCAACATGTCTTTTATTAAGCCTACCTTAGGATTTTAAGAACTTTAAGCTCTTATGATCAGAATAAATAATGAATTCCCTCGGTCACAAATAATATTGCCATATTTGAAGAGTTCGTACTAATACGTAAAGTTCCTTGTCATAAGTGGGATAATTTAAGGCTACTCAACTTACCTTTTCACTAAAATATGTAGTTGGTTTGGAATCTCACATCAAAACAGCTCCTATTCCTATTCTCGATGCATCACATTTTACCTCAAAAACTTTATCAAAGTTAGGCAAGCATAACAAAGGTGCATTAGTAAGCTTTTCTTTCAAAGTATTGAAAGCCCAATCATGCACATCATCCCATTTGGAAACAACATTCTTTTTAACAAGTTCATTTAAAGGTGCAACAATGGAACTAAAATCCCTAACAAACCCTCGATAAAAACTTGCTAAACCTTGAACACTTCTTACCTTATTTGCATTCTTAGGCATAGGCCAGTTCCTTATCACATTTACCTTCTCTCCATCCACACTAATACCTTGTGAACTAACAACATAGCCAAGAAACACAACAAATTCCATGAAAAATGTACACTTATTAAGATTAGCATATAGTTAGTTCTCTCTTAACATATTGAACACAGCATGCAAGTGTTTCACATATTCATCCAAATTCTTATTATAAACTAAAATATCATCAATGTAAACTACTACAAATTTCCTTATGAAAGCATGCAAGACATGATTCATTATCCTCATGAATGTACTAAGTGCATTAGTTAAGCCAAAAGGCATTACTAACCTCTCATACAATCCATATTAGTTTTAAATGTTGTTTTCCATTCACTCTCTCTTTCATGCAAATTTGATAATAGTCATTCTTTAAATCAATTTTTGAAAACACATATGAACCATGCAACTCATCAAGCATATCATCTAACCTAGGGATAAGATATCTATACTTTACATTGATCTTATTGATGGCTCAACAATACATACACATATGCCATGTTTCATCTTTCTTTGGGAGTTAGATGATAGGGACCAAGCATAGGCTAAGACTCTACCTTACAAATCCCTTTGCACCAACTCATCCACTTGTCCCTATATCTTCTTTGTTTTATCTGGATTAGCTCTATAGGCAAATCAATTTTTTATTCCAACACCAAGTATGAAGCCTATTTGGCACTCAATTCCTCTTAAAGGTGGTAATCCTTGGGGAATCTCTACAAGAAATAAATTTTCAAACTCTTACAATAATGGAACAACCACAATAGGCAAAAAGGAGTTGAAGTCATTAGATAAAAAAATAAACATCCTTATATGTAAGTACAAGTAGTTGTTGCCTTGTGATCATAGTGCTCTTAACCTTTAAGTAAAAACCCTAATTAATGGATCAAAACTCAGCTGAACCTATAAGTCCAAATAAACCCAAGAAGTTAAGCCTTTTCTAATGTAATTTAACTTTAACTTAAAATCCATGATGGAGAACAAGGTGTTATTCAAGTGCAACATAGCAAGTATTCCCTAGATCCTTTGGAAGGAATCGGTGGTCCAATGACTAGGGCAAGGACAAAGAGAATGAAAGAGGCTTTATAAGGTTTAATCACGGAGTTGCATTACAAAGAGAGTGCTTTACATGATTCCAAGGTTGTTCTAAAAGTTTTTAATGCTACACTAAGGATAATCACTTATCTTTATGTGCAAGATGATGAACAAGGCTTAAGACTTGAAGAACAAAACTTGGAACCCATGATATAAGTGCAAGGTACATGACGAAGTTAAGGAAAGGCTTAATTGCATGCTAAGTTGTATTAATGGGTCTAATTTTGTGTGGGGTTCTTGGATTTGAAGTTAAGGCCAAATTACATATAAAAAAAGGGTTAACTTATTGGGTTTATTTGGGCTTATAGGTTCAGCTGAGTCTTGATACATTAGTTAGGTCTTTACTTTGACTTTTATATCATTAGTGATAGTCTTTTTAAGGAGTCCTAATCAAGGCTGATTTAGAATTCCTAATCAAGATAGATTTAGGATTCCTAATCAAGGTAGAATTGTATTCCTTAATTAGAAGGATCACCTATAATTAAGGTCTTCTTATATAGGTATGTTAAGAAATACCTTTTCCTGCTTAGGATTGTAATATTTACATACCTATATAAAAGCTACAACTATGTAAAATAGAATAAGGAAGATTGAGGTCTTTTTTTTTTTTAGCAAGTTTTGCTCTACTTTCTTGTGTTCTTGGAAGAATAAATTGTCTTGACTTATCAAAAAAGTGATCAACCTTTGTGGTGTCTTAAAATCAGGGCTTTAGGACATAATTTCCTTAGGGTTCTAATCTGATCAATCCAACTCTTCTCTTAGCTTTCTGGGGCGTGCCTAACAAATTGATTCAAGGGTTCCTAGGGTAGGTCGCCTAACTAGTTCTTTATCAGTTGGTATCAGAACCTTGGTTCTAGAAATAAGTTATGTATCGCTTTTCCATCTTTGTTTAATACTTTTCTTTGTACTTTATTAATTCTTTGTGTTTCTTTGCTTAGTTCTTCTAATGTGTTCTAATTAGCTTATTACTCTTGAAATTGTATTTATTTTATGGGTGTTTGATTTAATAAAATAAAAAGGTTGAGAAAAAAACAAAAAAAAAGAAAAGAAAAAAAATGGAATACGAAGAAGTTGTGTTTAAGCTGATTAGTGCATATTTATTCTTACAACTAATTGTGTACATTTATAAGGTTGTAAATCTTTTTTTTTTTCTTCTTTTTTAGCCTAAAATGGATATCTTTAATTTGTTTTAAATTTTTTGATTTTGATATTTGCCACCATTTAACAGATTGCTCCTTTTGATTTATTGATCTTAAGTCTTTTAAAAACATAAAAGGGGCCTAGCTTGAGTGGAAAAAGGTGAAAGTGTTAAGATCATCTTTGAGAAAAAGCTAAAAAAGAGTGAAATATGAGTGATAACAATTTGATTTGAGGGTAAACATGTGAGGGAGTGTGTGAGGAACAAATTTCTTTTAATTACTAATGTGTATCTATAAGTTGTAAACATGATTGGTAAAAGAGAAGTACATGATATAGATGTGAAGATTTGGATGAAGGCTGTCACCGAGCAATTTAAGATGATAAATGCAAGGCTAGATGAGTTACAAGCATCTAGCAAATCCAAATCCTTTAAAAGGCATGTGATTAAGGAAAAAGATGAGGAAGAGTTAGACTATGAAGAATCAAGCTCAAGAAAAGGTAAAAAGGTTGTTTCCAAAAGTGATAGCAATTTAGGCAGCATAAAGATAAAGATTCCAACATTTCAAGGAAAGAATGATCTTGAACATTATTTAGAGTGGGAGAGAAAGGATGAGCAAGTATTTAATTGACATAATTATTTCGAGGAGAAGAAAGTAAAATTGGTAACTGTAGAATTCATTGATTATGCAAGTACTAGTGGGACCAATTGGTGATAAGTAGAGGAGGAATGGTGAGAAGCCAATTCAATCATAGGAAGTGACGAAATCAGTAATGCACAAGAGACTTATACCTAGCCACTACCATAGAGACTTGTATAGAAAGTTTCAAGGGCTGGTGCAAGGGTTCATAAGTGTGGAGGACTATTATAAGCAGATAAAGATAGCCATAATTAGAACTAGTGTAAAGGAAGATTGAGAAGCTATCATGGCAAGGTTTATTGGTGGCTTGAATAAGGAAATCACAAATGTAATGGATTTGCAACACTATTTGAAGATGGAGGAGTTGTTGCACAAGGCTATCAAGGTGGAGAAACAAATCAAGTCCAAAGGATCTAAATTTGGATCAGCTTCTAGTTCTACATGTAAGGCCAAAGGAATTAGCTGCTGTTTCTAAAGGTAAAAACGAAATAAAATCTTCTAAATCTTATTATGTTAAGTGCTTTAGGTGTCAAAGGCATGGACATATTGCTTCTCAATGTCCAAATAAAATAGCTATGATCATGTTAAAGAATGGTAACATAGAAAGCATTAGTTCAAGTGACAATGACATGTCATCATTGGAGGATTGTTTTGATGCTAATGTTGAAGAACCTCTTTATGGAGCAATGTGAGCACATTTTCCATACATGATGCCACGTTAAAGACAAGTTATGTAGCATGGTTATCGATAGTGGAAATTGTACTAATGTTGCCAATACTTTGTTGGTAGAGAAGCTAAATCTATATACCTTTAAGCATCCTAAGCTGTATAAGATGCAATCGTTGAATGATTGTGGAGAAATTAAAGTAACCAAGCAAGTTTTAGTTGCCTTTTCTATTGATAATTACAAGGATGAAGTTTTTTGTGATGTGGTACCAATGCATGCTGGTCATATACTTATTGGTCAACCATGACAATTTGATAGGAAGGTTACTCATGATAGCCATAATAATAGATACTCTTTTGTAATTAATAATCCAGCTATTATATTAACTTCCCTCAAACCTTTTGAAGCATATGAAGATTAGATTAAGATAGCAAGAGAGTGCAAAATAAAAGAAGAACAAATGAGAGAACAAGAGGAAAAGAAAAAGAAAGTCAGTAAGAGGTTAAAGGAAAATAGAGAAAGTGAGGCACAGGGAAAAATTTCAAGTGCAAAAGGTGAGGCTGAGAGAAAAGTGTGCAAAAAAGAGAGAAAAGTAAAAGGGTGAGTGTGTTTGTTGGGAAAAGTGATTTTAAGAGTACTATGATAGGCAACAACTACTATTACTTACGTACAAAGATGTTTATTTTTTATCTAATGACTTTAATTCCTCTTTGCCTAGTGTGGTTATTCTATTATTGTAGGAATTTAAAGATTTATTTCCTAAAACAATTCCTCATGGGTTACCTCCTTTAAGAGAAATTGAGCACCAAATAGAATTCATACTTGGTGTTGTAATACCAAACTGACCGACCTACATAGAAAGCTAATCCTAAGGAAATGAAGGAGATATAGAGACAAGTGGATGAGTTGGTGCAAAAGGGATTTGTAAGGGAGAGTCTTAATCCATGCTCGATCCCTGTTATCTTAGTCATAAAGAAAGATAGAACATGGTGCATGTTGTCATGGACTTGGACTTGATCTACCAACGACCCATATGGCACTAGCAATTCACTTAATTTGAATGTTAGTTTAGCCTTCTCCAAGAGCTAGAATGCTACTAGCTGAAAATAGACAGAAGCACACAAGTAAACAAGAGATTTGGAGAACTTGGAGAATATTATACTACTTCAAGAATGCAATTACAAAATTGCTTGGATGATTTAAAATGAGGTCCCTAAGGGTTTATATAGTGATCCACCTCCCTAATGGATGGCTAGGATCTATTTAATCTAATGGTCCCTATTCTCTTTCTAGATTATTCTACACAACTCTATACTTTACAAGAAGATAAAAGAGTTCTCTACAAGATTTTAGAGGCTTCCACATATTTCTAGAATTATGAAGAATAAGCCTCTTTTATAGCTTAATTTGGGTAGAATGACGTGGCGCGTGACATTCTCCCCCACTCAATTTGGCGACGCCCTCGTCGCATCCCTCTTGCATGCCTCGATCACATCCACGTTGTTCCATAAAGAAAGCTCATGTTCCCAACTTGCTTCACGGGCAACCCTTTCCATTTAATGAAGTACTCGACATCACTTGGATGGGTGCCTCTCCTTGGAATGATGCGATGCGCTAATATCTCCTCCACGTCATGATCTTGCATTGTTGTTATGGTTGTAGGGGCACTTTTCGATTCACCCCTGCTCGGCTCCACCTTATCAGGATGGTAAGGCTTTAATAAGCTCACGTGGTTACTGGATGCATCTCAAGGTGTGATGGTAGAGTTAATCGGTAAGCTAGCTTGCCAATCCTCTTCTCCACTAGGAACAGTCCCTCAGAACGCCTAACAAGGCCCTTATGTACTTTGGCAAGCCCTCGGCTTTGATGGGAAAGGAGTTTCACCAAATATCCTTCCTCAAACTCCAAGTGTCTCCTCTTGGCATCAGCCCATTTCTTCATCCACTTGGTAGCCTTAGCCAAGTGTGCCTGTGCCATGTCAAACTTCTCATGCCAACCCCTGGCAAACTTGAATGCAACAGGACTCGGCCCCTTGTAGCCAACTGCCAAGGTGTGTGGAGTCATTGGTTGTAGTCCTGTAGCAACCTTAAACGGACTAGCCCCCATTGAGGCACTCATGTAATGTCTTAGGAACAAGGCATTCACCCTTTCTATTTGGCCGTCAGTTTGGGGGTGAAAGCTTGTAGAGAAGTTGAGCTTCGATCCCATTAGCTTAAATAGCTCCATCTAGAATCTCTCAGTGAAGCGAGTGTCCCTAAGACTGATAATCGTCTTCGGGATGCCCCAATATTTCACAACATACTTGAAAAATAGGCATGCTGAATCCTCAGCTGTGAACTTTGAGGGTACGGGGATAAACACATCATAACCGGTCTACCACTACCATAATGTTGGCATATCCCTCTAATTTCGGTAGACACGTGATGAAATCCATCGAAATACTCTCCCATGGTTTCTCCGGAATAGGTAGGAGCTCCAGCAATCCCGATGGTTGGTGTTGCTCCACCTTGTCTTGTTGGCATACAAGACAAGTCTTCACATAGAGCTCAACATCATCCTGTATTTGTGGCCAATAATATGCTCACTCTACAAGGGCCAACGTACGACATATACCTGGATGTCTTGCCCATTTCGAGTCATGACACTCCTTGATAATTGCCTTCCTCAATCCCTGCCACTTTGGCACATAAACTCTATTGCCTTTGGTAGTGAGCAACCCATCTTCAAGACAGAACCAGCCAATTCCCTTAAACTCTTGGCTTGTGGGTCTTGCTCAAATCCCTCCTATACTTGTTCTACCAAAAGCGAAATTCGGACTTGTGATGGTAGCTAGTTCGGCCTTTCTACTCAACGCATCAGCCACCAACTTAGCCTTGCCTGGCTTATACTCCATCACGAAGTTGAATTTCACCAAGAAAGCTTGCCACCTCACTTGCTTTGGCGTTAGCTTCTTCTGATTGAGGAAGTAACTTGTGGCAATGTTATCTGTCTTCACGATGAACTTAGATCCCAACAATTAATGCCTCTAAGTTCATAGACAATGCACCACTACAGTCATCTCCTTCTCTTGGACTATATATTGACACTCGGTTTCATTCAACTTATGGCTCTCATACGCAATGGGATGGCCCTCTTGCATTAACACACCACCAATTGCAAAATCAGAGGCATCAGTATGTACCTCATAAGGTTTTGTGTGTTCAGGAAGAGCCAACACTAGCTCGTTAGCTACCGCTTGCTTGAGCACTTCAAACACTCTTTGGCATTTATCGTCCCAACTCCACGTTCTATTCTTCTTCAACAAATCAGTGAGTGGAGTTGCAATAGAGGATTAGCCCTTTATAAACCTTCTATACTAGTTAACGAGGCCTAAAAAGGATCATACCTCAATTACCTTCTTTGGTGGCTCCTAGTTGTGGATGGCTTCCACCTTGGACTCATCCATTCGTAATTTGCCTCTGCCAACAACGTGCCCTAAGAATGTGACCTCTCGTTACGTAAAGGCACATTTCTTGCCCTTCACATACAACTCATGCTTTATTAGTACTTGGAAAACTTGTCATAGATGATCAATGTGCTCATCTAGCATCTTACTATAGACAACGATATCATCCAAATATACTACAACAAATTTATCCAAAATCAATTCGAAAACCCTATTCATAAGAGTGCAGAATGTGGCAGGGGCATTTGTGAGTCCAAATGGCATAACTAAAAACTCAAAGGAGCCATACCTCGTAACGCAAGTCGTTTTTGGCTCATCTCCTTCCACAATCCTCACTTGGTAGTATCCCGATCTCAAATCTAGCTTTGAGAACCACCGTTCCTCACCTAGCTGATCAAACAAGTCAACTATCAATAGAATTGGATACTTATTCTTCTCAGTGATTTTGTTGAGCGCACGATAGTCGATGCATAACTGGAGTGACCCATTGTGCTTCTTTTGGAATAGCACGGTGCACCATATGGAGCCTTCGATGGTTGAATATAACCTGTATCCAATAGCTCCTTAAGTTGCTTCCTGAGTTCCTCTAGCTTAGAGGTGCCATTCGGTAAGGCACCGCAGTAGGTGGTCTTGCTCCAGGGACTAACTCAATCTTATGGTCCATTTCTTGTTTAGGTGAGAGCGTCTTAGGCAACTCCAGAGACTTCCTTGGGTAGCACCTTTACTAAGGTCTTTCCATCCTTCAAGGAAATAAGAAAGGTGGGTTATGCCTTCTTCACACCTTTGGAAAGTTGCATAGCCAAGATTTGCCTCAATTGAAGGCCGGTTTCTCTAGCCAAAGGCACAATGTAGGTGTTGCCTTCCTCTAAGATACACATTATGTTGGAAAAAGGAATAGGAATGGCCTTAACACGATCGATAATCTCCATACCAAGCACAATAGGATAATCATCCATTGGGACAATAGAAAAATCTATGAGGCCACACCATTCACCCATACGTACCTCTATGCCATGAGCAATGCCAAAAATTGACTTTGGTTCCTAGTTCACTGCCTTGAGCCATCCTCGCTCCTTGTTGTATCTAATGCCCAGCTGTCTTGCTTCCTCCTCCTGAAGGAAGTTGTTGGAAGTTCTAGTATCTACTAAGGCTTTAACTACTTGGTTATTTACCTTTGCTTCCACGTATAACGGTCCTCTCTTCTCGGTCTTAGGCACTTCGACCTTGGCTTTGATGGCATTGAGGATTTGTAAAGATCCCATCCTCATCTCTTCACGTTGTTGTTGTTCCTCCCTTTCTTCAAATATGGCAGAGAACTTGGCTTTCCTTGGGCAGTCCCTTGCCTTGTGCGGCACGTCACAAAAGTAGCATTTAAGAGGGCCCTTATCACTACTTTGACCATCCTTGGTGTTCTTCCCTTCCCTAGGTCCATTGTACTTCTGAAAACGGCCTTTGTTTGAGGGACTATCTCCCCCACTCTTTCCCTTGCCATCCTTGTCCTTGTGTGACTTGGGCTTCTCGGACTTCTTGAACTCTATTAGTGACTCAACAATGGAAATAGCGGTGGCGAGATCTTGAACGCCATGTCTTTGGATCTCCAACTTTGCCCAATTTTGTAAGCCATCTTTGCATGCAAAGAATGCTTCCTTGTCGGGATAATCAGGAATTTCCAGCAACACTTCAAAGAATTCCTTCACATACTCTTGTATGCTCCCTTTTTGTTGAAGATGCCTTAGCTTTGCTCTCGCCTCTTCCTTGGCATTCTCTGGGTAGAATTGCCACTTGAGTTCTTTCTTGAACTCGTCACATATGTTGATGATGCAAGTACCCCTTTCGATGTCGCCATACCTCCATCTCCACCATACCATTACGGTATCCACAAGGTATAAGGCGGCACTATCAATCTTCTTGGCATCCTCAATGACACAAAGTGCCTTAAAGTATTGCTCCAAGCTCCATAGGAAGTTATCAACCTCCTTCGCGTTCCTTAACCCATTATATGCCTTAGGCCTTAGAACATCCACTTTTGAAGAAGCGACTAATGTAGGCAAGGCAATACTTCCACCTTGAGAAACTGCTTTTTTACAAAGGACTAGCTCATCCTTGGTCTCCTTCAACTCGTTAGAGACTCTCTCGAGCTCTTCCTTCAACGCCACAACCTCACAATGGAGGGTCTCTTCCAAGGTCTTCATTTGGTCTAGACACCTTGATAGGGCCTGGTTCAAGGCACCTTGCATCTCCTCATGATGCTCTACACTCTCCCTCTTGAGCTATTCGATGCGTTGGTCTGCCATCTCGAATTTCTCTTGCCCATCAGCCATAGCAAGCTCAACCTTTGTGATCCTTGCATTGGCATCTTCCAAGAAATCCCTCAACCTTTATCTCCCTCTTTTGGGTTGTTTTTGAGCTTCTTCAATCACGTGAGTAATATCACTATGAGGACCAGACATACTTACCAGACAAAGTGTGCTTGCTACTTATAAAAACTGAGCTCTGATACCACTTGTCATGGACTTGGCCTTGACCTACCAATGACCCGTGCGGCACTAGCAATTCACTTGACTTGAATGCTAGTTCAGTCTTCTCCGAGAGCTAGAATGCTACTAGCTGAAAATAGACAGAAGCACACAAGTAAACAAGAGATTTGGAGAACTTGGAGAATACTATACTACTTCAAGAATGCAATTACACAATTGCTTGGATGATTTAAAAATGAGGTCCCTAAGGGTTTATATAATGATCCACCTCCCTAATGGATGGTTGGGATCTATTTGATCTAATGGTCCTATTCTCTTTCTAGATTATTCTACACAACTTTACACTTTACAAGAAGATAAAAGAGTTCTCTACAAGATTCTAGAGTCTTCCACGTATTTCTAGAATTATGAAGAATAAGCCTCTTTTATAGCTTAATTTGGGCAGAAGGATATGGCGCGTGGCAATGTGTGTGGATTGTTGAGCCATTAATAAGATCATTGTAAAGTATAGACATCCTATTACTAGATTAGATGATATGCTTGATGAATTATATGGTTTGTGTATATTTTCAAAAATTGATTTAAAGAATAACTATTATCAAATTTGCATGAAAGAAGGAGATAAATGGAAAATAGCATTTAAAACTAAATATGGATTGTATGAGTGGTTAGTAATGCCTTTTGAATTAACTAATGCACTTAGTACAATCATGAGGTTAATAAATCATGTCTTGCATACTTTTATAGGGAAATTTGTAGTAGTTTACTTTGATGATATTTTAGTTTATAATGAGAATTTGGATGAACATGTGAAACACTTGCATGCTGTGTTCAGTGTGTGAACAGAGAACCAACCATATGCTAATCCCAAAAAGTGTACATTTTGCATGAAATCCATTGCTTTTCTTGGCTATGTTGTTAGTTCACAAGGTTTTAGTGTGGATGAGGAGAAGGTAAAGGCAATAAGAGACTGGCATATACCTAAGAATGTGAATGAGGTAAGAAGATTTTTATGGAAGCCATATTGTATGAAGTTCTTGACTTCTCCCTAGGATCTACTAGTTTGTGATACTGAGAGGGGGGTGAATTAGTATCATCATAATTCACAATTCGTAGGTAAGTGAACAACTTCAACCTCTTTCTTAAAAGTGAACTGTTTCTCAGACTCGACTAAGGTAGATCTATTACTACCTACAAATCACAATAGTCCCTAAAGTCACCTTTTAGACACCTTGCCTAATAGACAATTCAGATGTTCTTGTTTAGGTCTTCGTTAGGTTATGGGTTGGCTAATACTTTAGCTATGTTCACAACTCAATTCAAAACACAGAACGTAAAGCAAATTGAGGACACACGAGATTTATGTGGTTTCGTCAACGTGACATACATCCATGGTGGTAGGGACTCTCCCTTACTGAGACTATACACTATACTTAAGAAGTCTAGTTATAATAGATATCTTAATCTTCTGCTCTTTTTACTATTGCAATTAGTAAGCAAGTATAATACAAAGAGTGTCACTTACTGTGTCTACCCTTCTTCTGTTGGATTGAAAGGCTGCTTCACTACTGCTTAGAAGTTCACCGCAACGCTCTTTAACCTCTCTTGAAGAAATCTAGAAATATGTTGAGTTCTTTCAATGCTTCCCCGAATTCTTCTAAATGTTGTCTCACACAACTCCTACTTTCACCGTCTCCTTGTCTCACGGCTAGCCTCACGTTTCTGGTTTGCCATTCACGTTTCTCTCTCTCACTTGCTGTCCTACTAGATTTCTCTCTCTTACCATCCAGCCAACTTTCCTCTATTCTATTGACGGTCTCTATCTCTTCATCCACCCCTCTTTGGCTATTCTAGATTTTCTCTCCATTTCCCTTATTTGGTTGTGTTTTCTCTCTCCTTCCCGTCTACTCCTTTGGTTTGGCCGTCTCTCTTGTCTTTTGGCCGACCACCCCTGTTCTTTTCATGATAGCTTCTCTCTCTTCTTTAGGTTTATTTTGGGCGTATCGGTGGTGTCCGGCTTTCTCCCCTTTTTGGTCTTCTTTTCTCCTTCGCCTAACGACAGCTCCAATTTGGCCGTATCTCGACCTCTGTTCTCTATTCTTCATTCAGCCCTTACTTTCAGTGTCTCCTTCTTTCTCTCTCTCTCTCGATGGTTGTTCTTCTTTGTTGCCGTCGGTATCTCTTCGTTCAGCCCCCCAATTTTTTCCACTCGTTATTTCGTCTCTTTTCCTTTCTCCCACTTGCCATTCACCTCTTTTTCTCCTTCTCCTATTTGGCCAATTTTTGTTTTCTCTTCATCTTTCGACAATGGCTACTGTTCACTCGACGATTGAATCATTTTCTCTCTCGACAGCTTCTATTCACTCAATTGCTAATCTCCTCTTTGCTATTTTGTCGTCCCCTATTCTACCGTTCTCTTGTTGTCAGTGTGCTTTAGCCATGTGTTGTGTTTTTCTGTTTTCTCTATTTGGCCGTCTACACACTTTTGTATTTTTTCGTGTATTTAATTACGTTGGTCTTGCCCTAATTTTTTTCTTCCAAGGTCTTTATATACTATTTTCCATAAAACCCTAATAGGGCTTACTTGCTACGAATTCACTGTCTTGTCCCTCCATGTAACTTTTACATTCTTGCCCCTCCATGTGCTTTTACCTTCTTGCCCTTTTATATGGCTTTACTTTCTTACACATTTAAACCTAGTTGACAACAATTACAACCCATACAAGGCTGTGGGAACAACAATCTCTCCCTTTGTAATTGTTGGCAACACTCATAACAAAAGTCACTATACAGCATTTTCAACTCCCCCTAAATATGCATTCCCCCTTTCTTAACCGCTTCCCCTACACTGTTGCTTCTCTCCCCTTTTGCCAACCAATTACAAATCTGAAAAAGCTTACAAAGTAGAGATTGAGGATTCACCTGATTTTCAGGCTCACGGAGGCATTCGCACAAATAGACTCATTCTGTGCTTTTCAAACAACTCTATGGACAGAGATTTAGTTAGATCTTATGAAGTCTCTTCAACAGATTTAGGTTCAACTTGTGAGAGTAAAGCAATAGCTCCCACAATTCTTCTTCTTATTGTAACTCCTACTGATGAGTCACCTATGATATGATTTTCTTGATGAGTATTGGTCCACGTTTTCTTTGGCTTTCTTTCTTGCACAGTCTTAGTTGCAAGAGGATCTCTTTCTTCATCAATCACATACAAATTTACAGCTATTTTCTTCTCGATTGCAATAGTATTGCCTTCTTTACTCTCTACCTAGCAACCTATTTTTGTGAAGATTACCTTATGGTTTTCATTGTATAGTTTACTGATAGATTTTATATTATATCTGAGTCATTTAATGTGCAAAACATCTTTTAGCTTTCCTTTTCCAATGTTTACTAACCCCTAACCACTAATGTTGAGTGAATCATCATTGCCAAACTTGACTCTGCCTTCTCTTGATTTATTTAGCTTTGACAATTTACTCTAATCTCCCGTCATGTGTGAAGTGCATCCACTATCAAGGATCCATTACTTATCCTTGTAGTCAGCTTTGAGTGTAATTTCAACTATATTAGCCATCTCCCTTTTAGCTTTATATTCCTTCTTTTGAACTGGCTAGAAGATAGCTTTCTTCTTTTTCTCAGCTTTGACTGCACCGCTTGTTTTCATTGTGCCATTGAGTGTCTTCTCTTGCTTAGGGAGAAATGTCATGCATCTCTTGGCATTATCGTCATCATGGCCACACCTTTCACACTATTCCAAGTCTGCCAATATAACAAATTTGTTCTTTGAAACCATTGGTTTGGGCTTTCGCCAACATTGATTGTCAGTGTGTCCTTACTTTTTATACTATGTGAAAGAACTCACGACATGTGTTCTCTTCTAAATTTTGTATTGTCTCCCCTTGTATGTAGCATTGTATCTTTTCAAGTAAGAGACATATGCTAGCCTTCTTCACCAGCACTTACTCGCCTTATGACCCCAAACTCCATAATACAGACAGTGACCTTGAAATTGCCTCTTCTTGGGTCTGATCACAGTTTGTCTTCTCCTGTTCATCACTTGCTGTGTAGGCAATGTAACTGGCTTCTTTGCTTGTGTGACTTTAATTTCAACCACCTTCTTCTCCTTCTTCTGTTCAACTGTAGCCCTCTACTAGTGACTTTCTTTTCTTCCTTCTTGTTTGCCACCCTAGGTTGCTTCTTTAGATCTTCATTATTCTCAGCTATCTTCTTCTGAGTCACAACCTTCTCTTTCAACTTCTGTGGCACATTCTTATTTTCTTTAGCCAATGCAGCCTCAAATTGCTACACTTTCCCTACATTCTTCTCTCCTTTTGCAGAACTTGTTTCTCCTATCATTTCAAGCTTCTGCAAGTTTTCTTTGCTACTTTTGAGATGTTGCTAAAGTCTCAGCAACTCTTTCTCCATTTCTTTAATGTTTAAAGCCCTTGAACCAAGCTTTACTATAAGGTCTTCATATATTTTGATCTGTTCTTCAAATCTTCTCTTCAAGTCAATATGTTTAGCCTTTATTTCATCCTTTTGATTTTCAGCTTCCTCAAACTTTGCTTCAACTTGTTTTATATGGGCTTCCAACCCTTTTATGGTTCTGCCCCTTCTAATTATCTTCTTTGAAGCTGCTTCCAACTTAGCTTTAAGATCTGGCTCTTCTTCATCAACCTCCACTTCCTCTTCAGAGGTTAAACTACCACCATGAGCTAATGCCATAAAGGCATGCTCATCTGATGATTCTTCATCTTCGTCGTTAGCTTCTTTTTTCTGACTCACATAGCTCTTGAATGAGCCTCTCTTCTTTTTTTGTGGGTTGGTAGTCTTCTTACTAAACTTTTTTGATTTGAGTGATGATCTTCTCCATCTTGAATTCTGCTCATCATCACCATCCTCATTTTCATCATCAAGTTTTACTTTGCACTGAGAAGTAAAGTGTCTAGCTTGTCCACACCGATAACATCTTTAGGACAACTATTCTTTTCCTTTCTTAGTCCCCTTTTTGAATTTCCTTTCGAAGTAAGCCAACACTTCACCTTCACTTTCTTCCTCATCATTATCATCATCATCCTCACTGGATGATTCTTCCTCTTCTTTTATCTTCAAGTGTTTCATAGCATTGAAAGTTGTCTCCTTTGATGCCTTCATTGTTGCAGAGCTTTTAACTAACTTTATTCTCATCTCATATGCAATGAGATTGAACTGGGGATCATGCAAAGACATAGAATTGAGATCTTTACTCTTCACTATTGTTGCCACCTTTAAGGCAAACCTCTCAGGCAAAATTCTCAGAATTTTCTTCGCAATAGATGATTCCTTCTTGTTCTTCCCATGACTTCTAAGGTCGTTTACAGCATTAATAACCCTTGTGAAGAAATCTTGAACTATCTCACTCTTTTGCATTCTGAGAGATTCATATCTCTCCTTGAACACTTAAAGCTTAACCTCCTTCATTTTGCCATCACCTTCATAGACTTTCTACAATCTATCTCATATCTCCTTGGTAGATTTGTAGTCCATAACTTTAGCAAACTCAGCATCTGTCAATGCTGAAATGATGAGTCCTTCTTGTTCTTCCCATGACTTCTAAGGTCATTTACAGCATCAATAACCCTTGTGAAGAAATCTTTAACTGTCTCATTCTTCTGCATTCAGAGAGATTCATATCTCTCCTTGAACACTTAAAGCTTAGCCTCCTTCGTTTTGCCATCACCTTCGTAGACTTTCTGCAATCTATCCCATATCTCCTTAGCAAATTTGTAGTCCATAACTTTAACATACTCAGCATCTGTCAATGTTGACATAATGACATTTAAGGCATTCCCATTTATCTCAAATTGCCTTAACTCCTCTAGGGTTGGGTCTTTACTTTCTTCTGAAGCCACAAAACCCTACTTGTACACATTTTGCCACCTTCATCCCACGGTTGTAAATACCACTTGCATTCTTGGTCTCTATATATGGTAGTTGATTCAATTGAAGATTGGAACCTTCTTACTGTAAGTGGTGCTAGTGCTGTTACCGACTTCCATTTCTTAGTATGCTGAACAAGTCAAACTTCTAGATCCCCTCAAACTAGTACACCAAGCTGTTAAGCTTCAAACTAGTGAACCTGCTTTAATACCAATTAAAGTTCCTGACTTCTCCCTAGGATCTACTAGTTTGTGATATTGAAAAGGGGGTGAATTAGTATCACCACAATTCGCAATTCTTAGGTAAGTGAACAACTTCAACCTCTCTTAAAAGTGAACTCTTTCTCATACTTGACTATGATAGATATATTGCTACCTACTAATCACAATAGTGTCCAAAGTCACCTTTTAGACACCTTGCCTAATAGACAATTTGGATGTTCTTGTTTAGGTCTTTGTTAGGTTATGGGTTAGCTGATACTTTAGTTGCGTTCACAACTCAATTCAAAACATAGAACGTAAGGTAAATTAAGGACATGAGATTTACCTGGTTTTGTCAGCGTGACATACATCCACGGTGGTAGGGACTCTCCCTTACTGATACTATCCACTATACGTAAGAATTCCAGTTACAATGGATGTCTTAATCCTCTACTCCTTTCACTATTGCAATTACTAAGCAAGTACAATACAAAGAGTGTCACTTATTATATCTACCCTACTTTTATCTTGTCTTGCTTCTGTTGAATTGAAAGGCTACTCTACTGCTACTTAGAAGTTCACCGCAACGCTCTCTAACCTTTCTTGAAGAAATCTTGAAATACGTTGTGTTCTTTCAATTTCTTCTATACGTTGTCTCACACAACTCTTTCTTTCACTGTCTTATTGTCTCCTCGTCTCCTTGTCTCATGGCTAGTCTCAAGTTTCTAGTTTGCTGTTCACATTTCTCTCTCTCTTGTTGTTCGACCAAATTTCTCTCTCCTACAGCTGGATTTCTCTCTCTTATTGTCCAGCTAGATTTATCTCACCGTCCAACCGGATTTCCTCTATTCTACCGACGGTCTCTCTCTCATCGTCCACCCCTCTTTGGCAATTCCAGATTTTCTCTCCTTTTCCCTTATTTGGTTGTGTTTTCTCTCTCCTTCCTGTCGCCTCCTCTGGTCTGGCCATCTCTCTTGTGTTTTGGCTGACCACCCTTGTTCTTCTGATGACAGCTTCTCTCTCTTCTTTAGGTGTATCAATGGTGTCCAGTTTTCTCCCCTTTTTGGTCCTCTTTTCTCCTTCGCATGATGACAGCTTCGATTTGGCCGTATCTTAACCTCTGTTCTCTATTCTTCGTTTAGCCCCTACTTTCGGCATCTCCTTCTTTCTCTCTCTCTCTCTACGGTTCTTCTTTGTTGCCGTCGGTATCTCTTCATTTAGTTGCCCAATTTTTTCCACTTGTAATTTTGTCTCTTTTCTGTTCACCCACTTGGTCGTTCACCTCTTTGTCTCCTTTTCCTGTTTGGTCAATTTTCGTTTTCTCTTCTTCTTTTGGCGATGGCTACTATTCACTCGACAGCTAAATCATTTTCTTTCTTCTTATTGACGAATACTGTTCACTCAATTGCCGATCTCCTTTTTTCTATTTTGTCGTCCCCTGTTACGTCGTTCTCTTGCCATCGATGTGCTTTGGTCGTGTGTGTTTTTCTATTTTCTCTATTTGGCCATCCACACATTTTTTTGTTTTGCCATGTATTCAATTGCATTGGCCTTACCCTAATTTTATCTTCCAAGGTCTTTATATACTATCTTCCACAAAACCCTAATAGGGCTTACTTGCTACGAATTTACTATCTTGCCCTTCTGTGTGGCTTTTACGTTCTTGCCCTTCTATGTGGCTTTACTTTCTTGCACACTTAAAACCTAGTTGACAACAATTACAACCCATACAAGGCTATGGGAACAACATTGTACTTGCTCAAATCAACAATGGAGTTGATGTTTTGCAAAACCTTAGACCACCAATGACAAGGGCAAGGTCAAAGAAAATAAAGGAAGTATTCAACAACTTATAGTGCAACATTTACTTATAGGAAATTACTAGGTATGAATTAAGGATGATGGAGGCTTTACCAACGCTTGCAAATGTGTCATTTGTAGGGGAACATGAAAACCATGGCCTTAGGAAGGAAATAATCAACATCTAAATGGGTATGTTGCCTTCCACATAGAACTAGAAGTTGATCCAATTTTTGATCCTTAGGACTTGATTTTGTTTCTCCACCTTAATAGCCTTATGCAACAAATAGTGTTATGAAGCCACTACATCTGTAATTTTCTTGTTCAAACCACCAATAAACCTTGCCATGGTAGCCTTATAGTCTTCTTCTACATTAGCTCTAATCATGACTATCTCCATCTCTTTGTAATACTCCTTCACACTAATGGACACTTGAACAAGCCCTTGCAACTTTCCATACAAGTCTCTATAGTAATGGCTACGTATAAATCTCTTATACATTATTAATGTCATCACTTTCCATCACTGAATTGGCCTCTCACCATTACTCTTTCTACTTATCACCAATTGGTCCCACTAAATACTTGCATAATCAGTGGATTCTATGGTTGCTAACTATACTTTTGTCTTTTTGGAATAATTATGCAATCAAATACATGCTCAACCTTTCTTTCCCACTCCATATAAAGTTTAGGATCATTCTTCCCTTAAAATGCTAGAATATTTATCTTTATGTTACCCAAATGTTATCTCTTTTGGAAACAACCTTCCTACTTTTTCTTGGGCTTGATTCTTCCTTATCTTCTTCCTCAATCACATTCCTTCCAAAAGATTTGGATTTGGTAGGTGATTGTAACTCATCTATCCTTGCATTTATCATCATAAATTGCTCAGTAATAGCCTTCATCAAAATCTTCATGTCTATATCATGCAATTCTCCTTCACTACTCAGGTTTATAACCTGTAGAGATATATTAGTCATTAAAAGAAATATGTTCCTCACACACTCCCTCACATTTTTGCCCTTGAATTAGATTGTTATCACTTGTATTTCATTCTATTTTGGCTTTTCTCAATGATGATCTCACCACTCTTGCCTTTTCCTACTTAAGTTAGCCCCTTTTATATTATTGAAAGACTCAAGATTAACAAATCACAAGGAGCAATCCATTAATGGCATATCTCAAAATCAAAACTTTTAAAAGAAATTCATGATATCCTTTTTAGGCTAAAAAAAAAATCAGATTTGCAACCTTATACATTATAAAATGAAAGAATCAAGATGCATTACTTAGTTTAAATACAACTTCTTTGTCTTCCTTTTTTTCTTCTCTCTTTCTTTTTTAACTTTCCTGTTTCTACTTTTTTTAATCAAAATAATCACCCATAGAATTAACACAACTTAAGAGCAAGAAGCTAATTAGAACAAACCAAAAAAACTAAGCAAAGAAACACAATGAATGAATAAAATATGAAGAAAAGTACCAAACAAAGATGGAAAAGGGATATATAACTTATTCTAGAACCAAGACCCTAAGACCAATTAGTAAAGAACCCACTAGGTGACCAACCTTAAGAACCATTGAATCAATTTATTATAACACCCCATAAAAGTAAGAAACAAGTTTGGTTAATTAAATTAAAACCCTAAGGAAACTAAGTCCTAAAAGCCCCAACCTTTCACTCCTTTGATAAGTCTAGACATTGTATTCTTCCAAGAACACAAAAAGGCATAGCAAAGTTTACTGAAAGTACCTCAATCTTATTGATTCTGTTTTACATAGTTGTAACCTTTATATAGGCATGTAAATATTACAATCCTATAAGGACAAGGTGTTTCTTGACATATCTATAAAGGAAAAACCTTAATTACTCTAATTAAGAAATATAAATCTACCTTGATTAGGAATCCTAAGAAATATAAATTTGTCTTGATTAAAAATTCTTAAAAAAGACTATAACTAATGATAGCTAGGTATAAGAGTCAAAGTAAAATCCTAACCAATATATTAAGACTTAGCTAAACCTACAAGCCTAAATAAACCCAACAAGGTAAGCCTTTTTTACAAGTAATTTGGCCTTAATTTAAAATACAGCAACACAAAACAAAATCAGGCCCTTTAATACAACTTAACATGCAAATCAAGCCTTTCCTTAGCTTAATCATAGAGCTTGGACTTATATCATGGGCTCCATGTTTTGTTCTTTGAGTTCCTTGTCCATCATTTTGCACATAAAGATAAGTAATTATCCCTAATGTAGAAAACTTTTAGAACTACTACAAAGTCTTCTAGAGCACCCTCTTTGTCATGCAACTCCATAATTAAGCTTTGTAAAGCTTCTTTAATCCTTTTTGTCCTTGTCTTAATAATTGGACTACTGATTCATTACAAAAGATTTTGTGAATGCTTGCTTTGTTGCACTTGAATATAACCTTGTTCTCATCAAAACAGTAACCATCCTTAAGCTTTGCATTTTCTTTTTGTTTTGAGAATAGTTTGTTGTCTTTCTAGTTTAACTTCCATGATAAGTTAGAAGTTGAACTAGCTTTAGGTGAAACCATAGACTTGGTTTACCTTTCAACTTTAATAGCCTTATGCAATAGGTCCTCTAGGTCAACACAATGTTGTAATGCCATTACATCAACTATCTCTTTATTTAAACCACCTATGAATCTAGCCATAGTTGCCTTACAATCCTCCTCTACATTAGCCCTAATTATGGCTATCTCCATATCCCTATAGTAATCTTCTACACTTATGGAATCTTGAGTCAACCATTGCAAGTTTGAAGAGAATTGTAGAGATGATGGGTGGAAGGCTTCAATGGATGCAAGAGGTCCATTGCACATTCCAAAAGGCCCAATAACATGAGATAAAGCCAAAAAGATTAAAAAAACACTAAATGGGCTGATTGAGGACATTCAGGCCAACCAAGCTTTAAATGGTGCGAATTTAAGTTTGACAAAGAGTCCAGCCTAATTAATATAATTGGACAGAAGGCATGGGGAATATGAGGCTCCTAAAGTAAGAAGGTAGTTGAAACATGCCTATGACTATGAAGATGATGAATTTGATGATCAAATTATTGTGGTTAGAATTGTTAACAATAGAAGGGATCCAAGAGAATTTGGGAGGCAAGGCACCTACGATCATAATTTAGGTAGTATTAAAATGATAATTCCTCCATTCCAAGGTAAGAATGATCCTAATGCATACTTAGATTGAGAGAAGAAGGTTAAATTGGTTTTTGACTACCATAACTATTTCGAGGAGATAAGGGTAAAGCTTGTTATAATTGAATTTACTAATTATGCTATTATTTGGTGGGATCAACTTGTATTAACCAGGAGAAGGAATCATGAGCAGCCTATTGATACATAGGAGGAGATGAAGGCTATGATGAGGAGGAGGTTTGTTCCTAATCACTATTATAGGGAGTTGTTCCAAAGGCTGCAAGGGCTCACTCAAGGCACCAAAAGTGTGGAGGACTACCACAAGGTGATGGAGATTACCATGATTTGGGTGAATGTAGAAGAAGATAGAGAGGCAACCATGGATCAATTTTTGCAAGGCCTAAATAAGGACGTAGGAAATGTGATTGAATTGAAACACTATATGGAATTAGAAGATATAGTGCACATGACAATGAAAGTTGAAAGGCAACTTAAACAAAAGGGCTCTACACAGTTTGGGCAGAACTCAGGTTTTGCCTCATCTTGGAAGCCAAATTGGAGTAAAAGGGATGATATCTTCAATTACAAGTTGAAAGCCGAGCTATCCAAGCATAATAATATGGGTTATATCAAGGAAACATGTAATTTTGAACCCCAACCAAGTAGAAATAGAGATGTTAAATGTTTTAAGTGTTTGGGCAAGGGTCACATTGCATCTCAATGTTTAAATAAATGTCCAATGATCTTGAGATGTAATGGTGATGTTGAAATTAAAAGTGAATCAAATGATGATTCTGTGCCATCAATAGAGGATGAAAGTGATGGAGAGGAGTATCTGGTTAATAGAATAGCTCTCGTTATAATTCGAGCATTAAATATGCTAGTAAAGGAAGAAAATGAGGTCTAACAAGAAAATATCTTTAGACAAGGTGTCTTATCAAAGTTAAGGTATGTAGTATGATTATTGATGGCGGCAATTGCACTAATGTTGCTAGCAAAACTATGGTTGAGAAGCTAGATTTACCTACTATGAAGCATCTTAGGCCATATATGCTTAAGCGGTTGAATGATAGGGGTGAAGTCAAGGTAAATAAGCAAATGAATATCATTTTCTATCAGAAGGTACCATGATGAAGTTTTATGTGATGTTGTACCTATGCATATGGGTCATATTCTATTAGGAAGACCATGACAATTTGATAGGCGACTTATGCATGATGGCTTCAAGAAACGATATTCCTTTCTAATGAATGAAAACCCATAACCCTTGTACTATTATTACCTCAACAAGCTTATAAGGATCAATTAAGGATTAAAAATGAGAGTGAACAAAAAAGAGAGATTGATAAAAGAGAAAAGAGAGGAGAAAATGAGAGGACACAAGAGAAAGAGAAGAAAAGAGAAAGTCTCTATGCAAAAGAAAGTGATGTCAAAAGAGCATTATATGCCAAACAACTTATGATCGTACTTTTACACAAGGCATATTTTAATACTAACAAGTTTGACCCATATTTGCCTAGTGTTGTTGTTCTATTGCAAGAATTTGAAGATGTATTCCCTAACAATGTCCCAAGTGGATTGCCACCCAATAGAGGAATTAAGCACCAAATTGATTTCATCTCATGTTGTTCCCACATCCTTGTATGGGTTGTAATTGTTGTCAACTAGGCTTACGTGTGCAAGTAAATTGAAACCATATGGAAGGGCAAAAAGGTAAAACCACATGAAAGGACAAGAAAGTAAATTTACCGCATAAGCCCGATTAGGGTTTCATGGAGTGGAGTATATAATGGTCTTGGAAGACAAATAACAAATAAGTCGACAATATTGAGCATTTCGCAAAACCTAGACAACCAACGAACTAAAGAGAACACCAAACCCTACAGAGAAGAACATCACCTACAAAAGAAAAAGGTAGTCGTCGTGTATAGTACAGCAGTAGTGAATAGTGCAGTGGTCGAGTGAACAGTAGTTGCAGGACGAAGAGAGCAAAAAAGGGAGAAGAGGAGCAGCCATCGGACAAACAGAGAGAAAACACTTGGGAGAGACAGAAGAGCCATCGACGAGAAGAAGAGAAAAAGAAAATTGTAACCGTTGTCCGAAAAGAAGAAGAGAGAGAAAATGATGGAGAGAAAAAGAGAAAAATATGTATATGGCCAAATTGAAGCCATCCTCAAGCGAAGGAGAAAAGAGTGATAGGTAGACGGGGCTAGATGGCAGGATGAAGAAAAGCAAACCGATAGAAGAAGAAACCAGACGGCCATAGAAGAGAGAGATACCGACGACAACAAAGAACAACCATTGAGAGAGAGAGAAAGAGGAGACAGCCAAAATAGGGGAGTTGACACGGCCAAAATTAGATCCAACTAGACGGTGAGATAGATCCGGCTGGATAGTTAAAGAGATCAGGCTGAACAAAGAGAGAGAAACCATCGGCAGAATCAAAGACGGACAAAGAGAGAGAAATTCGGTGAGGAGAGAGAAATTTGACGGTAAGAGAGAGAGAAACGGATAGGGAGACATAAGACAGTGAGATCATGAGACAAGGTGATGAGTGAGACCGGCAGATAGTAAATACAGGAATTGTGTGATACAACATAAAAAAGGAATTCAACGAAGCATTGAACTCAACGTATTTCCAGACTTCTTCAAGAGAGGTTAGAGAGCGTTGCAGTGAACTTCTAAGTGGCAGTGGAGCAGCCTTTCAATTCAACAGAGGCAAGGCAAGCTAGAAGAAGGGTAGACATAGTAAGTGACACTCTTTGTATTGTACTTGCTTAGTAATTCAATAGTGAAAGGAGTAGAGAATTAAAGACATCCGTTATAACCTATATTCATAAGTATAATGGATAGTCTCAATAGAGGGAGTGCCCCTACCACTGTGGATGTACGTCACGTTGATGGAACCATGTAAATCTCATGTGTCCTTAATTTGCTTTACGTTTTATGTTTTGAATTGAGTTGTGAACGTAGCTAAAGTATCAGCCAATCCATAACCTAATGAAGACTTAAACAAGAACATCTGTATTGTCTATTAGGCAAGGTGTCTGAAAGGTGACTTTGGGGACTATTATGATTAGTAGCTAGCAATAGATTTACCTTAGTTGAGTTTGAGAAAGAGTTCATTTTTAAGAAGAGATTGAAGTTGTTCACTTACTTGTGAATTGCGAATTGTGGTGATACTGATTCACCCCCCTCTCAGTCATAAACTAATAGATCCTAGGGAGAAGTCGGGAACATCAATTGGTATCAAAGCACAGGTTCACTAGTTTGAAACTTAACAATTTGGTGTACTAATTTGAAGGGATCTAGAAGTTTGACTTGTTCAGCATATTGAGAAATGGAAGCTAGTACCAACACTAGCACCACTTATAGCAAGAAGGTTCCAATCTTCAATGGAACTAACAACCATATGTAGAGAGCAAGAATGTAAGTGGTATTTGCAACCATGGGGTGAAATGAATATATGAGTGTTTTATGGCTCCAAAAGATGGTAAAGACCCAACCCAATAGGAGTTAAGGCAGTTTGAGATAAATGAGTAGGCCTCAAACATCATCGTTTCAGTATTGACAGATGCTGAGTTTGCTAAAGTGATGGACTGCAAATTTGCTAAGGAGATATGGGACAAATTGCATAAGGTCTATAAAGGTGATGGCAAAATGAAGTAGGCTAAGCTTTAAGTGTTCAAGGAGAGATATGAATCTCTCAGAATGCAAAAGAATGAGACAATTCAAGAGTTCTTTACTAGGGTTATTGATGCTGTGAATGACCTGAGAAGTCATGGGAAGAACAAGAAGGACTTATCTATTGTGAAGAAGATTCTGAGAATTCTACTAGAAAGGTTTGCCTCAAAGGTAGCAGCCATAGAGGAGAGTAGAGATCTTAATTCTATGTCTTTGCATGATCTCTAGTGCAATCTCACTGCATATGAGATGAGGATAAAGGCAGCTGAAAGCTCTGCAACAATGAAGGTATCAAAAGAGGCAGCTTTCAAACCTATGAAGCACTTGAAGATAAAAGAAGAAGAATAATAATTCAGTGAGGATGATGATGATGACAAAGAGGAAGAAAATGAAGGTGAAGTATTGGCTTACTTCACAAGGAAATTCAAAAAGGGGTCTAAGAAGGGAAAAGGACAATTGTCCTTGAGATGCTATCATTGTGGGTAGACTGGACACTTTGCTTCTCAGTGCAAAGTGAAACATGATGATGAAGATAAGGAAGGTGATGATGAGCAGAATTCAAAATGAAGAAGATCATCATTCAAATCAAAGGAGTCCAATAAGAAAAGTGTCAACCCATAGAGGAAGAAGAGAGGCTTATTCAAGAGTTATGTGAGTTAGACAAAAGAAGTTGATGAGAAGGAAGATGAAGACTCATCAGATGAGCATGTCTTTATGGCATTAGCACAAAGTGGTAGCTCAACCTTTGAAGAGGAAGAAGAGGTTGATGAAGAAGAGCCAGATCTTGAAGTTGAGCTGGAAGCAGCTTCAAAGGAGATAATCAGAAGGGGCAGAACCATAAAAAGGTTGGAGGCTTACATAAAACAAGTTGAATCAAAGTCTGAGGAAGCTGAAAGTCAAAATGATGAAATAAGGGCTGAACAGATTGACTTGAAGAGACAATTTGAAGAACAGATGAAAATATGTGAAGACCTTACAATAGAGCTTGGCTCAAGGACTTCAACAATTAAAGAAATGGAGATAGAATTGTTGAGACTTCAGCAACAACTCAAAAAAAGTGAGAAAAACTTGCAGATTTTTGAAATCGTAGGAGAAACAAGTTATACAAGATAAAAGAAGAATGAGACTTTGCCATAGAAGTTGATTGTTTGTGTTGGAATTTGTCCATAGTCAGGAATTCCTCCAAAATAAGGATTTGTCCTAAGTAGGAATTTGTGCCTCTTTAGGATTGCTATCTCAGCCTATAAATAGGCACCCTTTGTAAGCTCTAAAAAATAAGACAAATTTGAGTGAAATAGAAGGCAAGGGTTTTTCTCCCTCAGTTCTTTGGAGTACTAAAGAACTTATAAAGAGGTACTTCTTCTTGTGGCATTCCAATCGACTTATCACTCCCAATTCCTTTCTTTCTAGAGCGTGACATCCATATCCTTCTTAAATACCTTAGGTCCATGTTCCTTTGAATAGTGGATCTAGGGTTTATGTTATTAAATTCTAGTTTAGCTTTCTTAGTTGTCTTTGATTCCTTGTGTGTGTTAGGTCCCTAAGCCATGTATTTTTGGGGTTTTTCGCATCAAAGTTCCTGCATAAGTCTTTATAATAATGGCTATAGGTATAAATCTCTTATACATCACTACTCTTATCTCTTTCATGAGTGAATTGGTCTTTTACCATTCCTATGCTTCTTAATCACTAACTAATCCCATCATATACTAGTATAAATTGTGAATTCCACCACTACTAGTTTAACCTTCTTTTCCTTGGATTAATTAGGTCAATCAAACACATGTTCTACCTTCCTCTCTCACTCCAAGTAAAGTTCAAGGTCATTATTCTCTTGAAAGGCAAGGATCTTCATTGTCATACTACCCAAATTGTGATTTTGTTTTTAAATAGTCTTTTTACCCTTCCTATAACTAGACTTATTATAATTCAGCTCCCCCTCTTTCTCCTCCTCAAACATGCATTTTCTAGAAGATTTAGATTTGGATGGGGACTCTATAATATCCAACTTCATGTTTAGAAGTTGAAATTTCTCTTGAACTACTTTTATGAATAACTTAAGATTGTTTTCTTTGTTATCTTCACCATGACTCATGTTTAAACCCACAAATAAAATGTTACTAACAAAAAAAAAATTGATTCCTTAGAATCAAACAAGCACAAAAGACTCAAAACCAAAAGATGTCCACTCAAGGACAACACAACTTTTCTTCCCTGAGACCAACTACTACCTTCTCCTCTAAGCTCTAAATTAGATGCTCAACTTTGATACCATTCCTAAGCCTAGATTAATCTAAGGCTAAGGTAGTATACAGGAGCACGCTTGAAAAGCACACAAAAGCATACTTAAAATATTTACACAAAAGAAAGAAAGAAGAAATATAAACTTATAGAAAATAAAAGCTTTATTCACAAGGCATTAGAATTCTAAGTGTTTTTTATGCCTTAGAATTCTAATGATGAAAAACTCCTTTCCCCTTTCCATACTTGGCCTTATATAAGAAAGACCATAAGGATTTAACCTTACCTAGGATGCTTTAACATTGGATGCCTTATTAGTCACATGATTGAATTAACTTTAATAAAGTTACTTATATAAAAGAAATTCCTAATACCAACAAAAATAAAAGTAAAAAGACTAAAGCTATGAAAACAACTTTATCAAAACTAGAAAAAGTGGCTTTTGCTTTTCCTAAAATAGCTTTATTTAAAAGCTATTCCCCACTATTTTTTTACTAAGCTCATAGTAGTCTTGGGAGTCTTACATAATGTTGTCTTCTACAGATTTGTCTTGATTTTTCTCATCTTGTAGCTTGTGAAGATGAGGCATATGATTATGATGATTGAGAGCATAAGGGTTGTCATAATTTTCAGCAATCTCCCTTTAGAAACAAGCTCTATGAGTGCTTTAAGCACTTGCTTTGGTAATGGTGTTAGTGATGGCATTGGGGTCATAATAGGTCAAGGACCATTGATCTTGATTAAGCCTTTGGCTATATACACACCTCGGAAGAAATCAAATATCTCCCACCTTTAGATATTAATCCTTTTGGTTAACCATGACACATGCATTATATTAAGTTCAAAAAGATTCATTGGTTTGGATGTGATCAAATAGGAGTAATTGATCTTTAAGATGATCATTTTCGTCACAAAAGTTTCCATAAATAGTTCAAACTTTATGGGGTAAAGTAATGGATGAAGACCCAATTTGAAAAACTAGGTTGTAAACCAATTTGGAAACCATTTATGGTTAGGTGGGAAATGAATTTGAAGGAACCAGCTAAATTTCTTTTATCGATTTTCATAAAGTAAATTTTTTTCCCATGCTTCTATATAATCAAAATAATTGTAGGTCTTAACCTTCAACCAATCTTTTAATTATGTAGTAGAATTCCCTTGAAGTAACCTACTTAGTTGGAGATTGAGTCCCCTAATGTAATGGTTGGTTACTCATCTACCAATCCCTTGCATGAATTCTAGAGTTAGGAAATCCAACAAAGAATTATAATTTCCCCTACTAAACTTGATTTCAAAATCAAAAGCAAATAATATTGATTACCATTTGGCAAAGATCTGTTTTGAAGTAAGGTTCTTCACATCTTTAGGGAGAACATCTTTTGCTGCTTTATAATCAATTCTTTATAGAAAGTTTTGATTAATTAAATCACTTTCAAACTTTTGTATGCATAGCACAACAAAAAGAATTTCTTTCTTGATAGTAAAGTAATTAACTCTAGCACCTTTCTGAACTCCTAAAGTAAATTGAAGGATTTGTTCTTTAGAATTAAGGTGTTGAATAAGTATACCACCATAACCTTGTTAGAGGCATCTATCTCCACAATCTTAAAGGGATCTAGATGGGGTATGGTCAAACAAGGGAGCTTTTTGGCTTTTTGTTTGACCTTCCTTACAGCTTAAGTATGTATATCCATCCACTTGGTGATGGAGAACAAGATGCTAATCCAATGCAACAAAGTAAGTATTCCTAAGATCCTTTGCAAGGAACTCATGGTCCAATGACTAGGGTAAAGACAAAGTGGAGGAAAGAGCTTTTATGGGGCTTAATCATTCAAATGCATGACCAAGTGGCTACTCTAGAAGATTCTAAAGCTACTCCAAAAGTTTCCAATGCTACTTTAAGGATAATAATCACTTATCTTTATGTGCAAGATAATGGAAAATGCATAGAACTTAAAGAACAAAGCTTGGAGCTCATGATATAAGTCCAAACCACATGGCCAAGTTAAGGAAAGGCTTGATCTTCAGACTTAGTTGTACTAAAAGGACTATTTTTGTTTTTAGTTGCTAGATTTAAAGTTAAGGTCAAATATACATGTAAAGAAAACTTAAACTTATTGGGTTTATTTGGGCTTGCAAGTTCAACCAAGCTTTGATAAATTAGCTTGGATTTTTACTTTGACTTTTATGCCTAGTTATCATTATGCAAGTAACTTTCCATGAATAAAAGCATACAAGGTAATCTAAAATTTTTTGCTACTATTGAGTATCTTTACATCTACTATTGGTTAATATCATGAAGTGCATAAATAATGTTTACATTGTTGAGCCCATCTTTGATAACTAATGTTGGATTTATTGTTAACACCATCTTATACGGTTATATATGTTGATTTGATATTATGAATGCTATTGAGATGTAGGGCAACATGTGGGAATTAATGATGATTGTTGATGATCATATAGCCTTAATGTCAAGGTTCTATAAATACCCTCAGGTGTTGAAGAAAATTGAGAGAGCCAGCCAAAGAGAGAGGTGAGCAGTAAACCTAGGGAAAATGAGAGGTGAACGGCAAAAGAGAAGGCGGCCACTAAGTAAGGTGCGACCAGATACAAAGGAAAGAAATAAAGCGGGTGAGACAACATCGGCAGCAAAGGAAGGAAAAAATCCATATTCTGCTCTAGCAGTCTGTACACATTGAGTGATCATCCTCTAGGAAAGGTTTTTCCATAAACTCTTGATAATTTGTTGAATAATAGGGTGGGATACTCTTGGAGTGATTAGGAGATCATTGTACATGGTTAAGGAGTGATCCTTCCACAACCAAATTATATCCTTGATAATAAGAGAGAATTGTGTGTTTTAGGAGTGATCCAATCATACCGTGGACATAGCTCACACATTGTGAGTGAACCATGTAAAAATTGTTGTGTGTTCTTAGGTGCTTGCGCATTAATTTTTATTTGTACAGTTGCACTCACATAAAGAAGAAAATTAAAAATTAGATCATCAATTCTAATAAGCCACAAAGGTTAAATTCGAATCAATTTGTTAAAAAGAGATAGCTCATATTGATTCAACCCCTATCTCAATATGAGACCTATAACGGTCCTCACTAAACAGTAAGGGCATTCCCACTTTTCATGGACAAAATTATCAATTATGGAAGAATAAAATGCTTCCATATCTGTTGTCACTTGGTCTAGATGTATTTAAATTTGTTGTCAATGGCTTCATTCTTGTTGCTAAAGGTGTTGTTACGACGCTTACTAATAAGAAGAATTTAAAATATGGTGGAAAGGCTAGAAATGCTTGATATGCCTCCTTATCAGATAAAGATTTCACTAAAGTGATGGAGTGCAACAAAGCCAAACAAATTTGGGACAAATTAAATAATATTTATAAAGAAGACAAGGTTGTAAAGGAAGCTAAGTGACAAATCTAGGAGAGTAGATTTAAAGATATAAAGATGCTGAATGATGAATTGGTGGATGCCTCCTTTACAAGAGTAAATGAAGAGGAGCAAAACTTGGTCATTGGCGGCTGGTACACCCAAGCATTGCCCCTGATGGGCTAATGGCGGGAAGAAACAACCCATATGCCGCTGATCATTGAAGGTCTCTCTTGGCTATGGTTTCGATGGATAGTAGACAGAGACAGTAGGAATCTAGTTAATCCATTTACGCGCGTCACTAATTAGATGACGAGGCATTTGGCTACCTTAAGAGAGTCATAGTTACTCTTGCCATTTACCCACGCTTGGTTGAATTTCTTCACTTTGACATTCAAAGCACTAGGCAGAAATCACATTACATCAGCATCCACAGGGACCATCACAATGCTTTGTTTTAATTAAACAATCGGATTCCCCTTGTCCACATTAGTTCTAAGTCGATTATTTGATGCCCAGGGAAAGCACTAGCAGGGACCATTCCCAGTCTATCCCTCGGTTGGCACGCGGCAACCTGCTCTCGCTGTGGGAGCAGCTCGAGCAATCTGCCATTAGGTGACGAGTTCCTAGCTGGGACCCCTGGGCCCATCCCTCAAAGCCAATCGTTTTCCTGAAGTTATGGATCCATTTTGTCGACTTCCCTTGCCTACAATGTCCCATTGGCCAAAGGCTATTCACCTTGGAAGCCTAATGGAGTTATGAGTATGACCGGGTGTAGGAGGCATTTGGTCCTTCAGGTTTTCAAGGGCTGCTGGGGGCGCATGAGATACTGCACAAAGTGTGGTGGTCTTCCAGCCGCTGGACCTTACCATCGACTGAGTCATTTCCAGGGTGGGCAGGCTGTTAAATAGAAAAGATAACTCTTCCTGAGGCCCCTGTCAACGTCTCTAGACTCCCTAATGTTGCTATTAGCCATTGCATCCTGCTTTAGGAATTTTAACCTGATTCCCTTTTGAAGCTCGCATGTGGACGCATTATTGGACATGCTTCCCCCGTCTCATAGGATCAACTAACCCATGTGCAAGTGCCATTCATATGGAACCATTCCCCTCTTCGGCCTTCAATGTTCTCATTTGAATATTTGCTACTACCACCAAGATCTGCACCAATAGCTGCTCTGCCCAAGCTCCTGCCCAGGGTTTTATTGCAACCGCCACCCCCTCCTACTTATTGGGGCTTGGCCCTTGCCTCAACAACCAGGTATGGGTCGCAAGCTTCAGTTCCATCCATTTTCGGGGCTAGTTGATTCAGCAGTTGAGTTGTTACACACTCCTTAGCGGATTTCGACTTCCATGACCAACATCCTATTGTCTTAATGGACCAACACCCTTTGTGGGATCTGGGTTAGCGTATAGTTAGGCACCGTAACCCAGCTTCTAGTTCATCCCACATTGCTAGTTCTACTTACCAAAAATGGCCCACTTGGAGCTCTCGATTATGTGGAACGGCTCAACGGAGTAGCCATACCATCCTACTTATTTAAAGTTTGAGAATACGTTGAGGACGTTCTGCCCCCAATGCCTCTAATCATTGGCTTTATTTCATAGAACTTGTACCGAGCTTTAGCTTTAATGAGGGAAACTTTGGAGGGAAGTAGCTACTAGATAGTTCGATTAGTCTTTTGCCCATATACCTAAGTTAGATGAATGATTTGCACGTCAAAATCGCTACGGGCCTCCACCAGAGTTTCCTCTAGCTTTGCCCTGCTCAGGCATAGTTTGCCATCTTTTGGGTCTCGACAGGCATGGTCTTACTCAAACCCTTCACAGAAAATCAAGGTCAATTAGCAGTGAAACGCTCGATAGGATCCAACCACATTAGCTTCCTTACACCTTATGGGTTTACTCACCCCTTGACTTGTACACATGTTAATCTCCTTGGACCATGTTTCAAGATTGGTTGAATGGGGAGCTCGTACGCCAACACCAGGAGCATGTGGTTTACGAGGCACACCATGATGGTACGCATTGTGTCCACAGCCGCGAGGGCTACATCTCCTTAGGCATTTTGAGGGCCTGGGCTTTGGATGCCCCCGCAATCCGTGTCAGTCTGCACCCTAAGCTGATGGGAGGACTGGCTAGCCCCATTCCGCATTTGACCAAGCTGCATCGCCGGTGCCTATCCACTTCTCTCCCAATAATTTCAAGCATTCTTTGACTCTTTTTCAAAGTCCTTTTCATCTTTCCCTTGCAGTACTTGTTTGCTATCAGTCTCTCACTTGTATTTGGCCTTGGATGGAATTTACCTCCCGATTAGGGCTACATTCCCAAACAACCTGACTTGCAGATAGTACCTCGTGGTGCGACAGGGTCTGGGCACAATAGGCTCTTACCCTCTCTGATGCCCCCTTCTAAGGGACTTGGGCCCAGTCCACCGCTGAGGACACTTCTCCATATTACAATTAGGATGTCGAGAGTGCCCAATTCTCAACCTGGACTATCCCTAGTTCATTCGTCGTTATTAGGGGAATCCTTATAAGTTTCTTTTCCTCTGCTTATTCATAGGCTTAAACTCGGTGGGTAGTCTTGCCTGACTTGGGGTAGCGATGCGAGAAGGGGTTGGGTTCTTCCAGGTCCTGAGTAACGGCATGCCACAAGATATTATGCGAGGGTTGGCGAATGCTATCAAGGACTTAGTTTTTGGGCCAACTGCGAGGCAATGTTGAGTGACACCCAAACAGACATGTCCTCGGATAAAAGGCTTCGGGTGCACCTTGTGTTCAAAGACTCAATGGTTCGCCAGGATTGTGCAATTCATAACAAGTATTGCATTTTGCTACGTTCTTCATCAATGTGAGAGCCAAGATATCCATTGCTGAGAGTCATTTGGATTCTCATTGTGTAGACACAACACCTCAAGCACACCATTCCTGAGGCGATGAGGCATTGCCTTTCACCTTTTGATTTCCTTGGTGTGACTTGCACTGGGGTTTGGTTATTGGAGTCACGGGAGGACCTATGAGCAATCTTCCTCATGGCAAATAGGGCGAGTGGGGTCTGTGGACCACTAATCGCTTGCATCATGTGGTAAAATGTGTTCATGGGTCGTTCTATTGGGCAGAGGTTTCAACAATGACCCTTTTGCAAGTTCACTTATGGAAACCTTGTTACGACTTCTCCTTCCTCTAAATGATAAGGTTCAGTGGACTTCTCACGATGTCGCTGGCGGCGAACCACCCACATTGCTACGATCCGAACACTTCACTGGACCATTCAATCTGTAAGAGCGACAGGCGGTGTGTACAAAGGGTAGGGACATAGTCAATGTGAGTTGATGACTCACACTTACTAGGAATTCCTCATCGAAGACCAATAATTGCAATGATCTATCCCCATCACGATGAAATTTCAAAGATTACCCAGGTCTGTTAGCCAAGGCTATAGACTCGTTGAATATATTAGTGTAACGTGTGTGCGGCCCAGAACATCTAAGGGCATTACAGACCTATTATTGCCTCAAACATCCTTGGCCTAGAAGGCCATTGTCCCTCTAAGAAGCTGGCCACGGAGGATCAACTCTACATAGCTAGTTAGTAGGCTGAGGTCTTGCTCATTAATGGAATTAAACAGACAAATCGCTCCACTAACTAAGAATGGCCATGCACCACCACCCATAGAATCAAGAAAGAGCTATCAGTCTATCAATCCTTAGTATGTCTGGACCTGGTAAGTTTCCCCATGTTAAGTCAAATTAAGTTGCATGCTTCACTCCTAGTGGTTCCCTTCCATCAATTCCTTTAAGTTTTAGCCTTGCGACCATACTCCCTTGAAACCCAAAGTCTTTGATTTCTCATAAGGTGCTGGCGGAGTCCTAAAAGCAACTTCCGCCAGTCCTTGGTCAATATCATTTATGGTTGAAACTGTGACGGTATTTGATCATCTTTGAGCCCCCAAATTTCATTCTTGATTAATGAAAACATCCTTGGCAAATACTTTCACAATTGTTTGTCTTTCATAAATCCAAGAATTTCACCTTTGACTATGAAATATGAATGCCCCTGACTGTCCTTATTAAACATTACTTCGATCCCGAAGGCCAACACAATAGGATTTCGATCCTATGATGTTATCCCATGCTAATGTATCCAGAGATGTAGTGTAACGAGTGCACACCTAACTCCCACATTGTCGAGGAAGAGGGGGATCTTGGGTTATATAAACATGGACACTGCACACCTCAACAGGTTGCCTTTTGGGGATAAGGTAATGAACCCGTGACAAGTGGTATCAGAGCTACCCTTGTCTATCGTGGGACCCTTAACTTGGGGTGGAATGCTGAGAACCCCTGGTTTCATAGCTCAATGCGTGTCCATAAACATCAATGAGGACGTCGATAAATTCAGTGTGGGAATGTAATAGGTGAACACTACCCGACTCCCACATTATTGAGGAAGAGGGAGATCTTGGGCTATATAAACGTGGGCACTGCACACCCCAACAAGTTGCCTTTTGGGGAGAAGGTAATGGCCCCGTGATAGTAGGCTTGCTTTAAACACTCTAATTTCTTTAAAGAAACAGCACCAGAGGCACGACCTGACCAATTAAGGCCAGGAGCACATCGCTAGTAGAAGGGACGAGGCGAACGATGTGCACTAAAGGCCAACTAATCGACCCATCCCAAGGTCCAATTATGAGCTTTTTAACTACAATAACTTAAATATACACTATTAGAACTGGAATTATGGCGACTGCTAGCACCAAACTTGTCCTCCAATGGATCCTTGTTAAGGGATTTATATTGTACTCATTCCAATAACGAGACTCATAATAGCCCAATATTGTTATTTATTATCATTACCTCCCCGTGTCAGGATTGGGTAATTTGTGCGCCTGCTGCCTTCCTTGGATATGGTAGTCATTTCTTAGGCTCCCTCTCTGGAATCAAACCCTAATTCTCTGTCACCATTGAAAGTTGATAGGGCAGAAATTTCAATGATGCATCATCTGCACGTTGGCAGTGCGATCCGTCGAGTTATCATGAATCATCAAAGCAATGAGCAGAGCCCATGTTGACCTTTTATCTAATAAATGCATCTCTTCCAGGAGTCGGGGTTTGTTGCACGTATTAGCTCTAGAATTACTACGGTTATTCGAGTAGTAAGTAGTATTAAACAAACTATAATTGATTTACTGATCCATCCACAATTTCACAATCTAAATTAGTTCATACTTACACATGCATGGCTTAATCTTTGAGACAAGAATATGACTATTGGTAGGATCAACCAAGAAGCATTCCTTCATGATGTTGGTGACCACGCACGCAACATGAGTCCAACGAATGGGATGGGATTAAGGACGAGAGCGGGCATGAGAGTCGTGTTGTCAAGGGACAAGAGCTCCTTGCAGGCAGAGATGGAGGGGAACCGTAGTCCCCCCACCTGCGTACATTTTCTACATTCAAGACCACAAGTGACAAACTGTGCACCAGTGTGATCGTGATCGACAATGGAAAGGACACAATCGATAGCACATGGTCACCCCTACACCCTTAAACAGGTGAAGGGAGAGGATGGACACAAGCATCACCATGATTTCTGCATCAAGAACACAACACAGGAACCCTTGCGTTTCACCTCAAGGCGTATTAGATGCACTCAAATACAAGTCAAGAATGGATTGACAGCCAACAGTTCGACACACAAGCGTGGAGCCTGCAGGCCTATTCGACCTTATTACAACTCATGCTTAGTCGTGTAAACCAAACAATAACCATACCGAGAGAACAACGTGCTTGAGAAGCCCTTTGAGCTAAGAAGCATGAGGAAACACCCGGATGAATCACTGCCCACACCACTTAGTATGAGAGATTTTGTGCAGAACAAAAATCACTTAGTTCAGGAAAGGAATTTCCTTCGCAGTGCTTGCACCCACACCCCTATGCCTTTGCCATTGCATAGAATGCCCAGCACATTGTGGGGAGAGGCAAGCACCTCCCCCCTAAACAGCATTAGGGAATCTGACCTTGTGGTAGAAGGATACATTGAAATGCTTAAGTGCTCACACTCCTCCCCTCACAACCCCCAAGGCAGAAAAACCTCACGTCTTGAGTTGGAGGATGGGCGATACAATTGTGCTGGTTGTGTCACCATGCGAGATGCCTCACCATACCATTGGCTTGTCGAGGGCAATGCGTGAGGGCCCTACTAGAGCCCCTCAGTGGGCAGCAGTGGACGGGATGTCTTGTCCCAGCATCAGCAGCATCACAATGGTGTTGGCTGCCATTGGAGTCACTGGGTCAATGGCCTAGCGTGGTGGCGCAGGCCACCAACGGAGTCCCTCGGTAGGCAACAGCCACCCAGCTGAGCCCATCGCAGTGCAACGACACTGCCCACAGCAAGAGTCCCTCAGCGATCAGCACTGAGCGGGTAGCTTCACCCCGCCATTGGTCCGTCGGGGGCAATGCTTGTGTGCACCAGCGCATTGGCGATCGTTGCTGCTCGAGTCCCTCGGCGGGTGACACCGACTGAGCCAAGCCCCCCTCAGCACAGCAGATCTGCACCCCTAAGAGTTCCCCGGCAATTGGAACTGAGCGGGATGCTTCGCACCTCTGTTGGCTCATCAAGGGCATTGCCTGGGTGCACCAGTGCACTAGCGCTGGCTACCGACGGAGTCCATCAGCAGGCGACAGCCACCGGGCTGAGAGCCCCCAGCAGCTCAACGGCATTGCAAACCGCAAGAGTCCGTCGGCAATCGGCCCTGAGCGGGCTGTTTCGCCCTGCCATCAGCCCATCAAGGGCAATACCAAGGAGCACCAGTGAATTGGCAAAGGCCACAAAATAGAGTCCCCCAGCGAGTGGTAGCGATCGGGCTATGCCCCTTGCAGCACAACGGTGTTGCCTGCAACAAGAGTCCCTTGACGATCAACCCTGAGCGGGTAGCTTCGCCCCGCCATTGGCCCGTCGTGGGCAATGCCTGCATGCACCGATGCACTGGCGCTGGCTGCCGATGCAGTCCCCCAGCCAGCAAAAGCAATTGTGCTGAGCCCCCCACAGCACAATGGCGTAGCCGCTACAACAATCCCTCTACGATCAACCCCAAGCAGGCTGTTTCGCCCCATCGATGGCCCGATGATGGCAATACCAAGGAGCTCTAGCACTGGCGCTAGTTGCCAGTTGAGTCCCTATGCTAGATGCAGCAACCGGGCTGATCCCCTCACAGCACAATAGTGCAACCCACTGAAACAGTCCCTTAGCAATCAGCCTCGAGTGGGCTGTTTCGCTCCACCGTCAGCCTATTGGGGCCAGTGCCAAGGGGGAGTAGTGCATTGGTGCTGGCCACCGAAGGAGTCCCTCTGGCGGATGTAGCGATCGAGCTAAGCCCTCGCCGTGCAACGATGCTACCTAATGCAAGAGTCCCTTAGTGATCGCCCCAAGCGGGCTGCTTCGTCCCCCATCGACTCATTAGAGGCAATGCTGGGGAGCACCACTAGCGCTAGCCGTCGACCTGTTTTGAGTTGGTGCAATATGGTCATCTCATTAGTTAACAAAAAGAAGAAAAAACAGCTTCATTGTTCAATTGTTCAATTACGACACATCTTATTATCTAAGGTTTACGGGGGTTAGCATATAAAATGGGCAAAAAGGGTAGTTGGAAAGGGCAGACCCATTTTCATGAGTGTGTAAGTTATTTTCTCTGGTTTTTTGAGAACTAATTCAGAACTTTTATATTTAGTATGTTGGTTCAATAGATTTATTTTCTTCAATGTTATTGTTGTTAGGAGTGACATCTAAATCTTATAGTTCTAGTTCTTGATTGTTTATAATCATTGAGTCAAAGCTCCAAATCCCTTAATCTTTGTTAGAATGATCTTGTGTTGGGTTCCGTTTACATATAATCGAAATTCGTATCAATACCTATATAGGAAAAGGCTTAATTATAAGAGATCTCTCTAATTGAGGAATACAAATATACCTTTGATTAGGAATCCTTAAAAAAACTACAACTAATGATAACTAAGCATAAAGTCAAAGTAAACTTCATTGATAAGCATAAAGCCTCTTTCATTCACTTTGTCCTTGTTTTAGTCATTAGACCACCAATTCGTTGCAAAGGATATTGGGAATACTTGCTTTGTTACCCTTGAATAACACCTTGTTCTCCATTAGTTTCTCAATTCTTACTTTATATAAACACTCCTAGTTTTTTGCAACCTTTTATTTTTTAGCAAACTCTTATAGTGGGTTTTATTGCTTAACCCTAGCCTATTAAAGCACTTTAATCATATTAATAAAGCCTTGGTCCTCTTGCAAGCTTCAATTCATTCCATTTGTAACATGGTTGGCTTGAATGTCCACAATAAGCCAATTTAGTGCATCTTTCATGTTTTTGCTATAGCTTATGTCGCAGGAAAACATTATTGCTATAAGTCAATAAGTTTAGAATTACTAAAGGGCTTGCATGCTAATGATTTTGTTTTTGGCCAAGTATGGAATGCATGTGATAAGTGGGAATGATGGAGGAAAAGATGCTATTCGAGTGCAACAAAGCAAGTATTCCCTAGATCCTTTGTAAGAAATTAGTGGTCCAATGACTAGGGCAAGGACAAAGAGGATGAAAGAGGCTTTACAAGGTTTAATCATGCAGCTGCATGACAAAGAGGGTGCTTTAGAAGATTCTAAGGTTGTTCTAAAAGTTTTCAATGCTACATTAAGGATAATCACTTATCTTTATGTGTGAGATAATGGATAAGGCTTAGAACTTAAAGAACAAAAGTTAGAGCCCATGATATATGTCCAAGTTGCATGATTCCAAGCTAAGGAAAGGCTCGATTGCATGCTAAGTTGTATTAATGGCTTTGATTTTGTTTTGGGTTGCTAGATTTTAAGTTAAGGCTAAATTACATCTAGAAAAGGCTTAACTTGGGTTTATTTGGGCTTATAGGTTCAGCAAAGTCTTGATACTTTAGTTAGGGTTTTACTTTGACTTTATGCCTAGTTATCATTAGTTGTACTCTATTTAAGGATTCCTAATCAAGGCACATTTAGGATTCCTAATCAAGGTAGATTTTTATTCCTTAATTAGATGCATCTCTTGCAAGGTTTTTACTATATAGGTATGTTAAGAAATACCTTTTCCTTGTATGATTTTAATATTTACATGCCTATTTAAAGACTATAGCTATGTAAAACTGAAGGAACAAGACTGAGTTATTTTTTAGCAAGCTTTGCTTTGCTTTCTTGTGTTCTTGGAAAAGTACATTTTCTTGACTTATCAAAGGAGAGATCAACCTTTGTGGCATTTTAACATTGGGGCTTTTTGGACTTAGTTTCCTTAGAGTTTTGATCTAATCAAGCCAACTTGTTCCCTAGTTTTTTAAGTTGTACATAACAAATTGATTCAAAGGTTCCTAAGGCAGGTCGCATAGCAAGGTCTTTATCACTATGGCAAGGAAAAATTGGATTAAGAGACTTTACAAGGCTTAATCATGGAGATGCATGACAAAGAGGATGATGTAAAAGATTCTAAGGTTGTTCTAAAACTTTCTAATGCTATACCAAGGATAATCACTTATGTTTATGTGCAAGATGATGGACAATGCTTAAAACTTGAATAACAAAGCTTGGAGCCCATGATATAAGTCGAAGCCATATGAAAACACTAAGGAAAGGTTCAATTCACATGTGAAGTTGTATTAAAGGACCCACTTTTGTTTTAGATTGCTAGATTTTAAGTTAAAACCAAATATACATGTAAAAGGCTTAACTTCTTATGCTAAGTTGTATTAAAGGTTCTGTTTTTGTTTTAGGTTGCTAGATTTATGTTAAGGCCAATTATACATGCAAAAGGTTTAACTTCTTGGGTTTATTTGGACTTGTAGGTTCGACTGAGTCTTAATACATTAGTTAGCATTGTTACTTTGACTTTTATATCTAGCTATCATTAGTTGTAGTATTTTAAGAATTCTTAAATCAAGGTAGATTTGTATTCTTTAATTCAAGGTATTTTGTATAATTAAGGTCTTTCTTATATAGGTGTGTTAAGAAATACCTTTTCTTTATAGGGTTGTGATGTATACATACCCTATATAAAGGTTACAACTATGTAAAATGGGAATCAATAATATTGAGGTATTTTCAACAAGTTTTGCTTTGCTTTCTTGTGTTCTTGGAAGAATACATTGTCATGACTTGTTAAATATTAACCTTTGTAACATCTTAAGATTGAGACTTTTAGGAATTAGCTTCTTGTTTCCTAGCTATCAAAGGTGAGAATAGCAAATTGATTCAAGGATTCATAGTACAAATCATCAAGCAAGTTCTTCACCAATGCATAAAGTTCCTTGTCATAAGCTAGATAATTCAAGGCTACCCCACTTAGCTTTTCATTAAAATAAGTAATTTGTATGAAATCTTGCATCAAACTAGTCCCTATTTTTATTCCAAATGCTTCACATTCTACCTCAAAAGCTTTATCAAAGTTAGGCAAGTATAATAGAGGTGTATTAGCAAGCTTTTCTTTCAAGGTATTGAAAGCCCAATCATGCACATCATCCCACCTAAAACCAACTTTCTTTTTAACAAGTTCATTCAAAAGTGTAGTAATGGAACTAAAATCCTAAACAAACCTTCAATAAAATCTTACTAAAGCATGAACTTCTTACCTCATTAGCATTCTTAGTTTAGGTCAATCCCTTATTGCCTTTACCTTTTCTCGGTCCACATAAATACCTTGCAAACTAACAACACAACCAAGAAATACAATGGATTCCATACAAAATGTACACTTTTTTATATTAGCATACAATCTGTCCTTTCTTAACATAATAAACATAATATGCAAGAGTTTCACTTGTTTATCCAAATTCTTGCTATAAACTAAAATATCATCAAAGTAAACTACATCAAATTTCCCTATAAAAGCTCATAAGACATGATTAATTAACTTCATGAATGTACTACATGCATTAATTAATCCAAAAAGCATTACTAACCACTCATACAATTTATATTTAGTTTTAAATATTGTCTTCCATTCATCTCCCTTTTCATGAAAATTTAATAGTAGCCAATCTTTAAATTAATTTTTGAAAAACTCACATGAACCATGCAACTTATCAAGCATATCATGTAATCTAAGGATAGGATATCTATACTTGACAGTGATCTTAGTGATGGATTGAGAATCCATGCACATGTGTTGTGTTCCATCTTTCTTTGGGACTAGGGTGATAGGAACCAAGCATAGGCTATAACTCTCCCTCACAAATCCTTTTTGAACCAACTCATCCACTTGTCATTGTATCTCCTTGGTTTCTTTAGCATTAGCTCTATAGGTAGGTCGTTTTGGCATGACAATACCATGTGTGAAGTCTGTTTGGTGATTATTTTCTCTTAAAGGAAGTAATCCATAAGGAATCTCTTCAGAAAATAAATCTTCAAACTCCTGTAACAATGAAACAACCATACTAGGCAAAGAATGGTTAAGGTCAATAAGCCAAAAAAAAAAAATCCTTGTTCATAATTACAACTAGTTGTTGCCTTGCAATCATGGCACTCTTAATGTCATTTTTCCTAACAAACACACTCACCCTCACTTTTTTCTCCTTTTTATACACTTTTCTCTCGGCCTCACCCTTTTCACTTGTATTTTTCCCCTTAGCCTCACTTTCACTCTTTTCCTTTGACCTCGCACTCTCATTCTTTTTCTTTTCCTCTCAATTCTTTCATCTGTTAGTGCGCGCCAACTACTATAGTCACCGAATTCAACAAGGAGGTGGAACACATCCTTGCTGATAGAGTGATCTAGAGAAGGGGAGTTCCCAACTACATCGAGTACTTGGTGAAATGGAAAGATTTGCTAGACTAATAGGTTCATTGGGAACGTGAGGACTAGCTTTGGTAGTTTGCCTATCACATTCGAAAATATAAGGCTAAAAATGTGACAAGAACATCGCAGAACTGAGTGGGGGAGGATGTCACAAGGATACGTTGATCTGGCCCATTCACGTACCCTTAAGGTGCAAATTTGGGCCAAGACTGAATCTCTGCAGGCTACTAGCATTGCCTAGCCCCTTTGCTACCTACGAAAGGTCCCAAAAGCATGCAAAAGTATCTTCATCTAGAGACTTCTTGCAAAATGCGCTACAATTGCCTAAAGAATTCCAGAAGGGACAATATTAAATGCATATCTAGAATACTCCTTGTTTATAGCTAGAATATTCCATTCTAGGAGCTTCTCTTAAGATGTATAAATAGGTCACTCATATCAATTATACAATACGAATCATTTCTCTTAATACAAGTTCACTTGCAAACCTTTCTTGTGCTCTCTCTCTCTCTTTCTCTCCAGCACTTCCAGTTCACTTACTTGCCCCTCACACACCTTCCGTCGATTCACTCAAACTCTCCAAGGCTTACTTGGCTCATCTTCTCTCATAAGATTCACTAAGTGTCGTACGGGTTAGCATGATCCAAGCCTAACTCCGTGATAGTAGACTTGCTTTAAGCACTCTAATTTATTCAAAGTAACAGCACTAGAGGCATGACCCGACCAATTAAGGTTGGGAGCGCATCACTGGTAAAGGGGACGAGGCGATCAATGCATGCCAAAGGCCAACCGATCAAGCCATCCTAAGGTCCCACTACAAGCTTTTTAGTTGCAACTTAAATATATGCTATTGGAGTTGGAATTACGATGGCTACTAGCACCAGACTTGCCCTCCAATGGATTCTCGTTAAGGGATTTAAATTGTACTCATTCCAGTTACCAAACTAGTAAGAGCCCAGTATTGTTATTTATTGTCATTACCTCCCTATGTCAGGATTGGGTAATTTGTGCACCTATTACCTTCCTTAGATGTGGTAGATGTTTCTCAGGCTCCCTCTCTGGAATCGAACCCTAATTCTTCGTCACCCGTGACCACCATGGTAGGCCTCTATCCTACTATCAAAAGTTAATAGGGCAGAAATTTGAATGATTCGTCTTTGGCATGTTGGCTGTGCAATCCGTTGAGTTATCATGAATCATCAGAGCATTGGGCAAAGCCCACGTCTACCTTTTATCTAATAAATACATCCCTTCCAGGAGTCGGGGTTTGTTACATGTATTAGCTCTAGAATTACTACGATTATCTGAGTAATAGGTACCATCAAACAAACCATAACTGATTTAATGAGCCATTTGCAGTTTCATAGTCTGAATTAGTTCAAACTTACACATGCATGGCTTAATTTTAAGATAAGCATATGACTACTAGCAGGATCAACCAAGTAGCATTCCTTCACGATGTCAGTGGTTGCGCACACGACATTACTCCAACGAATGGGTTAAGATTGAGGACTAGAGCAAGCATGATAGTCATGTTGTCGGGGGGCAAGAGCTCCTTGCAGGTAGAGATGGAGGGGAACTACAGTCCCCCCCACCGGCGTGCATTTTCTGCATCTGAGAGCACAACTGACGAACCATACACCAATGCAATCGTGATCGGCAACACAAGGGACATACCTGATGGCACTTGGTCTCCCCTACACCCGCAAAGAGGTGAAGGATGAGAAAGGGCATAAGCATTACCAAGATTTTTACATTAGGAACGCCAACACAAGAACCCTTGCATTTTACCTTGAGGCATATTGGATGCATTTGGGTACAAGTCAAGAATGGATTAACTACCAATAGTTTGATGCACAAGTGTAGAGCCTGTAGGCCCATTTAACCCTATTACCACTTATGTGTAGTTGCATAAACTGAGCAATAACCGTACCGAGAGAACAACCATGCGAACCTTTGATAAAAACTTGCTAAACCATGACAACTTCTTACCTCATTGGCATTCTTAAGCATAGGCTAATCCCTTATCACCTTTACTTTCTCCCCATCCATACTAATACCTTGTGCACTAAAAATATAGCTAAGAAGTACAATGGATTCCATGAAAAATGTACACTTTTTGAGATTAGCATATAGTTGGTTCTCTCTCTTAACACACTAAACACAGTATGCAAGTGTTTCACATGTTCATCCAAATTCTTGGTATAAATTAAAATATCATCAAAGTAAACTACTACAAATTTTCCTGTGAAAGCATGTAAGACATGATTCATTAACCTTATGAATGTACTAGGTGCATTAGTTAATCCAAAAGACATTACTAATCACTCATACAATCCATATTTAGTTTTAAATGCTATTTTCCATTTATCTCCCTCTTTCATGCGACTTTTATAATAGTCATTTTTTAAATCAAATTTTGAAAATACACATGAACCATACAAGTCATCAAGCATATCATCTAACTTAGGGATAGGATGTCTATACTTTATAATGTTCTTATTAATGGCTTAGCAATCCATACACATGCACTATGTTCCATCTTTCTTTGGGACTAAGATGACAAGGATCAAGCATGGGCTAAGACTCTCCCTTAGAAATCCCTTTTTTACCTAATCATCCACTTCTCTTTATATCTCCTTCGTTTCATTTGGATTAGCTCTATAAGTAGGTCGGTTTGGTATGCTAGCACTAGGTATGACGTCTATTTAGTTCTCAATTCCTCTTAAAGGAGGTAATCTCCAGGAAATTTCTTTGGGAAATAAATCTTGAAACTCCTACAATAATGGAACAAGCACACTAGGCAAAGTGGAGTTAAAGTCATTAGATAAAAAATAAACATCCTTGTACATAAGTACAAGTAGTTGTTACCTTGCAATCATAGCACTCTTAACCTCACTTTTTCCAGCAAACACACTCACTTTCTTGCTTTTTTCTCCCTTTTGCACACTTTTCTCTCTAACATTTCTCTTTACCTCACCCTTTTCACTTGAATTGTTCCCCTTAGCCTTACTTTCTCTCCTTCCCTTTTCTCACTCTCTTTCTTTTTCTTTTCCCCTTATTCTCTCATTTGTTCTTCTCTCATTTTGCACTCTCTTGTTATCTTAATCTAATCATCATATGCTTGAATAGGTTTTGAGAGGAGTTAATACAACAGTCCAATTATCAATTACAAAGGAGTATTTGTTCTTGTGGCCATCGCGAGTAACTTTCTTGTCCAATTACTATGGTTGCTCAAAAAGTATATGACAAACATGCATTAGTGTCACATGACAAAGAACCTCATTCTTGTAATTGCCAATAGAAAAGGCAAATAAAACTTGCTTGGTTACTCTAATTTCTCCACAATCATTCAACCATTGTAGCTTATAAGGCTTAGGATGCTTAAAGGTATCCAAATTCAAACTCTCTACCAATAAAGTATTAGCAACATTAGTACAACCTCCACTATCGATAATCATGCTACATACCTTGTCTTTAATGTGACATCTTGCATAGAAAATGTGTTCATATTGCTCCTTGTCATTATCATCTTTACGTTGAATACTTAGTGCACGCCTAGCAACTAGCATATCTCCATAAATAGGTTCTTCAACATCAACATCAGAACAATTTTACTTTCTTCTCCTCAGAATAATTATGGCAATCAAATACATGTTTAACCTTTCTTTCCCACTGCAAATAATGTTCAAGATCATTCTACCCTTGAAATGTTGGAATATTCATCTTTATGCTACCTAAATTACTATTTTTTTTTTCAAGAAATAGCCTTCCTGCCTTAAATTAGATTGTTATCACAAGTGTTTCACTTTATTTTGGCTTTTCATGATGATGATCTCCCCACTATTGCCTTTTTTCACTCAAGCTAGGCCCCCTTCATGTTTTTGAAAGACTTGAAATCTCATGGAGCAATCTATTAGATGATGGCAAATCTCAAAATCGGAACTAAAAAAAATTCAAGATATCCTTTATAGGCTTAAAAAAAAAAGAAAAAAAAAATCAGATTTGCAACCTTATAAACATACACAATAGGTTGCAAGAATAAATATGCACTACTCAGCTCAAACACTTCTTTTTCTTCCCTTTTCTTTTTCCTTTTCCTTTTTTTTGTTCTTTTTCTTTTTTTTTCAACTTTTTTTTAATCAAAAACACCCACAAAATGAACACAATTTCAAGAGTAATAAGTTGATCAAAATAAATCAGAAGAACCAAGTAAAGAAACATAAAGAATAAATAAAGCACAAAGAAAAGTACTAAGAAAAGATGGAAAAGGGATATATAACTTATTTCTACAGCCAAGTGAAACGCCTTAGAAGGTTTTAGACGAGTCTAGTAAAATCTTGAAGGATGAAAAGACTATTAGGACCTTAGAACATTCCATCTTATTCTAGAATTCTCTTGATTATATAGACTTGTAGAGATCTTTGTAGAATTCTCTAGAACCTTGATTGTCGCTGTTAGATTAGATAAATTCTAACCATCCATTTAGGAGGTAAAGTTGTATATAGAGGGGATTAGCCCCAAAGGAGGAAGGCATCCAATTTACTTGTACTCTCTCTCAAATATAATTTAGTGTTTCCTTTCTCTCATCATTCTCTCTTATGTTTTCTATGGTGCTTTACTCTCTCTTCACTAACCAAGGGGGTAGGTTAACTTAGCTTCCACAAAGGGTGTAAAGAAAGCTAAGTGCTGCATGGTCCTAAGAAGAAACTAATACGTCCGTGATAGTTGATATTAGAACCAATTGTGAGGCATAATGTCGAGCACCATAGAGGAGAATGTGGTAAGGGAGCACCAAGTGATGGAGAGGGTACATGATCCCTCTCCCACTCAAGATGGGAACAAGATGAAGGAGCATGCACGTAGCAAGACTCGTTTTGCTGTAACTCTTGCCATTTTGGAAGAAAAGTCCAACATCCTTGAACAAGTAATGATTGAGATAGGATTACATATTGAGCATAATTTTGAGGCTTTGAAGTCCCATACATTAGAAGAGCTTGACAAAGTTAAAGGAGATGTCCAAGAGTGTCTTTCCAATAATGAAGGGTGTTATAGGAGTGAACAAACCTTCAAGGTGATAGTCATGCAAACCGTCAAAAGCTTTCAAACTCAAGTGACCACTTTAGAAAACATTTTGAAGGAGATGTACCAAGATATAAACATGTGCAAGAGACTCATGGCTTATAATGGCCGCTCAAGGGGAGCTTTTAGGGTGAAGGCTCCCAAGCCGAAGGAGTTCTCAGGTAAATGGGATGCCCAAAAGGTGGAAAATTTCCTTTGGCAAATAGAGAAATACTTTGAGTTTCTAAAGATGGTAAATGAGCAAGACAAAGTGAACATGGTGACCGTTTACCTTGCAAATATAGTAACATTGTGGTGGCAAAGGAAGCATGTAGATATGCAAAAAGGCCTTTGCACCATAGAGACATGGGAGGACTTCAAGAGGGAACTTCAGATGTAGTTCTTCCTTGAGAATGTGGTATATAAGGAATGCAAGTAATTGAGGTAGTTAAGACACAAGTCGTTTATCACTGATTATGTTAGGGATTTCACCATGTTGTTGCTAAAAATACCTAACCTAAGAGCAAAAGATACACTGTTATACTTCGTGGATGGACTCCAAAATTGGGCCAAGCAAGAAGTACAGCAGCGAGGGGCAAAAGACGTTGATGAGGCCATTGGAATTGCGGAGTCCCTCACCGAGTATCAAAGAGTGAGTCTTTAAGAAATAAGAGTTCTAAGGGTAACTCCAACAAAGGTGGGGGAGAAAGAGATAGAGGCCAAGGAAGCCATAACTCATCTACTAGAAAGGACTATAAGGAAAAGAAACAATTCTTTGCGCCAAAAGGAGGGTGTTTCATGTGCAAAGAGTCACACCCTATGAAAAATTTCCCAAAACTTGGTTCGTTGATAGCCATGATCAAGCAATAAGAGGCACAACTAACCGATGATTATGCAAGGTAGATTGGGTCTCTACAATTGCATAATGCACTTAAGGCTAAACAAGAGCTCCAATCAAACAAAGGCACAACTAGCTAATGTTCGTGGGTGTGCAAATCAATGGGCAGTATGCCCAAGTCATGATTGACACAGGTGCTATCCATAACTTCATCACCGAGGAGGAAGCCAAGCGATTTAGTCTAAATATGACCCATGGTAGAGGTTCGGCTCAAAACTTTCAACACTGGTGCCAAGCCTTTAAGTGGGTTTGCCAAAATGTATCGATGAGCCTTGGTCCATGGAGAGGTATGGTTGACTTCTTAGTAGTGCACATGGATGATTTCAAGATCGTGTTTGGCATGGACTTCCTTCATAAGATACAAATCATTCCTTTGCCCTACCTAAATTTTGTGTGTGTGCTTGAAAAAGAGGCCCCATGCATCTACCATCTCAAAATTGAAAGATAGGAAGGCCTTATCAACAATGCAAGTAGTAAAGGGCTTTAAGTAAGGGGAAATCACCTATTTAGCAACAATGGTGATTGATAACCCCTCTAGCCCTCAAGAGGCTAAGAGATTAGAAATGTTCTCGAGGAAAATAAGGATTTGATGCCCCTAGAGTTGCCCAAATGACTTCCACCAAAGAGGGAGGTTGATCATAAGATAGAATTGGAACCAAGGTCTAAGCCACCTGTTATGACCCCTTATCGCATGTCGCCTATTGAACTTGAAGTGTTAAGGAGGTAGCTAACTAGTTGCTTCATGTGGGTCAAATTCGACCTTCAAAAGCTCCTTATGGCACCCTAGTCCTATTTCGAAGGAAACACAATGGTTCCTTATAGTTGTGTATCGACTATAAGGAACTCAACAAGATTACAGTAAAGAATTGGTACCCCCTTCCTCTCATTCCTGATTTGTTTGATATATAAGGATAAGCCAAGTGGATTACAATGGTGGACTTACACTGTAGATACTATCAAGTTCGTATCACAGAAGGAGATGAGGCAAGACCGCTTGTGTTACCCATTATGGTTCCTTTAAGTGGTTAGTGATGCCCTTTTGGCTAACCAACGCCCCTGCCACTTTCTCCACACTCATGAACCAAATCTTTTAGCCATTCCTAGACCAATTTGTAGTGGTCTACTTGGACGACATCCTTATTTATAGCAAGACACTTGAAGACCATGTAGACCACCTACAAACCATGTTCAGGCTTTTGTGGGACAATGAGCTTTACATAAAAAAGGAGAAGTGCACTTTCGCTGCATGGGAAGTATACTTCATTGGTCATGTGGTGGGGAATGGACGAATTCAAATGGATGAGGAGAAGGTATGGGCCATCCAAGATTGGGAATCACCAAAGAATGTGTCGCACTTGCGATTATTCCTTAGTCTAGCCAATTACTAAAAGCAATTCATTAAGGGATACTCAACATATACAGCTACCTCAATCGACTTGTTAAAGAAAAGCCAATCATGGGAATGGACAACTCAACAGCAAATGGCCTTTGAAGGGTTAAAGGCTACGGTAAGTAAAGAGCCTGTCCTTTTTCTCCCTGACTTTACAAAGGTGTTTGAAGTCCACACCGATGCTTTTGACTTTACTATAAGAGGGGTCTTAATGTAAGAAGGGCATCCTATGACTTATAAGAGTAAGAAATTAAATGACACCGAATGGAAGTGCACGGTGCAAGAGAAGGAGATGACTGCCATTGTACATTGTCTCCATACTTGGCTCCATTATTTGTTGGGTTCTTGATTTGTGATCAAGATGGACAATGTGGCCATTAGCTACTTCCAAACTCAAAAGAAGCTAACCCTGAAGCAAGTTAGGTGGTAAGACTATTTGGCTGAGTTCCCTTATACGTTGGAATATAAGTTGAGCAAAGCCAATGTAGTCATTGATGCTGTAAGTTGCAAAGCAAAACTGGTAGCCATCTCTCAAGCAAAAGGGGATTTCAAAGACCTAATTTTAGAAGCGCTCAAGCATGATCCCATGATTAGACAAATTTCTAACCTTGTTGTCAAGAGGGGGAAAAAAAGGGTTTGTGCTAAGGATGGCCTAATCTAAACCCGAGGTAGGTGACTCTATGTGCCATAGTAGGGAAATATAAGATGTTCTCCCATTAAGGAGTGTCATGATACCAAATGGGCTGGTCATCTAGGCATGAAGAGGATGTGGGCATTGTTGGAGGCAACATATTATTGGCCTCAGTTGAAGGATGAGGTCGAGATGTATTTTAGAACCTATCTTGTGTGCCAACAAGACAAGGTTGACCACCAATTACCTGGAGGCTTACTAAAGCCCTTATTAATACCCCAAAGGCCTTGGGAGACCATCACTATAGATTTCATTTCTGCATTACCCAAGTCAAAAGGTTTAGGGTTGATCATAGTGGTCATGGATTGCTTTTCAAAGTATGGGACTTTCATCCTTACCCCAACTGATTATACAATCGAAGAGGTAAAGTGGCTATTCTTTAAAAATGTGGTAAAGTATTAGGGGTTACTGTGCCACATCATAACTGATCGTGATTCTCATTTCATTGGTCGACTGTGGGACAAATTACTCAAACTTTTGGGGACCAAGTTACATTTCTCTACGAGTTTTCATCCTCAAACTAACGGCCAAACTGAGAGGGTGAATGCTCTTTTGGAGTGTTATCTTAAGCACTTTGTAAGTGCCAACCAATGTGATTGGGTGAAACTCCTGGACGTGGCTCAATTTTCTTACAACTTACAAAAGAGCGAGGTGACTAAAAAGAGTCCCTTTAAGTTGGTGATTGGGCAATAACCTTTAACACCCCATAACGTGGATAAGGATTCATCAACCAGAAGCCCAGGAGCCCTAAAGCTGGCCAAGTTATGGAACAACATAACCTGTTCTTACCTTGACAAGGCAGCAAAAAAAGATGAAGAAATAGGCAGACAAAATGAGATGACAAATCGAGTTTGCTATTAGAGACAAGGTAATGGTCAAAATCTTGCCCCAACAATTCAAAGCTTTTCATTTTGTCCATAAGGGTTTAATAAGGAGGTATGAAGGACTTTACTCAATCATCAGGAAGGTTGGTAAGGTCTTATACAAACTGCATCTACCCAAAAACTTGAAAATCCACCTAGTCTTCCACATGAGTATGCTCAAACCATTCAAAGAAGACTAGGAAGACCCAAGACGTGGAATTTCCAATAGAGCTCCCCCAATTGTTGTAAAGTCCTATGACAAAGAGGTTAGAGAAGTGCATGTTAAATGGATTGTTCCAAAACGTGGTACACCACCAAGCACTTAATACTTGATCAAATGGAAGGAATTGCTCAAGAGTGAAGCAACTTGGGAAAAAAAAGAAGATATGTGACAATTTCAACAACTTCAAGAATATGAGGACTCGATGAGGGTGTTGAAGAATTAGGTGGGGGAGAGTGAAACACCTTGGAAGGTTCTAGAGGAGCCTAGTAAAATCTTGAAGGATGAAGAGGCTACTAAGACCCTAGAACATTCTACCTTATTCTAGAACTCTCTTGATTATGTAGTAAAGTTCCCGACTTCTCCCTAAGATCTACTAGTTTGTGATAATGAGAGGGGGGTGAATCAGTATCACCACAATTCGCAATTTGCAAGTAAGTGAACAACTTCAACCTCTTCTTAAAGGTGAACTCTTTCTCAGACTTGACTAAAGTAGATCTATTGCTACCTACTAATCACAATAGTCCCTAAAGTCACCTTTCAAACACCTTGCCTAATAGACAATTCGGATGTTCTTGTTTAGGTCTTCGTTAGGTTATGGGTTGGCTGATACTTTAGCTGCGTTCACAACTCAATTCAAAACACAGAACGTATAGCAAATTAAGGACACACGAGATTTATGTGGTTCTGTCAACACGTACATCCATGGTGGTAGGGACTCTCCCTTACCGAGACTATCCATTATACTTAATAATTCTAGTTACAATGGATGTCTTAATCCTCTTCTCCTTTCACAATTGCAATTACTAAGCAAGTATAATACAAAGAGTGTCACTTACTATGTCTACCCTTCTTCTAGCTTGTCTTGCCTTTATTGAATTGAAAGGCTACTCCACTGCCACTTAGAAGTTCACTGAAACACTCTTTAACCTCTCTTAAAGAAATCTAGAAATACATTGAGTTCTTTTTGATGCTTCATCAAATTTTTTCTTTACGTTGTCTCACACAACTCCTACTTTCACTATCTCATGGTCTCACCCGTCTCCTATTTCACGATCTCACTGTCTCATTCGTCTCACATTTCTGGTTTGTTGTTCCACATCTCACGGCTTGCCTCAGATTTCTGGTTTGGCATTTCATGTCTCACACATGTTTTTGGTTTGCACACTTTGTTGGTTTCATGACTCATGTGCATTTCTAGTTTGCACGCCTTGCTGGTCACATGCCTCACGTACATTTCTGGTTTGCCCTTGTCCGTTTTACACCTCCTTTGCCATATTAGATTTTCTCCCTTTTCTGTCGGTCACTGTTCTTTAGCCGTCCACCTTTATTTGGTCGTATCGGGTTTTCTTTCTTTTCTGCCGGTCACACTTCTTTTGGTCGAGTCTAGATTTTCTCCTTCTCATTGTCCAGTCGAATCTCTCTTACCATCCAGCCGGATTTCTCTCATCGTCTAGCCTTATTCTACCGTCGACTCCTTTTTCTGCCATTCAACCCTGTTCTGCCGTTGACTCCTCTTTCTGTTGTCCAACCGTTCACTCTTCTTTGGGTGTGTTTGGGTGTGTCGGTGGTATGCCATTTCAGATTTTTCTTTCTCTTCCAATGGCTCTTCATTCTAGTGGTGGCTCTTCATTTTCTCTCTCATCGTCCAGTCAAATCTCTCTCTCTTCTATGGTCGTCTAGGTATTTTCTCCCTTTTGACCTGATTATGTCGTCTGTTTCTCTCTCTACCTTTATGCCGTGTTGTCTCCTTGCCGACTGCTGTTGTGCTATTTCTCACGGGTTTCTCTCTCTTGTCGTCACATGATTTTCTCCTTGCCATGTTGGATTTTTCTCTTTTGCAACCCCTATTCTACTATGGCCGTCTCAGATTTTCTCTATATTACTGCCGACCCTTGTTTTTGTGTTTATGCTTGTAGGGTTTGGTGCTGGTCGGTCACTCTAGGTTTGGCAAATGTTCAATTGCCAACACCCTTGGTTAAACAGTTGCTTGTGTTTTATTGTGTATTCAATTGCGTTGGCCTTACCTTAGTTTTGTCTTCCAAGGACTTTATATACTCTCTTCCATGAAACACTAATAGGGCTTACGTGGCAGATTTACGTTCTTGCCTTTATGCAGTGGATTTACTTTCTTGCCCTTCCATGTAGCTTTACTTTCAAGCACTTCCATGTGGCTTTACTTTCTTGCACACTTCAACCTAGTTGACAACAATTACAACTTATACAAGGCTGTGGGAACAACAATCTCCCCCTTTGTAATTGTTGGCAACACTCACAACAAAAGTCATTAAGCAGCAATTTCGACTCCCCCAAAATATGCACTCCCCCTTTCTTAATAGCTCCCTCTGCACTGTTGCCTTTCTCCCCTTTTGCTAACCAATTACAAATCTAAAAAACTCGCAAAGTAAAGATGGAGGATTCACCTGAACTTCAGGCTTGAGGATCCATTTGCACAGACAGACTCATTCTGTACTTTTCAAATAGCTCTGTGGATAAAGATTTAATTAGATCTTGTGTAGCCTCTTCAACAGATTTAGGTTTAACTTGTAAGAGTAATGCAGTAGCTCCCATAATTCTTCTTCTTGTTGTAACTCCTGTTAATGGGTCACCTATGATCTAATTTTCTTGATGAGCTCTAGTCCACATTTTCTTTGGCTTTCTTTCTTGTACAATCTTAGTTGTAAGAGGATCTCTTTCTTCATCTTCAGACTCACTCTTCTTTGAGTCTGAACTTACTTCTTGTTCCTTTTCTTCAAGTTGGTCTGATTCTTCATCTATCTTGAATCATCTTCTTCATTGTCCTTAGTTTCTCCATTCTGCTTGTTTTCTAGTTCTCATCTATTGTCACATCACTGGACGTGATCACTTTTCCTAGCTTATGCAAAAAAACTCTGTAACCTTTTGTCTTTGCTGAGTATCCCACAAAGATGCCTTCATCAAACCTAGTATTGAATTTTCCCAAGTTTTGTTCCCTGTTCTTCACAAAATAGCCAAAGATTCTGAGATACTTGGCTATTGTCTTCTTCCCACTCCATAGCTCATATGGCGTCTTATCAATATTGGGCCTTAGTAAGACTCTATTCAGTAAATGTACATCTGTAATTGTTGCTTCTTTCCAAAATCTTGTGTGAAGCTTAGATTCCAGTAGTAGAGTTCTTGCCATTTCAACCACATTTCTATTTTTCCTTTCTACCATCTCATTCTATTGAGGATTTCTTGCTACTGCCATCTAATGGTGAATACCATGCCTTTCAAGGTAATCTTCAAAAGTTTCATTAGTAAATTCAGTGCCTTGATCTGACCTCAATACTTTGATCTTCTTTTCACTCTCATTTTTAGCCAATCTTCTGTATCTCTTGAAGCATCTCAAAACTTCTAACTTGTATTTGAGGTGCATGATGCAGGTCCTTCTAGAATAATCATCAACAAACAAGATGAAGTACCTTTCACCATTCAACCCTTTTGTTCTAATCGATCCACACAAATCAGTATGCACAATGTCGAGCACTACTTCAAAACTGAACTCGTTGGTCCTATATTGCTTTCTGGCATGTTTTCCTTTAAAGCATGCTGAGCAAACATACTCTCTCTCTCTCTCTCTCTCTCTCTCTCTCTTGAGGTCAGGAATGTCTCTGATTGCATGAGTAGTGGTCAGCTTCCTCATGTTCTTCTGTGATAAGTGTCTAGCCTCCTATGCTAGAGCTGATTTTCTTCTTCCTTTGTAAGTAGACAGCAATTTGTCTTGTCCTCATCAATCACGTACAAATTTCTAGCTATTCTCTTCTCAGTTGCAACAGTATTGCCTTCTTTACTCTTTTACTTAGTAACCTGTTTTTGTGAATATCACTTTGTGGTCGTCATTGCATAGTTGGTTAACAAATGCTAGATTATATCTAAGTCCTTTAACCTACAGAAACAGGGAAAAAGAGTGAGTTTGAAGATGAAGAAAAAGATTTTCTTGCAACTAAGGTTGTGCAAAAGAGAGACAAAGAAAACATGGACCAGTGCTCATAAAGGAAATTAGATCATAGGTGACCCATCAATAGGATTTATAACAAGAAGAAGAATTATGGGAGCTACTGCTTTACTCTCACAAGTTGAATCTAAATCTATTGAAGAGGTTACACTAGACAAAGCTTAGGTCAAAGCTATCAATGAGGAGTTAGATCAAATTGAGAACAATGATACATGGGAGCTAGTTCTAAGACTGACTAACAAGAATGTCATAGGAACAAAATGGGTGTTTAGGAATAAACATAATGAAGATGGCAAGGTGGTGAGGAATAAGGCTAGTCTAGGTTGCAAAGGCTACACTCAGATATAAGGAGTAGATGTTGATGAAACGTTTGCACCAGTGGCAAGGTTAGAAACTATTAGAATGTTCGTAGTTTTGGCAACATATAAGAGGTATAAAGTTTATCAGATGGATGTGAAATTAGCCTTTCTAAATGGGCTCTTAAAAAAAGAAGTGTATATTGAATAACCTGATGGAGTACAAATCAGTGAGGATGAGACACACATGTGCAAGCTAAAGAAAGCCTTATATGGCCTTAAACAAGCTCCAAGAGCATGGTACAACAGGCTAGATGCATATTTGAGAAGGTTGAACTTTAGAAGAGGAACAATTGATAATATTCTATATGTGCTCAACTTAGAGAAAGGCCAGGTGATAACCAAAGTATATATAGATGACATCATCTTGGAGGGGATCACTCTGAGTTATGCTAAGAATTTGCACAGAAGATGAGTGAGGAATTTAAGATGTCATTGATTGGAGAAATGACTTACTTTCTTGGATTACAGATAAAATAGTGTGAAGAAGGTATTTTTATTTCTTAAACAAAATATGCTAAAGGGATGCTAAAAATGTTTAGCATGGAGGATAGCAAACTTGTCAGTACCCCTATGACAGTAGGCTATAAGTTAACAAAAGATTAGGAAAGAAGGAGTACAAGCCCCACAGAATATAGGAAGATGATAAGGAGCCTTCTATACCTTATAACATCAAAGCCTGATCTTATGCAAATTATGTGTATTACTAGCAGATTCCAAGCTGATCCTAAGGAATCTCATGCAGTGAAAAGAATCCTAAGATACCTCAAAGGGACACTAGAAATGGGTTTGTGGTATCCTGCCATGGATTCTGTAAAACTATAAGCATACACTGATGCAGCTAGGCATGCAATACAGATGATAGAAAATCAACCAGTGGCTGTAGCTTTTACTGGGTTTAAAGTGTGTTGCATAGTTAAGTAGAAAGCAAAACAGTGTTGTTTTTAGCATAGCTAAGGTTGAGTATATGGTTGCTTGTGTAGCATGTACTCAGGTGATATGGATGCAAAGACAATTGGCCGATTTGGGTGTTGAAGTGAAGTTACCAATAAGTGTACTTTGTGATAATCAAAGTGCAATTGATCTCAAGAAGAATCCAGTTCAACATTTAGGGAGCAAGCATATTGACATCCGGTATCACTTTATCAAGGATCAAGTGGAAGAGGGCACAATTCAGTTGGAGTATGTTAGTACTAAAGATCAAATCTTTGATATTCTAACTAAACCTCTGTCAATAGAGCTGTTTGAAAAGTACAGAATGAGTCTGTCTATGCAAATGCCTCCTTAAGCCTAAAGTTCAGGTGAATCATCCATCTCTACTTTGCAGGTTTTTCAAATTTGTAATTGGTTGGCAAAGGGGAAGAGAAGCAACAGTGCAAGGGGAGTTGTTAATGAAGGGGGAGTGCATATTTAGGGGGAGTTGTAACCCATTAGCTTCTGTATTATTACTCTAAGAAGATTATGAAGGACTGTTGCATAATGTTTTTTGTTGTGAGTGTTACCATCAATTACAAAGGCAGAGATTATTATTCCTACAGCCTTGTATGGGTTGTTAATGTTATTAACCAGATTTAAGTGTGCAAGCAAAAGTGGCTTGTTCAAGCATTCAAAGGATGAGTTTTCAATAAAAAGAAAAGAGCAAGAAAAATAAATTAAGGAGGAGGATAATGCTGAATTTTATATGGAACAGTAATATAAAGCAACATGGATGGGCAAGAAAGGAAATTCACTGCAGCTCCAGTAAACCCTACTAAGGTTTGCATAGAAGGGAGTATATAAACTGAAAGAGCAAACCAGCATAGCCCCCATGAGAAAAAGGGGTACGGAAATAGATCACTGTAAGAGAGAAAGCCACCACCGTAAGAGAGAAACAGACCACCGGGATAGCAAATGCGAAAAATAGATCACCGGGAGAGCAAACGGGAAATACACCACTGGGAGAGAAAATTAGAAACACACCACTGGGAGAGAAAATCAAAATCACACCACCGAGAGAGAAAATAAAAAATGCACCACCTGCAAGAGAAGAAATCAGATCCTTGACACCACCAGGAGAGCAAACCAGAAATGCACCAGTGTAAGAAAAGAAATCAAAGATGTCAGCAAATCTGGAAACATGGGGTGAGAGACCAGACCTGGTATCCATGAAATAGTGAGAGCAGACCAAGACCAGCAAAGCCAGAACGTGCGACGAGGCATGACAGTCCAGAACGTGCGACGGGGCATGACAATGCCAGAACGTGCGATGGGGTGTGATAAACCAGAATGTGTGATAGGGTGTGACAGACCAGAATGTGCGATGGGGCATGACAGACCAGATCATGCGATGGGGCGTGACAGACCAGAATGTGAGCGTGATAGACCAGAACGTGCAACGGGGCATGACAGACTAGAAATGGTGAGAGCAAACCAGAAATGTTGTGCAGGCCAAGAGACATGAAACGACAGACCAGGAGCGTGAGGCAAGCTGTGAGACATGAAATGATAGACCTGAAGCATGAGTGCAGGCCATGAGACAATGAGACGATGAGACCAGGAGTTGGGTGAGACAACCTAGAGAAGAAATTTGGTGTAGCATTTGAGACAACTCAACGTATTTCAGATTTGTTCAAAAGAGGTTAGAGAGAGTTTTGGTGATCTTCCAAATGGCAATGATGTAGCCTATTCAAATCACACAAAGGCATCACATGCTAGATGAAGGGTAGACACAGTAAGTGACACTCTTTGTATTATGATTGCTTTGTATTTACAATCGTGAAAGGAGTAGAAGATTAAGACATCCATTGTAATCATAGGGGATACCACATTGGTGTTCTCAAGTATAGTGGATTGTCTTCGTAGAGGAAGAATCCCTAGCACCGTGGATACATCACATTGATGGAACCACGTAAATCTCTTGTGTCCTTGCTTTGAATTTACATTCTGTATTTTGAATTGAGTTGTGAACGTAGCTAAAGAATCATCAAATCAATAACCTAAAGGGAGACCTAATCAAGAACAACCAATCTGTTTAATAGGCAAGGTGTCTAAAAGGTAACTTTAAGGACTATTATGATTAGTAGGTAACAATAGATCTACCTTAGTTCAATCTGAGAAGGAGTTCATTTCTAAGAAGAGATTGAAGTTGTTCACCTATCAATTAAAAAGAAGGGGTGTAATACTGATTCATCCCCCTCTCAAGATTACAAACTAGTATATCCTAGGGTGAAGTAGGGAACTTCATCTACTCTCTTCTATGGCTGCCACCTTTGAGGCAAACCTCTCAGGCAGAATTTTCTTCACAATAGATGAGTCCTTCTTGTTCTTCCCATGACTTCTAAGGTTGTTTATAGCATCAATAACCCTGGTGATGAACTCTTGGACTGTCTTATTCTTATACATTCTGAGGGATTCATATCTCTCCTTGAAAACTTAAAGCTTGGCCTCCTTCATTCTGCCATCATCTTCATAGATCTTCTGCAATCTATCCCATATCTCCTTAGCAGATTTGTAATCCATAACTTTAGCTTATTCAACATCTGTCAATGTTGAAATGATGACATTTGAGGCCTTCCCATTGATCTCAAATTGCCTTAATTCCTTTGGGGTTGGATCTCTACATTCTTTTGGAGGCTCAAAACCCTCATGTACAGATTTTACCATGTTCATGCCCATGGTTGCAAATACCACCTGCATTCTCGCTCTCTACATATGGTAGTTGATTCCATTGAAGATTGGAACCTTCTTATTGTAAGTAATACTGGTGCTAGTACTGGCATCCATTTCTCAGTATGCTGAACATGTTAAAACTTCTAAAACTCTTCAAACTAGTACACTAAGCTGCTAAGATTCAAACTGGTGAACCTAGGCTCTGATACCAATTGAAGTTCCCAACTTCACCTTAGGATCTATTAGTTTTTGATACTGAGAGGGGGGTGAATCAGTATCACAGACTAATAGATCCTAGAGTGAAGTTGGGAACTTCAAACCCTAACTAATTTATCAAGACTCAGCTAAACCTACAAGGCCAAATAAACCCAAGAAGTTAAGCCTTTTTTTTATATGTAATTTGGCCTTAGCTTTAAATCTAACAACCCAAAAGAAAATTAGGCTCATTAATACAACTTAGCATGCAATTGAGCCTTTCTATAGCTTGGTCATTCAGCTTGGACTTATATCATGGGCTCAAAATTTGTTCTTCAAGTTCTAAGCCTCATCCATCATCTTGCACATAAAAATAAGTGATTATCCTTGGGGTAGCATTGAAAAATTTTATAACAGTCTTGGAATCTTCTGGAGCACACTCTTTGTCATGCAACTCCATGGTTAAGCCTTGTAAAGCCTCTTTCAACCTCTTTGTCCTTACCCTAGTCATTGGACCATTGATTCTTGTAAAGGATCTTGGGAATACTTGCTTTGTTACACTTGATCAACACCTTGTTCTCCATCAAAAGGAGATTTGTAAGGAAGAGTCTTAGCCCATGCTTAATACTTGTTATCTTGGTCCAAAAAAAAAAGATGGAACATAGAGCATGGGTGTGGAATGTTAAGTCATCAATAAGATTTCTTTAAAGTATAAACATCCTATCCCTAGATTAGATTATATGCTTGATTAGTTGCATCGTTCGTGCTTGTTTTAAAAAATTGATTTAAAGAATGGCTACTATCAAACTAGCATGAAAGAGAGAGATAAATGGAAGACAACATTTAAAACTAAATATTCTATGAGTGGTTAGTAATGCCTTTTGGATTAATTAATGCACCTAATACATTCATGCAGTTATGGAATCATGTCTTGTGTGCTTTCATAGGGAAATTAGTAGTAATTTACTTTGATGATATTTGTATGCAAGAAATTGGATGAATATATAAAATACTTGCACTTTGTCTTTAATGTGGTAGGAGAGAACTTATTGTATGCTAATCTTAAAAAGTGTACATTTTTTATAGAGTCCATTGTGTTTCTTGACTTTGTTGTTAGTTTACAAGGTATTAGTATGGGGAGACGGTAAAGTTGATAGAGGATTAACCTACACCTAAGAACGCAAATAAGGTATTAGCAAGTTTTTATTAAAGGTTTGTTAAGGATTTTAGTTCCATTGCTGCTCCTTTTAGCAAACTTGTTAAAAGGAATATTGTTTTTAAGTGGGATGATGTATAAGATTAGACTTTCAGTACATTGTAAGAAAAGTTTATAAATGCACCTTTGTTATACTTGTCTAACTTTTATAATGCTTTTGAGGTAGAATGTGATGCATTTGGGATAGGATGTAAGATTCCAAACCAAATGCTTATTTTAGTGAAAAGCTATATGGGGGAACCGTGAATTATCTTACTTATTACAAGGAACTTTATGCATTAGTACAAACTCTTCAAACATGACAACATTATTTATGGCCAAGGGAATTCACCATTTATTATGATCCTAAGAACTTAAGGTTCTTGAAATCCCAAGATAAGCTTAATATAAGGCATGTTAAGTAGCTAGAGTTCATAGAAACATTTCCTTATGTGATCAAGTACAAACATGAAAAGGAAAACGTTGTTATCGATGCATTGTCAAAGACCTATGCATGTGATAAGTGTGCATTTGGTATTTTTATAGGCATAAAGGATTTTTATTTAAGAGATATAAATTATGTGTGCCTATTTGTTCTATTCATGTGTAGTTAGGGAAACTAATGATGGTTGTTTAATGTAGCACTTTAGTATGAAAAAAACTATAGATATATTGCATGAGCATTTTTATTGGCCTAATATAAAGTATGACAGTTTCAATCTATTTGTGATAGGTGCATTACATGTAGATAAGCAAAGGTTAAAATTTAACCACATGTTTTGTATACACCTCTACTTATGCCTAACCAACTTTGGATTGACATTTCTATTGTCTTTTTCATAACATTACCAAGGTCTTGAAGTAGTAAGAACAACATATTTATTGTTATTGATAGGTTTAGCAAAATAGCTTATTTTGTTGCATGTTCTAAAAGCAATGATGCAATAGATCTTAATGATTTGTTCTTTAAGAAAGTGGTGTATTTGCATAGTTTGCTAAGAACCATTGTTAGTGATAGGGATGTTAAGTTCTTAAGTCATTTTTGGCGCACTTTATGGAATAAATTGGAAACTAACTTTTATTTTCTACAATTGCACATCCTTAAATGGATGGACAAACTAAAGTAGTTAATAGGACACTTAATGCTATCATTCAAAATAACTTAAGGCAATGGTGATGGAAGTCATATTGTACCATCTCATATCAACAAGGGAGTTTATGCTTGGCAAAACCTTGAACCACCAATGACAAGGGCAAGGTCAAAGAAAATAAAGCAAGCGCTCAACAACTTGTTGTGTGACATTTACGTACAAGAAGTTACTAGGCACAAGTTAAGGATAATAAAGGCTTTAACAGGGCTTGCAAATGTGTCATTTGCATTTAAATGGGTTATATTGTTATGTAGTAGGTTGGACAAATTTCAGCATCTTGATGAGTTATTTTTATGGGTTTTAGTATTATTTAATAGGCTAGATGTATTTCCTTAATAAGCCCACCTTAGTAGCTAGGGTTTATGGGTGTTAGCATATAAAAAGGGATTAAAGGATGGCTAAAGGGGGCAAAACATTGTTGACAAGTGAATGAGTTGTTTTCTCTAGTCTTTGAGAACTAATTTTGAACTTTCATACTTGAATGTGTTGGTTTAATAAACTTATCTTCTTCAACATTGTTGTTGTTAGGAGTGGTGTCTAAATTCTATAGTTTTAGTTCTTGGTTGTTTATAATCATTAGTTTAAAACTTCAATCCCTTAACCTTTGTTAAAATAATCCTATACTAATATTGTTGTTAGGATATATTTGCATATAATCAGAGTTCATATCATTTGATATCAGAGTTTTGGCTTTAACTCAGTTTAATTATCCTTTTGTTATCATTTTTTTTTCATGTGTTCTTCATTGTTAGTTGAATTATAAATAAAAAAAAAAAGAAAAGAAAAATTTGTATGTTTTTTGTGTTTCGCTGCTGCTGTCATTCGTTCTGTAGAAATATCCATTAGTTAACAAAACAAAAAAGGCTTTATTATTCAATTGGTCATTTACTTAAATATATTTTATAATCCATGGTAGGCCTCTGATGATTCATGATAACTCGACAGATTGCACAGCCAACATGCCAAAGACGCATCATTCAAATTTCTGCCCTATTAACTTTCGATAGTAGGTTAGAGGCCTACCATGGTGGTGATAGGTGACAAAGAATTAGGGTTCGATTCCAGAGAGGGAGCCTGAGAAACAGCTACCACATCCAAGGAAGGTAGTAGGTGCACAAATTACCCAATCCTGACATGGGGAGGTATTGACAATAAATAACAATACTGGCCTCTTACGAGTTTGGTAACTGGAATGAGTACAATCTAAATCCCTTAACAAGAATCCATTGGAGGGCAAGTCTGGTGCTAGTAGTCGTGGCAATTACAACTCCAATAGCATATATTTAAGTTACAACTAAAAGGCCTATAGTGGGACCTTAGGATGGCTTGATCGGTTGGCCTTTGGCATGCATTGATCGCCTCGTCCCCTTTACCAGTGATGTGCTCCCAAACTTAATTAGTCGGGTCATGCCTCCAGTGCTGTTACTTTGAAGAAATTAGAGTGCTTAAAGCAAGTCTACTATCATGAAGTTAGGCTTGGATCGTGCTAACCTGTACAACACTTAATGAATCTTATGAGAGAAGATGAGCTAAGTAAGCCTTGGAGAGTTTGAGTGAATCGACGGAAGGTGTGTGAGGGGCAAGTAAGTGAACTGGAAGTGCTGGAGAGAAAGAGAGAGAGAGAGAGAGAGCACAAGAGAGGTTCAGTCTTGGCCCAAATTTGCACCTTAAGGGTACCTACGAAAGGTCGCAAAAGCATGCAAAAGTATCTTTGTGACATCCTCTCCCACTCAGTTCTGTGATGTTCTTGTCACATTTTTAGCCTTATATTTTCGAATGTGATAGGCAAACTACCAAAGCTAGTCCTCTCATTCCCAATGATCCTATTGGTCTAGCAAATCTTTCCATTTCACCAAGTACTCGATGTAGTTGGGAACTCCCCTTCTCCAGATCACTCTATTAGCAAGGATGTGTTCCACCTCCCCGTTGAATTCGGTGACCATAGTTATTGGTGTGCACTTGAGGAAAAGAATTGAGAGGAAAAGAAAAAGAATGAGAGTGCGAGGTCAAAGGAAAAGAGTGAAAGTGAGGCTAAAGGGAAAAATACAAGTGAAAAGGGTGAGGCCAAGAGAAAAGTGTATAAAGAGGAGAAAAAAGTGAGGGTGAGTGTGTTTGTTACAAAAAATGACATTAAGAGTGTCATGATTGCAAGGCAACAACTAGTTGTAATTATGTACAAGGATTTTTGTTTTTGGCTTATTGACCTTAATCATTCTTTACCTAGTATGGTTGTTTCATTGTTACAAGAGTTTGGAGATTTATTTTCTAAAGAGATTCCCTATGGATTACTTCCTTTAAGAGAAAATAATCACCAAACAGACTTTACACTTGGTATTGTCATGCCAAAACGACCTACCTATAGAGCTAATGCTAAAGAAACCAAGGAGATACAATGACAAGTGGATGAGTTAGTTCAAAAAGGATTTGTAAGGGAGAGTTATAGCCTATGCATGGTTCCTATCACCCTAGTCCCAAAGAAAGATGGAACACAACACATGTGCATGGATTCTCAAGCCATCAATAAGATCACTGTCAAGTATAGATATCCTATCCTTAGATTACATGATATGCTTGATAAGTTGCATGGTTCATGTGAGTTTTTCAAAAATTAATTTAAAGATTGGCTACTATTAAATTTGCATGAAAAGGGAGATGAATGGAAGACAGTATTTAAAACTAAATATAAATTGTATGAGTGGTTAGTAATGCTTTTTGGATTAATTAATGCATGTAGTACATTCATGAAGTTAATTAATCATGTCTTATGAGCTTTTATAGGGAAATTTGATGTAGTTTACTTTGATGATATTTCAATTTATAGCAAGAATTTGGATAAACAAGTGAAACTCTTGCATATTATGTTTATTATGTTAAGAAAGGACGGATTGTATGCTAATATAAAAAAGTATACATTTTGTATGGAATCCATTGTATTTCTTGGTTATGTTGTTAGTTTGCAAGGTATTTGTGTGGACTGAGAGAAGGTAAAGGCAATAAGGGATTGACCTAAACTAAGAATGCTAATGAGGTAAGAAGTTCATGCTTTAGTAAGATTTTATTGAAGGTTTTTTTATGATTTTAGTTCCATTACTACACTTTTGAACGAACTTGTTAAAAAGAAAGTTGGTTTTAGGTGGGATGATGTGCATGATTGGGCTTTCAATACCTTGAAAGAAAAGCTTGCTAATGCACCTCTATTATACTTGCCTAACTTTGATGAAGCTTTTGAGGTAGAATGTGAAGCATCTGGAATAAAAATAGGGACTAGTTTGATGCATGATTTCATACAAATTACTTATTTTAATGAAAAGCTAAGTGGGGTAGCCTTGAATTATCTAGCTTATGACAAGGAACTTTATGCATTGGTGAAGAACTTGCTTGGTGATTTGTCCTATGAATCCTTGAATCAATTTGCTATTCACACCCTTGAAAGCTAGGAAACAAGTTGGATTGATTAGGTCAAAACCCTAAGGAAGCTAATTCCTAAAAGTCTCAATCTTAAGATGTTACAAAGGTTAATATTTGACAAGTCATGACAATGTATTCTTCCAAGAACACAAGAAAGCAAAGCAAAACTTGTTAAAAATACCTCAATATTATTGATTCCCATTTTACATAGTTGTAACCTTTATATGGGGTATGCATACATCACAACCCTATAAAGAAAAGGTATTTCTTAACACACCTATATAAGAAGGACCTTAATTATACAAAATACCTTGAATTAAAGAATACAAATCTATCTTGATTTAAGAATTCTTAAAATACTACAACTAATGATAGCTAGATATAAAAGTCAAAGTAACAATGCTAACTAATGTATTAAGACTCAGTCGAACCTACAACCCCAAATAAACCCAAGAAGTTAAACCTTTTGCATGTATAATTGGCCTTAACATAAATCTAGCAACCTAAAACAAAAACAGACCCTTTAATACAACTTAGCATAAGAAGTTAAGCCTTTTACATGTATATTTGGTTTTAACTTAAAATCTAGCAATCTAAAACAAAAGTAGGTCCTTTAATACAACTTAACATGTGAACTGAACCTTTCCTTAGTGTGGTCATATGGCTTCGACTTATATCATGGGCTCCAAGCTTTGTTAGTCAAGTTTTAAGCATTGTCCATCATCTTGCACATAAACATAAGTGATTATCCTTGGTATAACATTAGAAAGTTTTAGAACAACGTTAGAATCATTTAGATCATCCTCTTTGTCATGCATCTCCATGATTAACCTTGTAAAGTCTCTTAATCCAATTTTTCCTTGCCATAGTGATAAAGACCTTGCTATGCGACCTGCCTTAGGAACCTTTGAATCAATTTGTTATGTACAACTTAAAAAACTAGGAAACAAGTTGGCTTGATTAGATTAGAACTCTAAGGAAACTAAGTCCAAAAAGCCCCAATATTAAAATGCCATAAAGGTTGATCTCTCCTTTGATAAGTCAAGAAAATGTACTTTTCCAAGAACACAAGAAAGCAAAGCAAAGCTTGCTAAAAAATAACTCAGTCTTGTTCCTTCGGTTTTACATAGCTATAGTCTTTAAATAGGCATGTAAATATTAAAATCATACAAGGAAAAGGTATTTCTTAACATACCTATATAGCAAAAACCTTGCAAGAGATGCCTCTAATTAAGGAATAAAAATCTACCTTGATTAGGAATCCTAAATGTGCCTTGATTAGGAATCCTTAAATAGACTACAACTAATGATAACTAGGCATAAAGTCAAAGTAAAACCCTAACTAAAGTATCAAGACTCTGCTGAACCTATAAGCCCAAATAAACCCAAGTTAAGCCTTTTCTAGATGTAATTCAGCCTTAACTTAAAATCTAGCAACCCAAAACATAATCAAAGCCATTAATACAACTTAGCATGCAATTGAGCCTTTCCTTAGCTTGGTCATGCAACTTGGACATATATCATGCGCTCCAACTTTTGTTTTTTAAGTTCTAAGCCTTATCCATTATCTCACACATAAAGATGAGTGATTATCCTTAATGTGGCATTGAAAACTTTTAGAACAACCTTAGAATCTTCTAAAGCACCCTCTTTGTCATGCAGCTGCATGATTAAACCTTGTAAAGCCCCTTTCATCCTCTTTGTCCTTGCCCTAGTCATTGGACCACTAATTTTTTTGCAAAGGATCTAGGGAATACTTGCTTTGTTGCACTTGAATAGCATCTTTTTCTCCATCATTCCCACTTATCACATGCATTCCATACTTGGCCAAAAAAAAATCATTAGCATGGAAGCCCTTCAGTAATTCTAAACTTATTGACTTATAGCAATAATGTTTTCCTGTGACATAAGCTATAGCAAAAACATGAAAGATGCATTAAGTTGGCTTATTGTGGACATTCAAGCCAAACCATGTTACAAATGGAATGAATTCAAGCTTGAAAGAGGACCAAGGCTTTATTAATATGATTAAAGTGCTTTAATGGCCTAGCGTTAAGCAATAAAACCCATTTTAAGAGTTTGCTAAAAAATAAAAGGTTACAAAAAACTAGGAGTGTTTATATAAAGTAAGAATTGAGAAACTAATGGAGAACAAGGTGTTATTCAAATGTAACAAAGCAAGTATTCCCAAAATCCTTTGCAACGAATTGGTGGTGTAATGACTAAAACAAGAACAAAGAGAATGAAAGAGGCTTTACAAGGCTTAATCATGGAGTTGCATGACAAAGAAAGTGCTCTAAAAGATTCCAAGTGATGGAAGTCATACAGTACCAACTCAATTCAACAAAGGAGTTGATACTTTACAAAACCTTGGCCCATCAATGATAAAAACAAGGTCAAAGAAAATAAAGGAAGTACTAAACAACTTGTTGTGCCACATTTACATATAAGAAATTGCTAGGCATGAATTAAGGATGATGGAGGCTTCACCAGGAATTATAAATGTGTCATTTATAAAGGAATATGAAAACCATGGCTTTGGGAAGGAAGTTTGAGCTGACAGCCTATGTATGGGCATTTAAATGGGTTATTTTCTTGGGTTATATTGTTATGTAGTGGGTTGGATGAATTTCTGCATCTAAATGGGTTATTTTCATGGGTTTTTATTATTATATAGTGGGTTGGACGAATTTCATTAATTAGCCTATCTTAACAACAAGGGTTTTTGGGGGTTAACATATAAAAAAGGAAATAGGATGGCTGGAGGAGGCAGAATAGTTTTTATAAGTGTATGAGCTATTTTCTTTAGTTCTTTGAGAACTAATTCTAAACTTTCATACTTAAGTGTGTTAGTTCAATAGACTTATATTCTTTAACGTTGACTTATTGTTAGAAGTGTCATCTAAATCCTATAGTTTTAGTTCATGGTTGTTTATAATCATTGGGTTAGAACTTCAACCCTTTAACTTGTGTTAAAACAATCTTATATCAACATTGGTGTTGGGTTCCATTTACATATAATCGGAGTTCATATCACCAAGACTATTCTAAAAGTTTCCAATGATACACTAAGGATAATTACTTATCTTTATGTGCAAGATGATGAACAAGACTTAAAACTTGAAGAACAAAACATAGAGCCCATGATATAAGTCCAAGCTAGATGACCAAGCTAGGGAAAGGCTCGATTGCATGCTAAGTTGTATTAATGCGTCTGATTTTGTTTTGGGTTGTCAGATTTTAAGTTAAGGCTGAATTACATATAGAAAAGGCTTAACTTCTTGGGTTTATTTGGGTTTGTAAGTTCAATTACATATGATAATCACTTATCTTTATGTGCTAGATGATGGATAAGGCTTAAAACTTGAAGAACAAAACATAGAGCCCATGATATAAGTCTGAGCTAGACAACCGAGCTAGGGAAAGGCTCGATTGCATGCTAAGTTGTACTAATGGGTCTGATTTTGTTTTGGGTTGCTGGATTTTAAGTTAAGGCTGAATTACATGTAGAAAAGGCTTAACTTGTTGGGTCTATTTGGGTTTGTAAGTTCAATTGAGTCTTGATACATTAGTTAGAGTTTTACTTTGAATTTATGCTTAGTTATTTTAAGGATTCCTAATCAAAGGTATATTTGTTTTCCTCAATTAGAGAGATCTCTTATAATTAAGCCTTTTCCTATATAGGTATTGATACGAATTTTGATTATATGTAAACGGAACCCAACATAAGATCATTCTAACAAAGATTAAGGGATTTGGAGCTTTCACTCAATGATTATAAACAACCAAGAACTAGAACTATAAGATTCAGATGTCACTCCTAACAACAATAACATTGAAGAAAATAAGTCTATTGAACCAGCACATTAAATATGAAAGTTTTGAATTAGTTCTCAAAGAACAAGAGAAAATAACTTACACACTCATGAAAATGGGTTTGCCCTTTCAGCTACCCTTTTTGCCCATTTTATATGCTAAGATGTGCCATAATTGAACAATTGAACAATGAATCTGTTTTTTCTTCTTTTTGTTAACTAATGTGATGACCATATTGCACCAACTCAAAACAGGTCGACGGCAGGGTGAAAAGGTCTGCATGGGGCCGATTGCGGAGGGACTATTGCGGCAGGTTGCGCTGTTGCACTGCGGGGGGCTCAGCCCGGTCACTGCTGCTTGCCAGGGGCCTCTATCGACGGCTAGTGCTAGTGCACTGGTGCTCCCCAGCATTGCCTCCGACGAGTCGATGGGGGAGAAAACAGCCCGCTTGGGGCCTATCACTGAGGGACTCTTGCATTAGGCAGCATCGTTGCACGGCGAGGGGCTTAGCTTGGTCCCTACATCCGGCAGAGGGACTCCTTCGGCGGCCAGCACCAGTGCACTAGTCCTCCTTAGCATTGGCCCCAATAGGCCGACGGTGGGGTGAAACAGCCCACTCGGGGCTGATTGCTAAGGGACTGTTTCAGTGGGCTGCGCTATTGCGCTGCAAGGGGATCAGCCCGGTCGCTGCATCTAGCATAGGGACTCAGTTGGCAACTAGCGCTAGTGCTAGAGCTCCCTGGTATTGCCATCATCGGGCCATCGGTGGGGCGAAACAGCCTGCTTGGGGTCGATCGTAGAGGGACTGTTGTAGCGGCTACGCCATTGTGCTATGGGGGGCTCAGCCCAATTGTTTTTGCCAGTTGGGGGGGACTGCATCAGCAGCCAGCACCAGTGCATCGGTGCATGCAGGCATTGCCCCCGACTGGCCAACGGCGGGGCGAAGCTACCCGCTCAAGGTTGATCGTCAAGGGACTCTTGTTGCAAGCAACACCATTGCGCTGCAAGGGGCATAGCCCGATCGCTACCGCTCGCTGGGGGACTCTGTTGGCAGCCTGTGCCAATGCATTGGTGCTCCTTGTTATTGCCTTTGATGGGTTGATGGCAGGGCAAAACAGCCCGCTCAGGGCCGATTGCCGATGGACTCTTGCGGTTTGCGATGCTGTTGGGCTACTGGGGACTCTCAGCCCAGTGGTTGTCACCTGCTAAGGGACTCCGTCGGTAGCCAGCGCTAGTGCGCTGGTGCACCCAGGCAATGCCCCCGATGAGCCAATTGCGAAGCATCCCGCTCAGTTCCAATTGCCGGGGAACTCTTGGGGTGCAGCTCTGCTGTGCTGAGAGGGGCTTGGCTCAGTCGGTGTCACCCACCGAGGGACTAGAGCAGCAACGATCGCCAGTGCGCTGGTGCACACATGCATTGCCCCCGACGGACCAATGGCGGGGTGAAGCTACTCGCTCAGTGATGATCGCTGAGGGACTATTGTTGTGGGCAGTGTCGTTGCACTGCGATGGGCTCAGCTGGGTGGCTGCTGCCTACTGAGGGACTTGGTTGGTGGCCTGTGCCACCACGCTGGTCCATGCCCGCATCACCCCCGATGGGCCAATGGCATGGTGAAACAGCTCACTCTGTGCTCCCATCCAAGGGCCTCTTGAGGCTACGGATGTCGTGCCATTGCACCACGCACACGAGGCGAGACATCCCGTTGGCGGCCATTGACCCAGTGACTCCAATGGTAGCCAGCACCATTGTGATGCTGCTGATGCTAGGGTGAGACATCCCATCCACTACTACCCACTGAGGGGCTCTAGTGGGGCCCTCACGTATTGCCCTCGACAGGCCAATGGTGTGGTGAGGTATCTCGCATGGCGACACAACCAGCACAATTGTATCGCCCATCCTCCAACTCAAGACGTGAGGTTTTTCTGCCTTAGGGGTTGTGAGGGGAGGAGTGTGAGCACTTAAGCATTTCAATGTATCCTACTACCACAAGGTTAGATTCCCTAATGCTGTTTAAGGGGGAGGTGCATGCCTCTCCCCACAATGTGCTGGGCATTCTATGCTATGGCAAAGGCATAGGGGTATGGGTGCAAGCACCGCAAAGGAAATTCCTTTCCTGAACTAAGCGATTTTTGTTCTGCACAAAATCTCTCACGCTAAGTGGTGTGGGCAGTGATTCATCTGTGATGCCCTTAGATGTTCTGGGCCGCACACACGTTACACTAATGTATTCAACGAGTCTATAGCCTTGGCTAACAAACCTGGGTAATCTTTGAAATTTCATCGTGATGGGGATAGATTATTGCAATTATTTGTCTTCGATGAGGAATTCCTAGTAAGTGCGAGTCATCAGCTCACGTTGACTATGTCCCTGCCTTTTGTATACACTGCCTGTCGCTCTTACCGATTGAATGGTCCAGTGAAGTGTTCGAGTCGCAGCAATGTGGGTGGTTTGCCGCCAGCGACATCGTGAGAAGTCCACTAAAACTTATCATTTAGAGGAAGGAGAAGTTGTAAGAAGGTTTCCATAAGTGAACTTGCAAAAGGATCATTGTCAAAACCTCTGCCTAATAGAACGACCCATGAACATGTTTTACCACATGATCCAAGCGATTAATGGTCCACGGACCCCGCTCGCCCTATTTGCCATGGGGGAGATTGCTCATAGGTCCTCTCATGACTCCAATAACCAAACCCCAGTGCAAGTTGCACCAAGGAAATCAAAAGGTGAAAGGCAGTGCCTCATCGCCGCAGGAGTGGTGTGCTTGAGGTGTTGTGTCTATGCAATGAGAATCCAAATGACTCTCAGTAATGGATATCTTGGCTCTCACATTGATGAAGAACGTAGAGAAATGCGATACTTGTTATGAATTGCACAATCTTGGCGAACCATTGAGTCTTTGAACACAAGTTGCACCCGAAGCCTTTTGTCCAAGGACATGTCTGTTTAGGTGTCACTCAAAATAGCCCACCCTACCCTCGATTCCTTGAGGGAATGGCTAGTGGTGGACGATGACCTCCTACAAGTACGGCCTCGCAGTTGGCCCAAAAACTAAGTCCTTGACAGCATTCGCCTACCCTCCCATAGTGTCTTGCGACGCGCCGTCACTCAGGACCTGGAAGAACCCAACCCCTTCTCGCATCGGTACCCCAAGTCAGGCAAGACTACCCACTGAGTTTAAGCCTATGAATAAGTAGAGGAAAAGAAACTTATGAGGATTCCCCTAGTAATGGCAAATGAACTGGGGACAGCCCAGGTTGAGAATTGGGCACCCTCGGCGTCCTAATTGTAATATGGAGAAATGTCCTCAGCGGTGAGAGCCTATTGTGCCCAGACCCTGTCGCACCACGAGGTACTATCTGCGAGTCAGGTTGTTTGGGAATGTAACCCTAATTGGGAGGTAAATTCTGTCCAAGGCTAAATACAAGTGAGAGACTGATAGCAAACAAGTACCGCAAGGGAAAGATGTAAAGGAATTTGAAAAAGAGTCAAAGAGTGCTTGAAATTATTGGGAGGAAAGTGGATAGGAACCGGCGATGCGGCTTGGTCGAATGCAGAACGGTGCGAGCCAGTCTGCCCATCAGCTTAGGGTGCAGATTGACACGGATTGCAGGGGCATCCAAAGCCTAAGCCCTCAAAATGCCTAAGGAGATGTAGCCCTCGCGGCTGTGGACACAGTGCGCACCTCATTCAACCAATCTTAAAACATGGACCAAGGAGATTGACATGTGTACAAGTCAAAGGGTGAGTAAACCCGTAAGGTGCAAGGAAGCTGATGTGGCTGGATCCTATCGAGCGTTGCACTGCTAACTGACCTTGATCTTTTGTGAAGGGTTTGAGTAAGACCATGCCTGTCGAGACCCGCAAGATGGTAAACTATGCCTGAGCAGGGCAAAGCTAGAGGAAACTCTGGTGGAGGCCCGTAGCGATTCTAACGTGCAAATCATTCGTCTAACTTAGGTATAGGGACAAAAAACTAATCAAACTATCTAGTAGCTACTTCCCTCCAAATTTTCCCTCATGAGAGCTAAAGCTCAGTACAAGTTCTATCAAATAAAGCCAATGATTAGAGGCATCGGGGGCAGAACGTCCTTAAAATATTCTTAAACTTTAAATAAGTAGGATGGTGCGGCTACTCCGTTGAGCCATTCTACATAATCGAGAGCTCCAAGTGGGCCATTTTTGGTAAGCAATACTGGCGATGTGGGATGAACTAGAAGCTGGGTTATGGTGCCCAACTGTATGCTAACCCAGATTCCACAAAGGGTGTTGGTCGATTATGACAATAGGATGGTGGTCATGGAAGTCGAAATCCGCTAAGGAGTGTGTAACAACTCACCTGCTGAATCAACTAGCCCCAAAAATGGATGGAACTGAAGCGTGCGACCCACACCTGGTTATTGAGGCAAGGGCCAAGCCCTGATGAGTAGGAGGGCATGGCCGTTGTAGTAAAATCCTGGGCAGGAGCTTGGGCGGAGCAGCTATTGGTGCAGATCTTGGTGGTAGTAGCAAATATTCAAATGAGAACTTTGAAGGCCGAAGAGGGGAAAGGTTCCATATGAATGGCACTCGCACATGGGTTAGTTGATCCTAAGAGATGGGGGGAAGCATGTCCAGTAATGCATCCACATGCGAGCTTCAAAAGGGAATCAAGTTAAAATTCGCAAAGCAGGACGCAACGGCTAATAGTAACATTAGGGAGTCTGGAGACATTGACGGGGCCCTTGAGAAGAGTTATCTTTTATATTTAACAGTCTGCCCACCGTGGAAACGACTCAGTCTATGGTAAGGTCTAGCGGTTGGAAGAGCACCACACTTTGTGCAGTGTCTCGTGTGCCCCCGGCAACCCTTGAAAATCTGAAGGACCAAATGCCTCCTACACCCGGTCATACTCATAACTACATTAGGTCTCCAAGGTGAATAGCCTTTGGCCAATGGGACAATGTAGGCAAGGGAAGTCGACAAAATGGATCCATAACTTCAGGAAAAGGATTAGCTTTCAGGGCTGGGCCCAGGGGTCCCAGCCAGGAACCTGTCGCCTGATGGTAGATTGCTCGAGCTGCTCCCACTAGATTGGCTTTGAGAGCAGGTTGCTGCGTGCCAGCCGAGCGATAGACTGGGAATGGTCCCCGCTAGTGCCTTCCCTAGGCGTCAAATAATCGACTTAGAACTAGTGTGGACAAGGGGAATCCAATTGTTTAATTAAAACAAAGCATTGGGATGGTCCCTTCAGATGCTAACGCAATGTGATTTCTGCCCAGTGCTTTGAAGGTAAAAGTGAAGAAATTCAACCAAGCGTGGGTAAACGGCAAGAGTAACTATGACTCTCTTAAGGTAGCCAAATGCCTCATCATCTAATTAGTGATGCGCATAAATGGATTAACTAGATTCCTACTATCTCTGTCTACTATCCATCGAAACCATAGCCAAGAGAGACCTTCAATGATCAGCGGCATATGGGTTGCTTCTTCCCGCCATTAGCCCATCAAGGGCAATGCTTGGGTGCACTAGTCGCCAATGACCAAGTTTTGCTCCTCTTCATTTACTCTTGTAAAGGAGGCATCGACCAATTCATCATTCAGCATCTTTATATCTTTAAATCTACTCTCCTAGATTTGTAACTTAGCTTCCTTTACAACCTTGTCTCCTTTATAATTATGGTATGTATTGACTTCTTGAGTTTAGGGTCAACAATCAGCATTGACTCATACCTAGCAAATGACTTGCAGTGGCACTGCTAAATGCTAGAGGTAGTAACTAATGCTTTCCTTATAGCCAAAACACCACCAGCAATCTAAATCAACTCATCATTTTTGGCAGCACAAGGTGGAGTTGGCAGCATCCTAATTTTGGTCCTACTTTCTTCTTATAGTTGTTTAATAAGTGCAACAATGACTATTACTATTGGTGGCTTCTGCCTTAATAGGCTACTCATTGGCTAGTGTTACCAACACTTTGTAAATGTAGTAAACACATATCAAAAGCACTCATAACATTAAATTAATAAAGACATGTATATAAGATGTTGTTAACAACAAATCTAACATTAATCATCAAAGATGGGCTCAACACCTAGCAAATCTAAATCCATTATAAGCCATGTGATTGAGGAAGAATTAGACTCTAAAAAATCAAGCTTAAGAAAAGGTGAGAAAGTTGTTTCCAAAAGATATAGTAATTTGAGTAGCATAAAGATGAAGATTCCACCATTTCAAGGGAAAAATGATCCTGAACTTTATTTGAAATGGGAAAGAAAGGTTGAACATGTTTTTGATTGCCATAATGATTCCAAGGAGAAGAAAATAAAGTTGGTAGCCATAGAATTCATTGATTATGCAAGTATTTAGTGGGACCAATTGGTGATAGGTAGAATGAGGAATGGTGAGAGGCCAATTTAGTCATGGGAAGTGATGAAATCAGTAATTTGCAAGAGATTTATACCTAGCCACTACCATAGAGACTTGCATAGAAAGTTGCAAGGGCTAGGGCAAGGGTCCTCGAGTGTGGAGGACTATATAACTAGAAGTTGGAGACAATCATGATTAGAGCTAATGTAGAGCAAGACTAAAAGGTTACCATGGCAAGGTTTATTAGTGGTTTGAACAAGGAAATTATAGAGGTAGTGGATTTACACATTAATTAGAGATGGAGGAGTCGTTGTATTAGGTTATCAAGGTGGAGAAATAAATCATGTCCAAAGGATCCAAATTTTGGTGGGCTTTTAGTTTTACATGGAAGGCAACTTGAAAGGACACAGAAGTAACCTCAAAGCCAAAACAAGATGCAAAGCTAAAGGAATTAATTGTTAATGCTAAAGGTAAAACTGAAATAAAATCTTCTAAATCTCAAGATATTTAATGCTTTAAGTGTCAAGGACATGGACATATTTCTTCTCAATGTTCAAATAAAAGAGCTATGATCATATTGGAGAATGGTGACATAGAAGGCATTAGTTCAAGTGATAAAGAACCCACTAGGCAACTTGACCTATGAACCCTTAAATTAATTTGTAATGCACATCCTAAAAAGTTAAGAAATAAGTTGAGTTGGTCAGATCAGAACCCTAATGAAACTAACTCCTAAAAGTCCCAATCTTAAATTGCTTGGCTTGTGTACATCTTTACCTATGCCTAACCAACCTTGAACTGATATTTCTATGGGCTTTGTTTTAAGATTACCAAGGTCTTCAAGTGGTAAGCACAACATATTTGTAGTTATTGATAGGTTTAGCAATATGGCTCATTTTGTTGCATATTCTAAAACCATAAATGCAACAAATATTGTTGATTTATTCTTTTAGGAAGTGGTGCATTTGCATGGATTGCCAAGAATTAATGTTAGTGATAAGGATGTTAAGTTCTTGAGTCATTTTTGGCGCATTTAATGGAATAAATTAAGAACTAAACTCTTATTTTCTATTGTTGCATATCCTCAAATGGACAAATGAATTAAAGTAATTAAAAGAATACTCATTACTTTGTTATGTACTATCATTCAAAAGAACTTAAGGTAATGGGAAACGTTTTTCCCAAATATTAAGTTTGCTTATAATAGATCTGTTCATTCTACTACTTCTTTGTTTTGAAGTTACTTATGGTTTTGATCCTTTAACTCGTTTAGGTATTTATCTTTTTTTGTTAATGAATGTGCTAATATTGATGGTAAGAAAAAGGTAGAATTTGTGAAGGATTTACACGCCAAGGTTTAGGCTAACTTTGAAAGGAAGGATGAGCAATATTTTATACAAGTTAATAAGGAGTGTGTGTAGGTTGTCTTTGAACCTGGTTATTGAGTATGGGTGAATATGAGGAAGGAATGGTTTTCCTTACAATGAAATTCCAAATTACAGCCTCGAGGTGACACACCATTTCAAGTCTTGGAAAGGATTAATGAAAATGCCTACAAGGTAAATTTACCAAGCAACTATGGTAATGTTAGTACTACTTTTAATATTGTTGACTTATCTTTGTTTAATTTAAAGCTTGTTTATCTTTTAGGTAGCTAGATTTTAAGTTAAGGCTGAATATATATGTAAAAAAGCTCTTCTTCTTCTTATTTGGACGTCTAGGTTTGGCTAAGTCCAATTAGGGTTTTTTCTTTGATTTTTATGCTTAGTTGCCATTAGTTGTATTCTTTTAAGAATTCCTATATCAAGGTAGATTTGTATTCCTTAATTAAAGGGACCACCTATAATTAATTTCTTTCCTCTATAGGTATGAGAAGAAACATTTTTTCTTATAGAATTATGATGTTTACATGCCTATATAAGGGCTACAACCATGTAAAATGAGAATCATTAATAATATTAAGATATTTTCAATAAGCTTTGCTTTACTTTCTTGTCTTCTTGGAAGAATACTTTATCTTAACTTATCAAAGGAGTGATACACCTTTGTGGCATCTTATGATTGGGGTTTTTAGGATTTGGTTTCCTTAAAGTTTTGATATGATCAATCCAATTTATTTCTTACCTTTTTGGGGTGTGCATAACAATTTCATTAAAGGTTTCTTAGGGGAGTTTGCCTAGTAAGTTCTTTATCATTACCTTTTCAATTAGTGGAGTGATATCTATAAGAGTGATGGGATTAAGGTGATATACTACCTCAAATAGAGTTTGACAATTAATGTAAGTAATAGAGTATGATCTATAGGAGTGATGGGATTAAGGTGATATACTGCATTGAGTAAGGAAAGCAATGCGTGTCTTTTAGATGATGCATCTACTGCTACATTTGGCCAACTATATTTGTGCTTGATAACATAAGGAAATGGTTCTAAGAACTTCACCTAACAAGCATGTGTCTTGTTAAGTTTCCCTCGTAAATGCTTTCTTTAGTGACTCATAATGAGGCTGAATTCTCTCCTAATAGTAAGTAAAACTATCATGTTTCAAGTACTTAAATATAAAATGACCATGGTTAATGTGTCCATAAAACATAGCGGTCATAGATCTTGATTAGTTTTCCTTTTATGGTTTGAATGGTTTATTGCCTAAAAAATGAGTTTATGATAGAGATCAAATTGTCTCCATTATTCCAACACTTATTTCCAACTTATTCTCATAATCTGTTGCAAGGAATCATAGGTCCAATGACTAAATCAAGATCTAAATGTATAAAGGAAGCTTTAGAGAGGTTAATCATGAAGGTGTAAGTAAAGGAAGCTATTTTAGATGAAGTAGGTGCATTGGCAACATTAATCACCTATCTATATGTGGTTAAAGATGAAATATGCATAACATATGAAGAATAAGGCTTAGAGAGCTTTATACAACCTGGTCCATATGTTTGTAATCAATTGGATCCCAATTTGCAAGCTTAAGATGTAAGCAAGTTTTAATTTGCATTTAGGCCCTTATTGAATTTTTCTTTGCATTCTTGTAATTCAATTGGGTTTTGATTTTTTTTATTTTGCTTCAATCCATATATGTAGTAGGGCTTAATGTTCATGGGCTAGGGTTTTTGTTTTCAGCTTAGAATAAGAATCTGAATTTTCAAATTTGAGTTGTTGTTGAGTTGTTTGCTAATTAGTTATAGTAAAGAAAAAGGGGGGAAACTATTTATCAAGAACTTATTTTGTTCTTAGTAAGGCATCTTGTGGTGACCTAATTCACCATATCTTTGGTTCTAATAAATTGGTTTGATTAGGGTCAAGTTCTCCGTGCTTGATTTAAATACTTTCCTAGGGTTTAAATTCTACGTAATTGGGTTTTAGGCTTAACCTTGCCTAAGGTTTGCATTATTTGGTATCAAAACTTTAGCTTTTCAAATTAGGTTTTATCTATCCTTTATTTTCTTTGTTTATTCTTCATATCTATTGTTCATTTGTAGAAAAACATAATCAATCAAATCATCGATTAGAATGAAATGTTACTCATTCAATCTAAAATCTGTTACATTCATCTAATTACTTTGTTTGTTTTGCATCTCCTTATTCAGTTTAGGTTGGTATTCATGAATCCTTATTCAATTAGGATTCATCAAAAACGTTTTCCTTGTTCAATTTAGATTTCTCAATTTGTAATTTTTGGCCAAAATTCAAGAATTCACAAATCCTAATTAAACTAGGATTCCTTGTTTGATTAGGATTTCACCAAATTTGCTTGTCTTGTTCATTTCTTCATTTTGATCATAGTTTATCATTTTAACTCCATTGTTGCTTGTTGTTTTGGTAAGAACCTTGATAAAGTTATTCATAAAGGGCTTATAAGAGGACTTTGTCCTTTATGCTTCGATCCTTAATAGACTAACCTATAAAACTAATCCTGATAAGACAAAGGAGATACAAAAGCAAGTGGATGAGTTAGTGCAAAAAGAATTCATAAAGGAGAGTTTTAGCCCATGTTCAGCTCCTATCATTTTGGTGCCAAAGAAAGGTGGAACATGGCACATGTGTGTGGATTCCCAAGCCATCAATAAAATCATTGTAAATTATAGAAATCCTATCATTCAGTTAGATTATATGCTTGATCAATTTCATGGTTCATATGTATTTTCTAAAATCCATTTAGTGAATGATTATTATTAAATTTGCATGAAAAGAGATGAAAGGAAAATTGCCTTTAAGACAAAATATGGATTGTGTAAGTGGTTAGTGATGATATTTGGTTTAACCAATACATATAGCACTTTTATAAGGTTAATGAATCATGCCTTGTGTTCTTTCATTGGTACATTTGTTGTAGTCTACTTTGATGATATTTTAATGTATAACAAAAATCTAGATGATCAAGTCAAGCATTTGGACGTTGTTTTTAGTGTTTTAAGGGAGCATCAACTTTATGCTAATCTTAAAAAGTGTGTGTTTTGTATGGAACCCATTATTTTCCTTGCTTTTGTTGTGAGTTTGCATGGAATAAGTGTAGATGAAGATCAGTTCAAAGAAATTAAAGATTGGGCTACACCTAAAAATACAAATGAGATAAGGAGTTTAATAAAGAACCCACTAGACAACCTGCCTAAGGAACCTTTAAATCAAATTGTTATATACACCTAAGAAAGTTAGGAAACAAGTTGGATTGATCAAATCAAAACCTTAAGGAAACTAAATCATAAAAGCCCCAATCTTAAGAAGTCACAAAGGTTTATTACTCCTTTGATAAGTTAATGTATTCTTCCAACAATACAGGAAAGCAAAGCAAAGTTTGTTGAAAAACATTTCAATCTTATTCGTTGCTCATAGTTGTAGCCTTTATATAGGCATGTAAACATCTTAATCTTATAAGGAAATGACGTTTCTTAACATATCTATATAGGAAAAACCTTAATTATAGGGGATTTCTTTAATTAATGAATACAATTTTTACCTTGATGTAGGAATCCTTAAAAAACTATAATTAATGAAAATTAGGCATAAAAGTCAAAATAAAACCCCATGTATCAAGACTTAGCCAAACCTATAAGCCCAAATAAACCCAAGAATTTAACCCTTTTTACTTGTATATTCAGCCTTCACATAAAATTTAGCATCCCAAAACAAAAACAAACCCTTTAATACAACTAAGTGTGTGAATCGAGCTTTTCCTTAGCTTGGTTATATGGCTTGGACTAATCATGGGCTATAATTTTTGTTCTTCAAGTTCTAAGTCTTATTCATCATTTTGCTCATATTAAGAAGTGATTATCCTTGGTGTAACATTGGAAACTTTTAGAACAACCTTAGAATCTTCTAAAGTAGTCTCTTTATCATGTAGCTCCATGATTAAACATTGTAAAGCCTCTATCATCCTCTTTGTCCTTACCTTATTCATTGGACTGCCATTTCCTTACAAAGGATCTTGGGATTTGTTGCACTTGATCAGCACATTGTTCTCATGATTTAGCAAGTTTCTATAAAACGTTTGTAAAGGATTTTGGTTTTATTACATCACCTTTGAATGAATTTGTTGAAAAGACTGTTGTGCTTAAATGGGATGATGTGCATGAGAAAGCTTTTAATACTTTGAAAGACAAGTTGGCTACTTCACCATTATTATTTTGCCTAATTTTGACAAAGCTTTTGAGGTTGAATGTGATGCATCTTGTATTGATATAGGGGCTATTTTGATGCAAGAATTTGAGGTGATTGCATACTTTAGTGAAAAGCTTAGGGGGACAACATTAATTTATCGTACTTATGACAAAGAGCTTTACCAATTGCAAGAACTCTACAACCATGCTAGCACTACTTGTGGCTAAAGGAAATCATAATCCATTTTGATCATGAAAGTTTAAAGATTTTGAAATTCCAACATAAGCTTAATAAGTGATGCTAAGTGGTAATTTATATAGACATTTCCTTATGTGATCAATATATGAATAGGAAGGAAAACATTATAGCTAATTCATTGTCTAGAAGGTATGTATTACTTACATTTTTACAAACTAAATTACTTGGTTTTGAAAAGATGTGGATTTTGGACAAGCATGGATGCATGCTTTAAGTGTGCATTTGGCGAATATTATAGGGATGATGGTTTTTTGCTTAAGAAAGATGAATTCCTTTATGACTATATGTTCTTTGCATTAGTTATTGATAAGAGAAGCTCATAGAGGAAGCCTAATGGGACATTTGGTGTGCAAAAGACTTTAGATATATTGCTTGAACATTTTTATTGGCCTAACATGAAACATAATGTGCAATCTATTTATGATAACTACATTACATGTACGCAAGGAAAATCTAAAGTCATGGATTATACACACCTTTATTGTGAAGCCCATCTTTAATGGCTAGTGTTGGATTTGTTGTCAACACCATATCACATGGTCATATGTGTTGATTTAATGTTATGAACACCATTGAGATGTAGTAAGGTGATTGGGAGAAACTAGTAATGACAAGTTAACTTTAGTGTTGAGGAGTCAATGTTGATTGTAACCCTAAATTTTAGGGGTTAAGATTGACCACTGACCTTTAACCATTGACCCTAAATTTTAGGAATCAAATTTGGCCATTAATTATAGGGCAACATGTGGGAATTAACAATGACTGTTGATGATCATGTAGCCCTAATCCTAAGGCTTTATAAATACCCTTAGTTGTCTTACAAAAAGATAATTAAGGGGTTGTAGAAAATTGAGTTAATGACAAAGAGAGAGGTGAGCGGCAAACCTAGGGAATAAAGGAGGTGAACAACAAAGAGAAGACAGCTACTAAGCAAAGGCCAGTCAGCCAAGGAGAGAGTAGCAGCCATCAAGGAAAGAAGGCAAGGCAGTCAGCCAAGGTGTGAGTGGCAGCCACCAAGGAATGAAGGCAAGGCAGTTGGCCAAGGAGAGAAAGAAAGAAGGAGCAACTACCAGCAAGAGGTGGAGCAGCAGTTTGCAGGTGGTGGAGCAATAGCTGGTAGGGTCCTACACTAGTAACCAATATGTGGGGATAGTAGCAGCAGTGTGGGAAAATAGTTGCAACGGGTAGGGAGAGTAACAACGGTGCAAGAAATCTGTTGCAACATGTGAGGAGAGTAGTGGCGGTGCAAGAAATCTACTGCCAAGCGAGGGGAAAGCAGTAGTGGCACAAGAAAATAGGTGCAATGCATGACAAAAGTAGCAGTAGTGCGAGAAAACTATTGCAATACATAAGGAAAGTAGTAGTGCACATGGATAGCAGTAGCAGCACACGTGGATGGTAGACACAACATACACAGATAGCAAGAACAGCGTATGTGGATAGCAAACTCAAACAACACGGACAGCAGCCACAGCGTGTGTGGATAATAGGCACAGAGAGTGCAAATAGTAGCTACAATGAGCATGGACAACAAGCATATAACAAGCGCATACAGCAAGACCAAAGAGCATGGATAGCGGGCGAACAACACGCGTGGATAGCAAGCGCAGAGGACGCAAATAATGGACATAGCTTGCGCGGACAACAGGCGTAAAGTGCACGAACAATAGAGATAGTGCATATAGATAGCATTAATCACACACATAGGTAGATGTGGTAATGCGTACGGACAACATTAACAGCATGTATGGACAGCAGCAGTAGTGCATGCAAACAACAGTGCCAATGCGCATCAGCAATGGGTGAGATAGCACTGGCAGTAAAGGAAGGAAAAGATCCATATTTTACTTTAGCAGACTGTACACATTGAGCAATTGACCTTCAGGAAAGGTTTTCCATAAACTCCTGATAGATTTGTTGAAAAACAAGGTGAGATACCCTTGGAGTGATTAGGAGATCATTGTAAGTAGTTAAGGAGTAGTCCTTCTACAAGTGGTAAAGGAGTGATCCTTCCACAACATTAGTGTATCCCTTGATAACATTAGTGGATTGTGTGATTTAGGAGTGATCTTATCATACCGTGGACGTAGCTCACACGTGTGAGTGAACCACATAAAAATTGTTGTGTGCTCTTGGGTGCTTATTCGAACGGTCGTGCTCACATAAAGGAGAAAATTAAAAATTGGATCATTTGCTCTAACAAGTCATAGAGGTTAAATTTGAATAGATTTGTAAAAAGAGGATATCTCACACTGATTCACCCCCATCTTAGTGTGAGACCTAAATCGGTCCTTATCATTAGACAAACAATTAAGGTCTTTCACATATTACTATGATTAAAAATACCTTTTCCTTATAGAATTGTAATGTTTACATGTCTATATAATGACTATAACTATATAAAACGGGAGTGAATAATATTGAGGTGTTTTTAGCAAGCTCCATTTTACTTTTTTGTCTTGACTTATCAAATAAGTGATCAATCTTTATAGCATCTTAAGATTGAGGCTTTTAGGACATACTTTCCTTAGAATTCTAATATGATTAGTTTAACTAATTTCTTAAATTTCTACAATGTGTAAAACAATTTGATTCAAGGGTTCTGAAGACAGGTCGCCTAGTGGGTTCTTTTGTGTCTATAGCAACCATTTGATTCATTAAAATAAGCACTTTAAGTCAACTTTCATAATATGAATCCTTCAAATTTCATTAAACATAATAATCATTAATCTTGATTAAAAATGAGATCATGATTTTATTTCACCAAAAAGACTCATTTATACAAAATGATCATAAAATTAATTTTGTATATGTATTGAATGTTAGATTCAATGGGGCAAGCACGTCAATACATCTTTGGTAGTTTGAATATAATGAAATTCATATAACATACAAGTTATTGATTTTGATTAGCATTTTTTGCATGGTTTAAATAGTTCATTGTGTAAAAGATGAGCATGTCACCTCATTTCTTACAAAGGAAGGGATTATCTTTTCTTACTTTGTTTGAATGTTTAATTGTACCAAAAAAATGAGATTTTCACTTCAATTCTTTCCATTAAAACTTCTTTCATTACATGGGCTCATTTATGCAAAATAACCATGAAATTAACCTTTGTGTCTATACCAAAGGTTATGTTCTTTTTAATTTGCACATTAATACACCTTTGATAATTTGACTCTATTAAAGTCAATCAATATTAGAATGATTGATTTTGATTAGATTTTCTTGCATGGATTGAATCGTTCATTACTTAAAATAACAAACTATCACTTCATTTCTTTCTAACAATACCTCTACTCTTGTTTCAAGGAGTTAATCACATAAAATGATCATGAAATTAACTTTTACATTTATAGAAAACAATAAATTCATTACAATAAGCACGTAATACAACTTTGGTAGTGTCAATCTGTTAAAGTCCATTCAAGAAAAGATTCATTTATCTTAATTATTGTTTCATATATGGTTTGATGATTCAATGCTTGAAAGATAAGACCATTAATTCATTTGTGGCTAATATCACTTGACTTTTTGTTGAAAGGACTCATTTAAACAAAATGATTATGAAATTAACTTTTGTGTTTAAATTGAATGTTAGATTTAATGCAACAAGCATGTCAGTACCCCTTTTGATGAGATTCATGGAAGGGTCAATGCATGGAGTGATTCTAAGGATCCATTGAGCATTTAAAAGGACCTTTCATGCTTTTAAGGGCCAAAAGGATGAAAAAGACACTTAGCAATCTAATTGAAGAAGTTTGGGCCAAAGAAGCTAATTTAAGCTTGAAGGGTGACAAGGCATAGACTTATTTGTGACAATTATATCAATATAGTTATGGTTCTTTATATCAATCATTAAATTCATTACATTATGCACATTAATACAAACTAGTAGTTTAAATCCTTTGAAGTCCATTAAGCATTAGGGTCATTAATCTTGATTAGCTTTTCTTTTATGGTTTGAATGGTTTATTGCTAAAACATAAAAAAAGTAATTTCATTTCTCACTAACAATGTCCTTTTGTTGAAACAATGTCCTTTTGTTGAAGGTAAGTATTCATAAAAAACAATTATGAAAGCAACTTTTATTTCTACATCAATTGTCAAATTCAATGCAACAAGTACATCAATACTCTTTTGGTAATCTATATCCATTGAAATGTATAAAACATATGAGTTATTTATCTTGATTTATCTTTCATGTATGCTTTAAATGGTCCATTTTTTAAAAGATGAGTCCATCACTTCATTTTTTAGTAAAAAGGGCTTCTTATTTTATTGCAAGGACTACTTCATAAAAACTAATTATGAAATTAAACATTGCATCAATACTAAATGATAGATTCAATGAGACAAGCATCTTAATACACTTTTAGTATTGAATCCATTAAAGTTCATAAAAATTAGAAATTACTGATCTTGATTAGCTTTTCTTGCCTTGTTCAAATGGTTAAATGTCAAAAAGACAAGGCTGTTAATTAATTTCTTCCTAACATAGCTTATCCTTTCTCTATAAGGACTTGTTGTTAAAGAACTCGTGAGGCAACCTACCTTAGGAACACTTGAATCAAATTGTTATACATGCCCTAGAAAGCTAGGAAACAAGTTAGATTGATCAGATGAAAACCTTAAGGAAACTAAGTTCTAAAAGCCATATTCTTAAGATGCCACAAAGTTTGATCACTCCTTTGATAAGTCAAAACAATGTATTCTTTCAAGAATACAGGAAAATAAAGCAAAGCTTGATAAAAAATACCTCTATCTTATTTGTTCCCATTTTACATGGTTGTTGCCTTTATATAGGAATGTAAATATCACAATTCTATAATGGAAAGTTATTTCTTAACATAAAAACCTTCTTCACTGTTGGTTTCATAGCTTTTTCTTTGTTGTGCTCCCTACTCTCTCTATGTCGTGTTTCACAGCTTTCTGTCTACCTCTGTTGGGTTTTTTTCTGCCTGTTTCTGCAACTCTCATTACCTATTTCTGCAGCTCTCTCTACTAGTTTCTACAACTCACTCTGTCAATTCTCTCCTCTATAAGTTCTACCCTACTCTACCAATTTTCTCCTCTACAATTTCTCTTCTCTACGGGGTTTTGCTCTACTTTACTAGTTCTCTTGTTTGTAGGTTCTCTCCTTTTCTTTTTGCCACTATTACTATCTCTCCTTTATAGGTTCTTTCCTTCTTTTTACCATTGCTATTATCTCTCCTCTGCAAATTCTCTCCTTCTTTTTGCCATTGTCATTGTCTCTCCTCTATAGGTTTTATCCTCTATAGGTTCTCTCCTCTACAGATTCTCTCCTCTACAGATTCTCTCTTTCTTTCTACCACTACTGCTATCTCTCCTTTGCAGGTTCTCTCTTCTGCAAGTTCTTTTTTTTTTGCAGGTTTTCTCTTTTATAGGTTCTCACCTGTAGTTTCTACCCTTTTTCTTCCCTTTCTGCCATTGTTGCTTTTTCTTTTCTGCTACTGAAGGCTCTTCCTTTTCTACTGCTAAAGGCTCTTTCTTTTATGCTGTTGGATTTCTCTACCATTTTCTCTACTAGTTTTGTCTACCTTTTCTTTTCTTTTTTGCTATTGCCTAGTATGCTTTTTGTTGTTCCCCTCTTTTCTTTTGGCAGCTGCTCTTTGCCAATCTCTCACTATTTACTGGTTGTCTTTTGTTGCAGTTCTCTGTATTGTTCTTTGTTGCTGCAATTATCTGTATCATTCTCTACTACTGCACTCTTTTTATTCAACTACCATTGCTCTCTTTTCTCTTTCTCTAGTTGGATGCTCTTTTTTTTTTCTTGCTTTTAAGCACGACTCTCTTAGTCGTTTTTCTTCAGCTACTCTTTCTTGGTCATTTTTTTCTAGCTACTATTCCTTCTATCATTCATGTTCTTTGCACTTTTTCAGTCTCACCTTGTTGTGCCTTAGCTCTCTTTTTGTAGCTGTATGGATATTTATAAAACTTGAGTTTAGGAATGCCCTACAATTAATGGTCAACATTGATTCCTAAGAGATGCCCTACATTCAACGGTTAGTATTGATTCCTTGAATTTAGGGTCAATGGTCAACATTGACTCTTTCAATTTAAGGTCAATAATCAGCATTGACTTCATGAATTTAGGATCAATGGTCAGCATTGACATATACCCAGTAAGTGACTTATAATGCCACTACTAACCGTAATGTTAGAGGCAGCAACTAGTACTTTCTTTATAGCTAAAACACCATTAGTAATTTGAATCAACTAGTCATTTTTGGTAGTACAAGATCGGGCTCGCAGCATCCTGATTTCGACCCTATTTATTAGCAACAAATCAAATCCAAAAATCAATAATTAAGCACAAGTAGCAGCTTTTGACATTCACAGCTCCCCCTAAAACATGCATCTCTTTTTTTTTGCATATGGGCATGATACCAATTGGAAACAACCTTTAACTCCCCTTTTTTCTCTGTTTCTCCCCCCTTATTTGATTTTCCCTTTTAGATTGATCAAGCTACTCCCCTTTTTGATTAATATATACTTTCTTTGGATTTATGCAAAATATCTCCCCCTTTGACAACAAATCCAAAGAATAATAGAAAAGGGAAGGGGAGGGGGAGGTTAGAGGTATACCTCAGCCTTTAAGGGGTGGTTGAACACATAAGGTTAGCCTTAACTTCTAGAACATCTCTCTTAACAATGGTTTGGTGAATATATTTGAATGAATGAGCTCTAATGGCTTCTTTGTTTGAATCTCCACTTTTTGGTAGGTAGCATTCACCATCTTCCCTTTCCAACAAGTGCTATAAATGGTATTTGTTTATCTTCTCAGCTTGGGTACATCTTCCACATTATTTTTGGTCAATTTTTTCAACCCCTTCTATCCAAGATGTCCTAATCTTCTATGCCACAACAAATTCTTATCTTTGGTGCTTATGTAGCATGTGTTTTTGCTATTAGAAACATGGTATAAGTTTCCGTTTGTTCTTTCTCTCTTTGTAAGAACAGTACCATCACGTAATCTTTTTACTATATACCCACTCTTGTTGAAAGTAACTTCATGCCCATCACCATAATGTTGGCTAACACTGATTAGATTGTATTTTATCCTTTTAACATAAAGCACTTCCTCTTATTTCAACTTTTCTGTACCAATTTCAGTACCACCAACACCTTTAATCCTTAAGGTACCATCATTGCCAAATGTGACTAACCCACCATCATATTTTTATTCCTTTAACACCTTAAAGTCTCCTCTCATATGTGAAGAGTAACCATTGTCCATGATCCATGGCTTTTCTTTCTTGGAAGCTTTTAAGGCTACTTCCACAACCATAGCCATTTCCCTTCCTCTTCTTCTCCTTTGGCCAAACATAGGAGCATATGCAGATGTTCTCTTTTACATTCTTTGAATGGGCAGCAATGTCAAGCATTCCTCAATAGTATGTCCAGCATTTTCACATCTTCCACATATTTCTTCCAACATATCAAATCTGTTTCTTAGTGGAATTTGGCTTCTTTTCACTTGAGGCTATCTCTTTTCTTAATAGAGTCTCCCTTTAAACTCTTGTCTTACATTCCTTTTTATTATAAGTCCATTATTCTAGCACACACTACTAGCCTTGTGCCCATACTTACTATAACACCAATAAAATCCTTCAAATCTAAATTTTCTTCTTTCAACAAGTTTATGTCTTTTATCTTTAGCACTTGTTGTGGCAACTTTCTTTTCATCTTTGACAACTTGTCTCCTTTGGATAGGAGTTTTCATCACATCTTTTCTAACCCATTTTAGCTTAGGTTGGTTTCTTTTCTCCATAACATCATTTTGCATGCTTTCAAGTACAAACACAATTTTCTTCTTCTCTTTTACGCTCTCATTTGGCTTTTTAACATAGTTAAGTCCTTTCTTTCCCATGCAATGAGGTCTTTATTTGCTTAGACACTCATCCAACTTTTTGGTAACATCCTTCTTGATAACATTTGTTGAAGAGGACTTTCCTCTCACTTTCATAGCCTATATAAAGTTTTCTTCATACTTCTTCAATTAAGATTCAACCTTATGGAGCTTGGCTTACAAATTCAGCACTTCTTGCTTTTGTGCAATCACCTTAACGATAAGATCTTCATGTATTTTTCCTTGTTCTGCCTAAGTACATTTAGCTCCTTAACTCATTCTCAAGTTGCTACATCACTTCTTTCTCTTTCTCTTTCTCTTTAGTTGATTCCTCATCATTTGAGGATTCTGTTTCATTATTTACCTGTGCAACCAGTACATTTTCTCCAACATCATCATCAAAATTAACATCTTCTTCATCTAATTTGTTGAAGAAATTTCTTCTTTTTGATCTAAAAAGTTTCCTTTTCCCTTTAGCACTTGAATTCCCAACTTTAGAATAGATGGATTTCTTTATTCTCCTCCTTAGGGCCAGCTCAACATCATCATCACTGTCTACCTCTTTTCTCTTTGGTCAATCCATGGCAAAGTGCCTAATGCCTCTACAACTAAAGCACTTTAAAGGTAATTTGCCCTTGTACTTCCCTTTTCCTTTCCTTATATTTTTGGTGATATATGTCATGACTTTATCAACTTTAGTATCACCATTTTCAACTTTAAAGTTGTTGTTGAATTCTTCTTTTTGGTCTTTAATTTTTAATTTCTTCATTGCCTTGAAGGCCAACTCCTTCTCTACCTTAGGCTTCTTTTCTTTCTTCATTAGGGCTATTATCATTTCATAAGCCACCACTATGCTGTGTAAATCATTTAGGGGCAGCCTATCCAAATCTTTTTCTTCTATGAAGGAAACTTTAGCATTAAAAGCTTTTGGTAAAGTTCTAAGTATCTTCTTTACCACGATAGCATTGTTTATCTCCTCTCTATAACCTCTAATGGAGCATACAATTTCATTTACTCTTGTAAAGAATACATCCACTAATTCACTATTCAGCATCTTTATATCTTCAAATCTACTCCTCTAGATTTATAACTTGACTTCCTCTACAACCTTGTCTCCTTCATAAATATTCTTCAATTTGACCTAAATTTGTTTAACTGTGTTGCATTTTATCACTTTGGTGAACTTTTTATTTGATAAAGAGGCATATAAAGCATTTATAGCCTTTCCATCATACTTTAACTTCTTCTTATCAATAAGTGTCATAGCAATACCTTCATTAACAAGAGTGAAGCCACTGACAATAGATTTAAACACATCCAAACTAAGTAACAGTAGATATGAGAGCATTTTATTCTTTTATAATTAATAATTTTGTCCATCAAAAGTGAGAATGCCCTTGTTGTTAACACTATTTATACTCTTCATGATCTTAACCAGCAGTAGATGTAAAGGTTCACAGTAGCATCAAAACTTTTAGTTCTAAGTAGAATGGATCAACAGAGGAACTTGGTTCTGATACCAATTAATAAGGACCTTCTTGTGCCTTACACTGAAAGGGGGAGGGGGTGGATCAGTGTGAGATGCTTACTTTTTACAAATATGTCTAGATTAAACCTATGTGACCTGTTAAAGTTTATGATCTAATTTTATCTTACTTCTTTAAGTGAGAATGACCATACGGATATCAAGCCAGCACAAACACCTAAGAACACAGAATTTTGACGTGGTTCACCTATAATGTGTGAGCTACATCCATAGTATAATAGGATCACTCCTATATTACATGATCCACTCTTGTTATCAAGGGATATAGCTAATGTTATGGAAGGATCTCTCCTTAATCACTTATAATGATCTACTGATTACTCTAAGAGTTTCTCACCTCTTTTCAAGAAGTACATTAAAAGGTTCATTGTTTAAAAGATTAGACCATTTGTTTATTTGTAACAAATTACTATTCTCTCTCATTGCAATGATATATTTACACAAAATGATCTTTAAATTAAACTTTTTAAACTAAATATTAGATTCATTATGACAAGCATGTAAATACAGCTTTTTTTACTCTTAATTTGTTGAATTTTCTCAAATAGAGGAGACATTACGTGGAAAATGAGACTATAATTTCATTTTTTACCAACAATGCTTCTTCTTTTGTTACAAGAAGTCATTTATATAAAATGATTATGAAATCAATTTTTATGTCTACGCCAAAAATATCAATACAACTTTGGCAATTCAAATCAATTGAAATACATCAAAACTAGAAGTCATTAATCTTAATTAGTTTTTCTTACATGGTTTGAATGTTTTATGTCTAAAAGATAAGACAATAACTTCATTTCATTCTAGCAAGGTTTCCCTTTTATTGCAAGGTGATGGAGATCAGGTATCCTACATTGTTCTAGCACTTATTTCCAACCATTCTCATCATTTATTGCAAGGAACTAGAGGTCTGATGACTAAAGGAAGGTGCAAACATATGATAGAAGCTTTACAGGAGTTAATCATGAAGGTGTAAGCAAAGTGATAAAGAATAAGGTATTGATTAAATACAACAAAGCAAGTATTCCCAAGACCCTTTGCAAAGAAATTGGTGGTCCAATAACTATGACAAGGAGAAAAAGGATAAAAGAGGCTTTACAAGGCTTAATCATGGAGTTGTATGACAAAAAGGCTTTTTTAAAAGATTTTAAGGTTATTCTAAAAGTTTCCAATGCTACACTAAGGATAATCACTTATCTTTATATGCAATATGATGGACAAGACTTAGAACTTAAAGAAAAAAACTTCAAGTGACACCTAGGAATCTTTGAGCCTATGATATAAGTCCAAGTTGCATGACTAAGCTAAGAAAAGGCTTAATTTGCATGCTAAGTTATATTAAAGAGTTTGTTTTTGTTTTGAGTTGCTGGAATTTAAGTTAAGACCAACTTACAAGTAAAATGCGCTTAACTTCTTGGGTTTATTTGGGCTTATAGGTTCAGCAGAGTCTTAATAAATTAGTTAGGGTTTCTACTTTGACTTTTATGCCTAGCTATCATTAGTTGTAGTCTTTTTAAAGATTCCTAATCAAGGCAAATTTGTATTCCCTAATTAGAGATATCTCTTTTAATTAAGGTTTTTCTTATATAGGTATGTTAAGAGACACCTTTTCCTTATAGAATTGTAATATTTACATGCCTATATAAAGGCTATAACTATGTAAATTGAGAATCAAATTAAGATAGCAAGTATTTTTCAACAAGTTTTGCTTTGCTTTCTTGTGTTCTTGGAAGAATACATTACGTTGACTTGTCAAAAGAGTGATCAATCTTTGTGGCATCTTAAGATTAGGGCTTTTAGGACTTAGTTTTTTTAGGATTTTGATGTGATCAACCCAACGTGTTTCCTAACTTTTTGAGGTGTGCTTAACAAATTGATTGAAAGGTTCTTAAAGCAGGTTACCTAGTAGGTTCTTTAACATAAAGGAAGCTATTTTAGATGAATTAGATGCATTGCCAAAATTAATCACTTATGTACATGTGGTTAAAGATGGAATATACTTAACACATGACGAATAAGGCTTGGAGAGCTTCAAAAAACCTGGTTTGTATGTTTATAATCAATTGAAGCCTAATCTACATGCTAAAGATGCATATAAGGCTTGATCCACATTTAGCGCCTTATTAAATTTTTGTGTACATTCTTGTAGTTCAATTCGACTTTGATCTACTTCCAATTTATTTATGTTTGTATATGTAATAGGACTTAATGTTCATGGGCTTAATGAACTTATATGTGGCGACCTATATTATGTTATTAGATAGAGTTTTTCTTTTCAGTTTAGGAGAAGGATTTGAGTTTTTAACTCTAAGTTATTGTCTAATTAGTTATGGTAAGGAATAAATAGGAATGCCCTTTTCTTTATAGGATTCATTAGTTTTGATTCATAAGGGTCTATAATTTGTAAACTAGGATGAATAATATGATTAAAGTGTTTATTCTTCACTTTGTGAGAATTTGCTCTTAGTTTTTTACAAAACAACTTATTATAGTCTTATCAAGGCATCTTGTAATGACCTAATTCATCATAGCTTTGGTTCTAATCAACAAGTTTGATTGGGTTCAAGTTCTCCTTACTTGATTTAAAGACTTTACCAAGGTTCTAATTTTGCGTAATTAGGTTTTAGGCTTAACTTACCCTAAGGTTTGCATAACAAAGGATCATTTACTCAACATGAATGTGAAATTAACTTTTGTGTCTATGTCAAATGTTAGGTTTAGTGTAAGGACTCATATGAAGTATTGATCTTGATTAAGTTTTCTTGCATGGTTCAAATGGTTCATTGTCTAAATGATCAAATAGTCACTTCATTTCTTTCTCTACCAAGTTCTTTTATTTTGTTAAAAGGACTTATTCATACAAAATATTCAAAAACCTCTGTGTCTACACTAAATATTGGATTTAATGTGACAAGCACATTAATACATCACTAGTAGTTTGAATCCATTGAAATCCATAAACATTTGTATGATTGATTTTGATTAGCTTGTCTAGGATGGTTGAATGGTTCATTGTCTTTAAGATTAGACCATCACTTCGTTTCTTTTCAATAAGACCTCTTTTTTTATTTTTTAAGACTCATTCACACCTAATGATAATGAAATTAACTTTTGTATTTACTTGAAACATTAGATTAATTGTGATAATGATGGGGAACAAGGTGCAAATTAAGTGCAACAAAGTAAGTATTTCCTTTACAAGAAATTGATGCTTTAATGACTAGGCCAAAACAAAGAGGATGAAAGAGGATTTACAAGCTAATGTACATTTTATACAATACATCAATCAATTAAAGGTCTCATTATATACTATACATCAATGAAACTATTGCACATTTTTTTTAATCCAAGTAAAAAGAAATCATCCATAACATCATATCAATTTTAGTAATTCATTATCTTGGTTCACTACTTTTAAATCAATTAGATGTTGTAAACTTATTTTTTCTATTCTTTTAACAATTTTTACATGTGTTTTTTATTTGCTAAATGTAGCTATATGTGTTAATGAATTATGCTACATTTGTTAAACAATATGAAAGCGTGTTTTAATTCTCTTAAATATCAATATGTCGTCTCTATTGGCTAAACATAACTATAAGGGTAGAAGAACAATTAGCTAACATTGTTGAAACACCTATAAAAGTGTGGCTAACAAAGATTTTGGAAAGATTGGGTTGGATCACAATGCAAATTTGTCTAACTACAATTAACTCTTTTCATTCTGATGATTCAAACCCAATTTCAGAAGTCTATTCAAAAGGTTAGAACAAATAATAGTACTGAAGTTCCAAAATACTTATAATAGCTAACACTTAAATCAAATGAATGTTTTTTATAAAAAAAAAATACAATGTCAAAAATAAATGAACGTGATATTTCACCAAGAAATGTGTAAACAAACATTTGATATAAAACTAATAAATTAATAAGGGATTACTAGTCTTTTTTTCTTTAAAGGTTTAACCATTTTGGATTTGTCTTATGCAAAGGCAAACAAAAGTAATAAGCAAACTAATACAAAATGAAAAGATAACATAGAAAAGGGAAATAATTTGGAAATACCTAAAATTATGAGGTCTTGATAACTATTTGTAATTTAGAAATAGAAAGATGGTGAGTAGTGAACTAAAAGTATTGATAGTGTGATATGATTTCCTTAACTTATGTGATTTAATATTTGTCTTTTATCATTTTCAAATTATTAGGTATGATTATTTCTTTATTAGTAGGCTATCATGTTAAACTCTTTACACTATATATTTATAATGCCTCATAGGTTGCTTCAAGTAAGCATTAAAACATATCAAGAAATTTAAGCTTACTAGAGGTTAATCTTCTCAATGAAATTAATCACTTATTTTTTTTATTTTCATATTTTTCTTATTTTCGATTTTAGCTTTTTATCAAGATGATTCTATTGTCCTTGTGGGCAAGTGAGAAGAACAAATAAAGACTATATGGAAGGAATATAAGTAACTAGAACTTTTGTAGCACAAAGTGAGAGCGCAAGAGAGTGAAAGGTTAATGTAGGGACACTTAAAGTCTTGAAGAGGTTCACACCACTTTTAATTTTAAATTTCAAAGGATTTTCTAGTATTAAACAACGATGAAGCGATTCTTCATAAAGAATTTGAAATTGTGAAATTTTGACAATTATTTGTAATCTAAAAATAAAAAATGGCAGGTGGCAAAATAAGTGGTGGTGATGGTGGTTTAACTATCCTAATGGGTAAGTGAGAAATGCAAATAAGGACTATATGGCAGGAATGTAAAAATTAGAAACTTTTCTAGCAAGAGTGAGAGAGTTAAAGAGAGGCTAATCAATATGAAATAGTGATGGTGACGAGGGTTTAACTGTGCTAATAGGGAAGTGAGAAGTAAAAATAAGACTTATATGGAAGGAATGTAAAAAATTAGAAATTTTAGCAACAAGAGTGAGAGAGTGAGAGGGTAAATAATGTGAAATGATAAGGATCAAAAGTTTATCAAAAGTTTTGTGACTAAACTTTCCTAAGAAGGATCACTCTAATGAAGACCTTCTTAGGTCTTACACTGAGAGGGGGAGGGGTGAATCAGTGTGAGATGCTCGCTTTTTACAAAACCTTCCAGATTAACCTCTATGACTTATTAGATTCAATGATCCAATGTTTTATCTTCTTTCTTTATGTGAGAGCAGCTGTATGGATATCAATCAAACGCAAGCACCAAAGAACACACAGAGATTTTTACATGGTTCACCCACAATGTGTGAGCTACGTTCATGGTGTGATAGGATCACTTCTAAATCACACAATCTACTCTTGTTATCAAGGGATACAGTTATAGTGTGGAAGGATCACTCCTTAACCACTTATAATGATGTCCCAATCACTCAAAAGTTTGATCCCCCGATTACTTAGATGAGATGATCTCCTGATCACTCGACAAATTGATTTCCTGATCACTCCAAAGGCATTCAACCCTTTTTTAACAAGTTAATCAAGAGTTTAGTAACTAATATATTCCTGAGAAGGATCATTCAATGTGAACAGGTTATCTCCTTTTTCAATGCTAATGCATAAAGTAGATATTCTCCTTCCTCACTACCAGTCTTTGTTTAAGCTTTACCGATCTCTTCTCGATAGGTTATCTCCATTGCTAGTTATCTCTATTGCAGGTTCTCTCCCCCTATTGTCGATGTTGCCTCACCTGTTGCCTCAGCAAGTTCTCTCCTCTGCTGCCAGTGCTACCTCCTTTGGCCTTGACAGGCTCTCTTTCTCAATTTCCAATGTTGTCTCACCTACTACCTTAGTAGGTTTCTTCTTTTGCTATCGGTGCTACTTCACCTGCAACCTTGGCAAGTTGCCTAACCTACTAACTTGGTAGGTTTTCTTCCCCTATTGTCGATGCTGCCTGCCCTACTATCAAGGCACATTTTCTCCTCTGGTGTTGCAAGCTATTAGTCTTCTTGTTAGGACACATTTTCTTCTCTGTTGTTAGCTACCGAACTTGTTGTCAGGGCAAGTTTTCTCCTTTTACTATTGGTTGTGCTTCCTGCCCTATTATGGAGACACGCTATTAGTTGTGCTTGCAATCTATAATTTTTGGTTGTGTTTACTGGTTTTGTTGCCTACACTTGCTGGGATTGTTGCCTGCACTTACAGTTGCTACAATCTACAACTGCCAGTTGTCTACTTGCACTTGTTGGTGCTGCAAGATGTGCTACTAGTGCTGTAGGCAATTGGTGTTGTGGGCTGCTAGTGTTATGGGCTACTGCTAGTGTTGTGGGCTATTGTTGGTGTTGTGGGCTACAACTAGTGTTGCCGATTACTGGTGGTGTTATGCAAGATGTGTTGTTGGTGTTGCCTATTGTAGGTTACTAGTTTCTTTACTGCAATTATAGGATTCCTTGGGTGGCACCTACAACTCTTTCTCCCTTTGGTTTGGTCGGCTATTGCCTTCTCCTTTCCTTGGCGTGGCTACTACATAGCTTCCTTTCTAGTTTGGTGTGGCTACTACATGCCCTCTCTTCTAGTTTGGTGTGGCTACTGCAAGTCCTCTCCTTTGCTTTGGTGAGGCTGCTATAAGCCCTCTACTTTGATTTGGTTTGGTGAGGCTGCTATAAGCCCTCTACTTTGATTTGGTATGGCTGTTGCACATTTTTCTCTCCTTAGTGTGATTCCTACACATCTTTTTCTCCTTAGTGTGGCTACTACACATTTTTCTCTCCTTGGTGTGGTTACTACATGTCTCCTCTACTGGTTTGGTGTAGCTACCAACTATTCCACCTCTTCTTTCGATTGGTATGGCTACCTCATTCTTTGGTGGTTGTTGTCACTTTTTCTTTGGTTTGCTGCTCTCTCCTTAGTGCTGCACCTCCTTGGTTGTAACTCTCTTTGCCAGCTGCTACTACAACTCCTTCGGTTAGCTGCTCCTTTCCTTGGTGGCTACCTCCTTTACCTTGGCCAGTCACTCTCTTCTTTGGTGGTTGCCTCTCTCTTTACTGCTCAACCACTCTTTACTATTCTATCTCAAGATTTTGTAGCCCACACATTGGTTTGCAAGATGCATAAAGGTATTTATAGAGCTTTAAGATTAGGGTTACACACTCATCAATGGTTAGCATTGATTCTCAAGGGTTGCCCTACAACCAATGACCAGATTTGATTCTTAAAATTTAAGATCAATGGTTAATATTGATTTTTTGAAATTTGGGGTTAATGGTCATCCTTAACCCCTAAAATTGAGGGTTGATAGTCAACATTGACTCATCGACTTTAGGGTTGACCTGCCATCACCGATTTTACCCAATGACTTTTATATACCTCAACAACATTCAAAACTTCAAATCAATACAAACAACTATGTGAGATGCTGTTGACAACAAATCCAACATCAACCATCAAAGATGGGCTTAATAATATCCCCTTTTGGATTTTTTGGCAACACATTAAATCCAACAATCAGATCAGCAATGCACAAATAGCAACCTCTGACATTTATAGCTCCCCTTGAAACATGCATCACCCTTTTTGTATGCACCTATACCTTTAACTCCCCATTTTTTCTACCTCTCCCACATGACAGTTTCTCCCTTTTTATTTATCAAGCTGCTCCCCCTCTTAATCAATGTCTCTCTTTGGATTTATGGAAAATATCTCCCCCTTTGACAACAAATCCAAAGAACAATAGAAGAGGGAAGAAGAAAGGAGTTAAAGAATACCTTAGCCTCAAGGGGATGGCTGAATACTTAAGTTCAGCCTCTTTTGTCTAAGATGTTCCAATCTTCTATGTGACAACAAGTTCTTATCTTTGTTGCTCATGTAGCATGTGTTTTTGCTTTTTGAAACTTGGTATAAGTTTCCTTATGTTCTTTCACCCTTAGTAAGAATAGCACCATCTCTTAATCTCTTCATTGTGCAACCACTCTTGTTAAAAGTAACTTCATGTTGATCATCACAAATTTGGGTAACATTGATAAGATTTTGTGTTAGCCCTTTAACATAATGCAATTTCTTTGATTTCAATCTTTCTGCACCAATTTCAATAGCACTAACATTTTTAATCTTTAAGGCACCAACATTGCCAAATCTAATTGACCCTTCAACATCTGGGAGTCTCCTATCATGTGTGAAGAGTAACCACTATCCAAGATCCATGGCTTTTTTTTCTTGGAAACGTTTAAGGCTACTTCCATATCTATAGTCATTTCTCTTCCTTTTCTTTTTCTTTGGCCAAATTTAGGAGCATGTGTAGGTGTTCTCTTTTGCATTTTTTGATCAGGCAGTAATGTGCACTAGCTACTAATGCAAAAGGTAGATCTTCTCCTTCCTTACTGCTGGTCTTGGCTCAAGCTTTGTTAGTCTCTTCTTTGTGGTTTATCTCTTTTGTAGGTTATCTCTGCTGCAGGTTCTCTCCCCTTGCTGTCGATGCCTCACTTGCTACCTTGATAGGTTCTCTCTTCTGCTACTAGTGCTACCTCCCTTGCTTCCTCAACAGGTTCTCTCCTTTTACTATTGATGCTCCCTCCTTTGGCCATGATAGGCTCTCTTCCTCTGCTGCTAGTGTTGTCTCACCTACTGCCTTAGCAAGTTTCTTCCTCTACTACTGATACTACCTCACCTGCTACCTTGGCAAGTTTCTTCCTCTACTGTCGGTGCTACCTCACTGCTACCTTGGCAAGTTTCTTCCTCTACTGCCAGTGCTACCTCACCTACTGCCTTGGCAAGTTTCTTCCTCTATTGTGCTACCTCACCTATTGCCTTGCTAGGTTGCCTCACTTGTTGCCTTCTTAGGTTCTTTTCCCTTGCTGTCAATGTTGTTGTCTCTCCTACTACCTTGGCTTGCTCTCTTCCCTTACTAGTGCTGCATGCCCTGTTACCAGTGCAAGTCTTCTACTTTTGCTACTAGTGCTGCCTGCCTTGCTACAGGGGCAATTCTTCTACTTCTATTGCTGGTGCTGCATACCTTGCTACCAATTTCGTAAGTTATTGGTTGTGATTTACCTATTGCCAATTCTATAAGTTGCTAGTTGTGATTCATGTGCTACTAGTTGCTGTGCTGGTTATGCTTGCTGTTGCAATTACTGGTTATGCTTGCTATTACAATTACTGGTTGTGCCTGCTACTACAATTTCTGGTTGTGCTTGCTATTGCAATTGCTGGTTGTGCTGTAAGCTGCTTTCTCCCATTTTTGTTGGCTATTGTACCTTCTTCTTTGGGTAGCTGCTGCACCTTTTCTTTTGGATGGTTGCTGCACGTCCTTGGGATGGCTAATGCACCTTTTCCTTTATTGGTTTACTAACTGCTACACTTGTCCTTGATTGATTTGAAAACTACTACACCTCTCCTTGGTTGATTGTTGTAACTTCTTCCTTAGGTGGTTAATTGGTTATTGCACCTTTTCCTTTAATTTAGTGTGACTACTGCACATCTCCTTTGGTTTGGTGTGGCTATTACATGTCTCCTCTAGTTTGGTGTGGCTACTGTATGCCTTCTTCTTCTCCATTTGGTTTGGTCGGCTGTTGCCTTCTTCTTCTCCCTTTGTTAGGGCTATAAGTTGCTACAACTCCTCCTTCAGTTGGTATGCGTGCTTCGTTCTTTGGTAGCTACTGTCACCTCCTGTCGATTGCACCTCTCCTTGGTGCTGTACTCTTAACCAATTACTGTTGCATCTTCCTTGGCCAATCACTCTTTTTTTGGTGGCTGCCTCTTTCTTTGCCAATCTCTCTTTTCAGTTAGTTGGTCTCTCTTTTACAGCACACTCACATCTTAAAAGATGCATGAATGTATTTATAGGCTTTGAAATTTAAGGTTGCATAATCATTAACAGTCAACATTGATTCCCAAAGGTTGCCCTACAATTAATGGTCAGATTGGATTCCTAAAATTTAGAGTCAACGATCAACCTTGACCCCTAAAATTTAGAGTCAACAGTCAACAATGACTCATTGACCTCAAAGTTGACCTACCATATATGGTATTAGCCAACGACTTCTCTACATCTCAACAACATTCAAAATATCAAATCAACATGAATAATTGTGTGAGATGCTGTTGACAACAAATCCAACATTAATCATCAAAGATGGGCTTAACAATCTTCCCCTTTGGATTTATTGGCAACACATTAAATCTACAAATCAACAATTAAGTATAAGCATAGCTCCCCTTGAAACATACATCTCCCTTATTGCATGTACTTGTACCTTAAACTTCCCTTTGACAATTTCTCCCCCTTTATTCATCAAGCTAGTCCCCTTTTTGATCAATATATACTTTCTTTGGATTTATGCAAAAGCTCTTCCCCTTTGACAACAAATCCAAAGAATGATAAAAGAGGGAAAGGGAGAGGGATTAGAGGCATACCTCAACCTTTAGGGGTAATTGAACACATAAGGGCAACTTTAACTTCTGGAACATTTCTCCTGACAAAGGTTTGGTGAATATATTGGCAACTTGCTCTATGATAAGCATATACTTCAACTTTACTTTATTTTTCTCCACTTTTTCTTTAATGAAGTGGTACTTGATTTCAATATGTTTAGTTTTGGAGTGTTGGACAAGATTCTTTGACAAATTAATGGCACTATAGCTGTCATAACCAATCAACAATGGCAGCTGCACATCCACCTTCATATCTTTAAGCTATCGTTTTATCCATAGTAGTTGAGTACAAGCCTGAGTAGCAGCCAAATATCCGCCTTTGTAGTGTTTAGAGTCACTAAATATTGCTTTTTGTCTTGCCATGAAACACATCTACTGCCTAAATAAAATGCACCACCTAAGGTTGACCTTTTGTCATGATACTTTCCAGCCTAAGTAGCATATGTATACCCATACAAATTAACATGTCTACTTTTATCAAAAAGCAGACAATAATTTGTTGTGCACTTCACAGAACTTGTATCGAGCTCTAGCTCTCTAGAGGGAAACTTTAAAGGGAACCAACTACTAGATGGTTCAATTAGTCTTTTGTCACTATACCTAAGTCAGACAAATAATTTGAACGTCAGTATTGCTGTAAGCCTTCATCAGAGTTTCCTCTGGCTTTACCCCCCCTCCGATTCATGGAATAAGTATAATACTATTAAAAGTAGTGGTATTTTATTTTTGTCGGGGAATTGGCTCCCACTTATCCCAGACCTTTTAAGTCATTTCAAAGTTGGATTAAAGTCAAGCTCAACAAGGTTTTCTTTCCCCACTAATTCCGCCAAGCTCATTCCCTTAGCTATGGTTTCTTTGGATAGTAGATAGGGACAATAGGAATCTCGTTAATCCATTCATGCGTATCACTAATTAGATGATGAGGCATTTGGCAACCTTAAGAAAGTCATAATTACCCTCGCAATTTACTCGTGCTTGGTTGAATTTCTTCACTTTGACATTCAAAGCACTGGGTAGAAATCATATTGCATTAGCATTCACAGGGACCATCACAATGCTTTGTTTTAATTACATAGTCAGATTCCCCTTGTTCGTCCCAATTTTGAGTTGATTGTTTGATGCTCAATGAAGGCCCCCAAGAGGACCATTCCCAATCCATCCCCAAGCCAGCACGCGACGACCTACTCTCGCCATAGCAGCAGCTCGAACAGTCTGCCATCAGACGACGGGTTCGAGGCTGGGACCCCTAGGCCCAGCCCTCAAAACCAATAATTTTCTTAAGGTTACAGATCCATTTTGCCAACTTCCCTTGCCTACATTATTCCATTGGCTAGAGGCTGTTCACCTTAAAGACTTGATGCGGTTATGAGTACAACCAGACGCAAGAGGCACTCGGTGCTCCTAATTTTCAAGGGCTGCCGAAGGTGCACTGGACACTATACTCTTCCAGTTGCTAGACCCTACCTTTGACTAAGTCATTTCCAGGGTCGGTAGGCTATTAAACAAAAAAGATAACTCTTCTGGAGGCCCTTGCTGACATCTCCAGACTCCCAAATGTTGCCATTAGCCGCTGTGTCTTGGTTCAAGAATTTTAACTGATTCCTTTTTGAAGCTTGCACACGGATGCATTGTCAGATGGGCTTCCCCCATCTCTTAGGATTTACTAACCCATGTGCAAGTGCCATTCACATGGAACCTTTCCCCTCTTTGACCTTCAAAATTCTCATTTAAATATTTGCTACTACTATCAAGATATGCATTAATGGTCAGTCCACCCACGCTCCCGCCCAAGGTTTTGCAGCGACCACCATACCCTCTTACTCATTAAGGCATAGTCCTTGCCCCAATGGTCAAGTGTGGGTTGCATGTTTCAACGCCATCCATTTTTGGGGCTAGTTGATTTAGCAGGTGAGTTGTTACACACTCCTTAGCAAATTTCAACTTCAATGAGCACCATCCTATTGTCTTAATTGACCAACACTCTTTGTGGGATCTGGAATAGTATGCAGTTAGGCACCGTAACTCAGCTTCCAATTCATCCCACATTGCTAGTTCTGCTTACCAAAAATAGCCCACTTGGAGCTCTCAATTCCATGGCATGACACAATGGAGCAGTCGTGCTGTCCTGCTTATTTAAAGTTGGAGAATAAGTCAAGGGCATTCCGCCCTTAATGCCTCTAATCATTGGCTTTACCTTATAGAACTTGTACTGAGCTCTAGCCCTATTCTACTTCATGGATGGACTCCAAAATTGGGCCAAGCAAGAAGTACAGTGGCGAGGGGTGAAAGACGTTGATAAGGCCATTGCAATTGCAGAGCCCCTTACTAAGTATCAAAGGAGTGAGTCTTCTAAAAATAAGAGTTCCAAGGGTAACTCCAACAAAGGTGAGGGAGAAAGAGATAGAGGCCAAGGAAGCCACAACCCATCTACTAGAAAGGACTATAAGGAGAAGAAACAATCCTTCATGCCTAATGGAGTGTGCTTTGTGTGAAAGGAGCTGCACCTTATGAAAAATTATCCAAAACTGGATTCGTTGGCAGCTATGATTAAGAGGAAACAGCCGTCGGCAAGTGGTCTTCCCTGCACCCACAAAGAGGTGAAGGGCAAGAAAGGACACAAGCATCACCATGATTTCCGCATTAGGAACCCTCACGTTTCACCTCAAGGCATATTGGATGCACTCGGGTACAAGTCAAGAATGGATTGACAGCCAACAATTCAATGCACAAGCATAGAGCCTATAGGCCCATTCGACCCTATTACCACTCATGTGCAATCACATAAAGCGAGCCACAACCGTACCAAGAGAACAACAACCGTGCAAAACTTTGATAAAAACTTGAGAAACCATGACAACTTCTTACCTCATTAGCGTTCTTAGGCATAGTCTAGTCCCTTATCGCCTTTACTTTCTTCCCATCCACACTAATACCTTGTGCACTAACAATATAGCTAGGAAGTACAATGGATTCCATAAAAAATGTATACTTTTTTTAGATTAGGATGAGCCAAGTGGATTACAAATGTGGACTTGCATTCTGGATATTATCAAATTCATATCACAGAAGGAGATGAGGCAAGACCACTTGTGTTACCCATTATGGTTCCTTTAAGTGGTTGGTGATGCCTTTTGGGCTAACCAACGCCCCTGCCACATTCTCCACACTCATGAACCAGATCTTTTAGCCATTCTTAGACCAATTTGTAGTGGTCTACTTAGACAACATCCTTATCTATAGTAAGACACTTGAAGACCATGTAGACCACCTACAAACCATGTTCAAGCTTTTGCGGGACAGTGAGCTTTACATAAAAAAGGAGAAGTGCACTTTTGTAGCACGGGAAGTAAACTTCCTTCATCATGTGGTGGGGAATGGGCAAATTCAAATGGATGAGGAGATGGTACAAGCCATCCAAGATTGGGAATTGCCAAAGAATGTGTCGCACTTACGATCATTCCTCGATCTAGCCAACTACTAAAGGTAGTTCATTAAGTTAGGAAACAAGTTGGATTGATTAGACTAAAATCCTAAGGAAACAAAGTCCTAAAAGCCTTAATCTTATGATGCCACAAAGGTTAATCACTCCTTTGATAAGAGAAGACAATGTATTTTTCTAAGAACATAGGAAAGGAAAGCAAAAGTTATTGAAAAATACCTTAATCTTATTATTCTTATTTTACATACTTGTAGCCTTTATGTAGGCATGTAAATATCATAATCTTATAAGGAAGAGGTGTTTCTTAACATACCTATATAAGAAAGACCTCAATTATAGGAGATTCCTTTAATTAAGGAATACAACTCTGCCTCGATGCAGGAATCCTTAAAAGATTACAACTAATAATAACTAGACATAAAAGTCAAAGCAAAAACCCTAACTAATGTATAATGACTCAGTCGAACCAACAAGCCCAAATAAACTTAAAAAGTTAAACCTTTTACATGTATATTTGGCCTTAACAACCCAAAACAAGAACAAGCCTTTTAATATGACTTGGCATGCTGATCAAGCTTTTCCCTAACTTGGCCATTCATCTTGAACTTATGTCATGGGCTTCAAATAGCCCATGTTGAACTTATATCATGATAGACTCTTTATCTTCATGTTGCCCAAATTGCTATCTCTTTTGAAAATAGCTTTCTTGCCTTTTCTTAAGCTTGATTCTTCATAATTTGATTTTTCCTAACTTCTTCCTTAATCACATGTCTCCTAGAATATTTGGATTTGCTAGGTGATTGTAAATCATCTAGCCTTGCATTTATCATCTTAAATTGCTTGGTAATAGCCTTCACCCAAAACTTCATGCCTATATTGTACTATTATCCTTCACTACTTATGTTTACAACCTATAAAAACATGTTAGTAATTAAAAGAAATTTGTTCCTCACACACTCCTTCATGTGTTTATCCTCAATTAGATTGTTCTCACTCGTATTTCACTCTATTTTAGTTTTTCTCGATGATGATTGCACCACTCTTCCTTTTTTCCACTCAAGCCAACCCCTTTACGTTCTTAAAAGATTTAAGATCAACAAATTACAAGAAACAATCTATTAGATAGTGGCAAATCTCAATATTAAAACTTAAAACAAAATTCAAGATATCCTTTTTATGCTTGGAAAGATTTAAAAAAAGAAATTTGCAACCTTAAAAACGTACACAATAGGTTGTAAGAATCAAGATACATTACTTAGCTCAAATACAACTTGTTTGTCTTCCTTTTTTTTCTTTTTTTGAAAAACTTTCTTTTTTTATTAAATTAGTCACCCATAAAGATAAGATAACTTCAAAGGCAAGAAGCTAATCAAAACAAACAAGAAGAACTAAGCAAAGAAACATAAAAAATAAATAAAGCACAAAGAAAAGTATTAAAAAAAGATAGATAAATGACAAGAAACTTTTTTCTAGAACCAAGACTCTGATTTCAAATGATAAAGAACTTGTTAGGCAACCTACCTTAGGAAGCCTTAAATCAATTTGTTGTACACACCCCAAAAAGCAATTTGTCTAAAAAGAAGTTTTCCATTCATCTCCTTCTTTCAGGTGAATTTGATAATAGTCATTCTTTAAATCAATTTTAGAAAATACAAACGAACCATGCTATTCATCAAGCATATGATCTAACCAAGGGATAGGATGTTTAGACTTGACAATAATTTTACTAATGGTTCAGCAATCCACATACATGTGCAATGTTCCATCTTTCATTGGCATCAAAATGATAAGAATTGAACATGGTCTAAGACTCTCCCTTATAAATCCCTTTTGTACTAACTCATCTATATGCCTTTATATCTCCTATGTCTCCTTAGGATTAGTTCTATAGGCTAGTCTATTAAGGATCAAAGCACTAGGAACGAAGTATATTTGGTGTTCTATACCTCTTAAAGGAGGTAAACCATGTGGTATTTCCTTAAAAAAGAGGTCAACAAACTCCTACATCAAAGAAGCACTCTTATTTTGCTCTCCAATTTGAGCACCAACCTCTTCATTTTTCCTTTCCTTGCACACAACTAAGCACTTTTCATTCTCTTCTTTTTTTTTTTACATGCTCGCTCTTTTTCATTCTTTTTTTGTTCACTCACTTGTTCTTCTCTCATCTTACACTCTTTAGCTATTCTAATCTAATCCTCATATGCTTCTAATGGTTTGAGAGGTATTAATACAACTCAATTTTTTATTACAAGAGAATATATATTCTTTTATTTATCATAAGTAACTTTTCTATCAAATAGCCATAGACACCCTAAGAGTAAATGGCTAACATATGCATTGGCAACACATTACAAAGAACCTCATCCTTGTAGATGCCAATTGAGAATGCAATTAACACTTTCTTTGTCACCTTAACTTCTTTACATTCATTTAGCCATTGCAACTTATATGGCTTAGGATGCTTTAGAATAGATAAATTCAACGTATTAACCAATAAAGTACTAGCAACATTAGTACAACTTCCACTATTAACAATCATGCTACATACCTTATCATTCACATGACACCTAGTATGGAAGATGTGCTCACATTGAACCTCATCATCATTATCCTTAGCCTATATGCTAAGAGCACACCTAGTGACCCACATATCTCCATGAATTGGTCCTTCTATTTCAATATCACTACAATCCTTTAATGGTAGAATCTCATCATCACTTGAACTAACACTCTTTGTATCATCATTATCCATCACATCCACAGCTCTATTATTTGGCTATTGAAAAGCAATAGGTCCATTTCCCTATCACCTGAAACACTTAACATCATTTGACTTGAAAGATGATTTAGTTTTGATTTTACCTTTGGGAATATGATAAAGAACCCATTAGGTAATGTTGTTCCCATCGCCTTGTATAGGTTGAAATTGTTGTCAACCAGATTTAAGTGTGCAAACAAAAGTGGGTCATATCTCAGGAATTATAGGATAAGAATAGAATGTCATATAACCTCGTAAAGTGATCTTCTTGGAGTGAACTTGTCGAGGAAGTTTAGCATTTTTGGAAGATAGGCAGTTACGGGGGCAATTTCTTTTGTACATTTTTAACTGTTCATGGACAATCCTGGTTGTTCATTCAAGCATTCAAAGGATGAGATTTTAGTAAAAAGAAAAGAGCAAGGAAAATAAATTAAGGAGGATAAAGCTGAATTTTGAATGGAACAGTAATATAAAGCCATATGGAAGGGCAAGAAAGGAAATCTGCCGCAGCTACAGTAAGCCCTACTTGGGTTTTCATAAAAAGCAGTATATAAACCAAGACTAATCTCTTTTGGGGTAACACTGTAAGATAGTGAAATGGGTAAGACCAGACTAGAGATAGTGAGACCAGAAAAGTGGGAAACATGTGACGCCAAAACACAATGGAAGACCATAATTGGTAAGACTATAAAAGGGTCAAACAGGTGACACCAAAGGAGACCAGAAGACCCAAAATCAGTGAGACCAGAAAAGGGTGAAATGTGTGAGATCAAAGGAGATGTGAGACCAGAAATGGGTGAGACTAGAAAAGGGTGAAACGCGTGAGACCAAACGAGATGTGAGACTAGAAATGGGTAAGACTAGAAAAGGGTGAAACGCGTGAGACCAGGTGAGACGTGAGACCAAGTGAGATGTGAGACTAGGTGAGGCATGAGACCAAGTGAGACGTGAGACCAGAATTGGTGAAACGTGAGACTAGGTGAGACGTGAGACCAAAATTGGTGAGACATGAGACTAGAAACAATGAGACGTGAGACCTAGAGACGGTGTGAAGATAAGACTAGAAAAAAAGGGAGACCATGAGACTGTGAGATGGTGAGACCAAGAGATAGGTGAGACCATGAGATCGTGAGACCAGGAGTTGTGTGAGACAACCTAAAGCAGAAATTTGATGAAGCATTTGAGAGAACTACATGAATTTTCAGATTCTTTAAGAGAGGTTAGTGAGTGTTTTGGTGATCTACCAAGCGGCAGTGAAGTAGCCTATTTAAATCAAACAGAGGCAAGACAAGCTAGAAGAAGGGTAGACACAGTAAGTGACACTCTTTGTTTTGTGATTACTTTTTGTTTGTAATAGTGAAAGGAGTAGAAGATTAAGACATTCATTGTAATCATAGGGGATACCATAGTGGTATTCTCAAGTATAGTGGATTGTCTCGGTAGAGGAAGAATCCTTACCACCGTGGAGTATGTCTCATGGGCAGAACCATGTTTATTTCTTGTATCCTTGCTTTGAATTTACATTATGTGTTTTGAATTGAGTTGTGAACAAAGCTAAAGAATCATCAAACCTATAACCTAATAGAAGACCAAATCAAGAACAACCGATCCATGTAATAGGCAAGGTGTTTGAAAGGTAATTTTAGGGACTATTGTGATTAGTAGGTAATAATAGATCTACCTTAGTTGAATATGAGAAAGAGTTCATTTCTGAGAGGAGTTTGAAGTTGTTCACCTACCATTTTGAAAGGGGGCAATATTGATTCACCCTCCCTCTTAGTATTACAAACTAGTAGATCTTAAGGTGAAGTTAGGAACTTCAATTAGTATCAGAGTACAGGCTCACCAGTTTGAAGCTTAATAGCTTGGTGTACTAGTTTGAAGGGTTTCAAAAGTTTTAACTTGTTCAACATACTGAGAAATGGATGCCAGTACCATCACCAACACCAGCACTACTTACAACAAGAAGGTTCCAATCTTCAACAATACCAACTACCATATGTGGAGAGTGAGAATGCAGGTGGTATTTGCAACCATGGGCATAAATGTAGTGAAATCTGTACATGAGGGTTTTGAGCCCCCAAAAGAAGGTTAAGATCCAACCCCAAAGGAATTAAGGTAGTTTGAGATATATGGGAAGGCCTTAAATGTCATCATTTCATCATTGACAGATACTGAATATGCTAAAGTTATGGACTGCAAATCTGCTAAGGAGATATAGGACAGATTGCAGAAGGTCTATGAAGGTGATGGTAGAATGAAGGAGGCCAAGCTTCATGTTTTCAAGGGGAGATATGAATCTCTCATAATGCAAAAAAAAAAATGAGACAGTCCAAGAGTTCTTCACCATGCTATTGATGCTATAAACGATCTTAAAAGTCATGGGAAGAACAAGAAGGACTTATTTATTGTGAAGAAAATTCTGGGAATTCTGCTTGAGAGGTTTGCCTTAAAGGTGGTAACCATAGAGGAAAGTAAAGATCTCAATTCTATGTCTCTGCATAATCTCAAGTCCAATTTCATTGCATAAGAGATGGGAATAAAATCAACTAAAAGCTCCTCAGCATTAAAGCTATCAAAGGAGGCAGCTTTCAAAGCTATGAGACACTTGAAGATAAGAGAAGAGGAAGAATCATCCAATGAGGATGATGATGATGATAAGGAAGAAAGTGAAGGTGAAGTGTTGGCTTACTTCATAAGAAAATTCAAAAAGGGGTCTAAGAAGGGAAAAGGACAGTTGTCCTTGAGATGTTATCATTGTGGGGAAACTGGACACTTTGCTTCTCAGTGCAAAGTGAAACTTGATGATGAAGATCAAGATGGTGATGATAAGCAGAATTTAAGATCAAGAAGACAATCATCCAAATCAAAGAAGTCCAGTAAGAAGACTACCAACCCACAAAAGAAGATGAAAGGTTCATTCAAGAGTTATGTGAGCCAGAAAAAAGAAGCTGATGAGGAGGAAGATGTAAACTCATCAAATGAGCATGCCTTTATGGCATTAGCCAAAGGTGGTAGTTCAACATTTGAAGAGGAAGAGGAGGTTGATGAAGAAGAACCATATCTTGAAGCTGAGTTAGAAGCAGCTTCAAAGGAGATAATTAGAATGGGGCATAACCATAAGAAGGTTGAAGGCTTATATAAAACAAGTAGAAGTAAAGTTTGAGGAAGTAGAAAGTTAAAAAGATGAAATAAGGGCTAAACATATTGACTTGAACAGAAGATTTGAAGAATAAATCAAAATATGTGAAGACCTTACAATAGAGCTTGGCTCAAGGACTTCAACAATTGAAGAAATGGAGATAGAGTTGCTGAGACTCCAGCAACAACTCAAAAAGAGTGATGAGAACTTGCAAAAGCTTGAAGTGGTAGGAGAAACAAGCTCTAGAAGAGAAAAGAAGAATGAAGAGAAAGTGCAGCAATCCGAGGTTGCATTGCCTAAAGGGAATGAGACTTTGCCACAGAAGTTGAAAGAGAAGGCTGTGTCTTAAGAGAAGATAACTAAAGAAGAGAAGATAGTTATCAAACCAAAGCCAGGCCGAAAAATGATGTATGTGGTTAAAGAGCAATAGCCTATAGCTGCTAAGTTTCAAAAAGAAAAGACTGATTAGCCAAGAAGAGTGAAGGCTGAAAATAAAGAAGATTTGAAGAAGCAACCTTGGGTTGCAAGCAAAAATAAAGAAAAGAAAGTCATTCAGAAGGGTTATGGCTGAAAAGAAGAAGGAGAAGAAGATGGTTGGAATGAAAGCCATGCAAGCAAAAAAGCCAACGACCTTACCTACACAACAAGTAATAAACAAAAGAAAACAAGTTAGGGTTAGACCTAAGAAGAGGTAGTTTCAAAGTCACTACTTTTATTGTGAAGTTTAGGGTCATAAGGCAAGTAAATGCTGGTGAAGAAGGTTAGTATATGTCTCTAACTTGAGAAGATCTGATGCTGCATATAGGGAGAGACAATTCAAAATTCAGAATAGAACACCTGTCATGAGTTCTTGCATATATTGTAACACTGACAAAGACTATTGGTAGAAGCCCAAACGAGTGGTTTCAAAGAATAAGTTTGCTATATTGGTAGACTTGGAACAGTGTGAAAGGTACGGGTGGGATGACCATAATGCCAAGAGATGCATGACACTTCTCCCTGAGCAAGAGAAGGCACTCAATGGCACAGTGAAAACAATTGGTACAGTCAAAGCTGAGAGAAAGGAGAAAGCTATCTTCAAGCTAGTTCAAAATAAGGAATATAAAGCTAAAAAGAAGGTGGCTAATATAGCTAAAATTGCACTAAAGGCTAATTATAAGGATAAGCAGTGAATTCTTGATAGTGGATGCACTTTACACATGATAAGAGACAAGAGTAAATTATCAAAGCTGAACAAGTCAAGAGAAGGCAGAGTCAAGTTTGGCAATGATGATTCACTCAACATCAGTGGTCAGGGGTCAGTAAATGTTGGAAAAGGAAAGCTGGAAGTTGTTCTACATGTTGAAGGACTCAGATATAATCTAGCATCTGTCAGCCAACTATGCAATGAAGACCATGAAGTGATATTCACAAAAATAGGTTGCCAAGTAAAGAGTAAAGAAAGCAATAGTGAAGAGAACAACTGAAAATTTATATGTGATTGATGAGGACAAGACAAACAATTGTTTACTTTCAAAAGAAGAAGAAAATCAACTTTGGCACAGGAGGATGGGACACTTAACACAGAAGAACATAAGGAAGTTGACCGCTACTCATACAATTAATGACATTTTTGACCTCAAGAGAGAAAGAGAGAGAGAGTATGTCTACTCAGCATACTCTAAGGGAAAATATGCCAGAAAGTAGTATAAGACACAAGAGTTTAGTTCTAAAACAGTGCAAGACCAAAGAGTTCAGTTCTGAAGTAGTTCTTGACATTGTACATATTGATTTTTGTGGGCCAATGAGAACAAAAGGGTTGAATGGTGAGAGGTACATCATCTTGTTTGTCGATGATTATTCCAGAAGTACCTGCGTCATGCACCTTAAACACAAGTTAAAAGTTTTGAAATGCTTCAAGAGATATAGAAGATTGGTTGAAAATGAGAGTGGAAAGAAGATCAAAGTATTGAGGTCAAATCAAGGCATTGAATTCACAAATGAAGCTTTTGAATATTACCTTGAGAAGCATGGAATTCACCATTAAATGGCAGCAACAAGAACATCTCAATAGAACGGGGTGGTAGAAAGGAAAAATAGAGCTGTGGTTGAAATGGCAAGGACTCTACTGTGGAATGCAAGCTTCACACAAGATTTTGGACAAAAGCAACATTTATAGCCGTACACCTATTGAACAGAGTCTTACTAAGGCCCAATACTGATAAGACTTTATATGAGCTATGGAGTGGGAAGAAGACAACAGTCAAGTATCTCAAAATCTTTGGTAGCCCATGTTTTGTGAAGAACAAGGAGCAAAGCTTGGGAAAATTCCATGTAAGGTCAGATGAAGGCATCTTTGTGGTATACTCAACAAAGACAAAAGGTTACAGAGTTTTTCTGCATAAACTAGGAAAAGTGATGTGAAAATAAATGAAAACTGAAAAACAATGCATAATGGAGAAACTAAGGACAGTGAAGAAGATGACTTCAAAATAGATGATGAATCAAACCAACATAAAGTAAAGGGATAAGAAGTAAGTTCAAACTTAGAGAAGAGTGAGTCTGAAAATGAAGAAAGAGATCCTTTTGCAACTAAGACTGTGCAAGAGAGAAAGACACAGAAAACATGGACCAGTGCTCATTAAGGGAATCAAATCATAGGTGACCCATCAGTAAGAGTTACAACAAGAAGAAGAATTATGGGAGCCACTGCTTTACTCTCATAAGTTGAACCTAAATCTGTTGAAGAGGTCATATAAGACAAAGCCTGGGTCAAAGCTATCAATAAGGAGCTGGATCAAATCGAGAAGAATGATACATAGGAGTTAGTTCCAAGACCCACTAACAAGAATGTTATAGGAACAAAATGGGTGTTTAGAAATAAACACAATAAAGATGGCAAGGTGGTAAAGAACAAGGCTAAGCTAGTTTGCAAAGGCTACACTCAGATAGAAGGAGTAGATGTTGATGAAACTTTTGCACCAGTGGCAAGGTTAGAAACTATTAGAATGTTCCTAGCTTTGACAGCACATAAGAGGTATAAAGTTTATCAGATGGATGTGAAATTAGCCTTTCTAAATGGGTTACTAAAAGAAGAAGTGTATATTAAACAACCCGATGAAGTTCAAATCAGTGAGGATGAGATACACGTGTACAAGCTGAAGAAAGCCTTGTATGGCCTTAAACAAGCCCTAAAAGCATGGTATAGCAAGCTGGATGTGTATTTGAGAAGGTTGAACTTCAAAAGAGGAATAGTTGATAATAACCTATATGTTTTTAACTCAGAAAAAGGCCAACTAATAAACATAGTATATGTAGATGACATCATCTTTGGAGTGGATCACTCTGAGCTATACCAAGAATTTGCACAAAAGGTAAGTGAGGAATTTGAGATGTCATTGATTGGAGAAATGACATGCTTTATTGGATTACAGATAAAACAGTGTAAATAAGGTATTTTTATTTCTCAGACAAAATATGCCAAGGAGATGTTGAAAAAGTTTAGCATGAAGGATAGCAGACTTATCAGTACTCTTATGTCAATGGGCTATAAGTTAACAAAAGATAAGGAAGGAAGGAGTACAAGCCTTACAAAATACAAGAAGATGATAGGGAGCCTTCTGTACCTTACAGCATCAAGGCCTGATCTCATGCAAGCTATGTGCAGTGCTAGCAAATTCCAAGCTAATCCTAAAGAATCTCATGTGTTGGCAGCGAAAAGAATCCTAAGATACCTCAAAGGGACACTAGAAATGGGTTTGTGGTATTCTGCCATGGATTCTGTAAAACTATGAGCATACACTAATGCAGACTGGGCAGGAAGTACAGATGACAGAAAATCAACAAATGGTTACAGCTTCTACTTGGGTTCAAAATGTGTTGCATGGTTAAGTAGAAAGCACAACAATGTTACTTTGAGCACAGCTGAGGTTGAGTATATGGCTACTTGTGCAGCATATATTCAGGTGATATGGTTGTAAAGAAAATTGGTAGATTTGGGTGTTAAAGTGAAACTACTAGTGAGTGTACTTTGTGATAATCAAAGTGTAATTGATCTCAACAAGAATCTAGTTCAACATTCAAGGAGCAAACATATTGACATCCGGTATCACTTTATCAAGGATCAAGTGGAACAAGGCACAATTCAGTTGGAGTATGTTGGCACTAAAGATCAAATTTTAAATATTCTAACTAAGCCTCTGTCCACATAGCTGTTTGAAAAGCATAGAATGAGTCTGTTTGTGCAAATGCCCCCTCAAGCCTAAAGCTCAGGTGAATCCTCCACTCCCTCAATTTGTAATTGGTTAGCAAAGGGGGAGAGAAGCAACAGTGCAGGGGGAGCTATTAAGGAAAGGGGAGTACATATTTAGGGGAGTTGTAATTGCTGCATAATGGCTTTTGTTGTGAGTGTTATCAACAATTGAAAAGGGGGAGATTGTTGTTTCCACAACCTTTTCTGGGTTGTAATTATTGTCAACCAGATTTAAGTATGCAAGCAGAAGTGAGTCATATCTTAGGAATTACAGGATAAGACTAAAATGTCAAATAACCTTATAAAGTGATCTCCTTGGAGTGAACTTGTAGAGGGAGTTTAACATTTATGGAAGATGGGCAGTTACGGGGGCAATTTCTTTTGTACATTTTTAACTGTTCATAGACAATCCTGGCCATTCATTCAAGCATTCAAAGGATGAGATTTTAGTAGAAAGAAAAGAGCAAGAAAAATGAATTAAGAAGGACGATAATGCTGAATTTTGAATGGAATAGTAATATAAAGCCATATGGAGGGGCAAGAAAGGAAATCCGTTGTAGCTACAGTAAGCCCTACTATGGTTTTCATAGAAAGTAGTATATAAACCAAGACTAATCTCTTTTGGGGTAACACTGTAAGATAGTGAAACAGGTGAGACTAGACAAGAGACGGTGAGACCAAAAAAGAGGGAAACAGGTGACACCAAAACACACCGGAAGACCAGAATTGGTGAGACCAGAAAAGAGGGAAATGGGTAACACTAGAACACCGGAAGACCAGAATCGGTGAGACCAGAAAAGGTTACAAGGGGTGGCACCAAAGGAGACCAAAAGACACATAATAGGTAAGACTAGAAAAGGGTGAAACACGTGAGATCAGAGGAGACGTGAGACTAGAAATGGGTGAGACCAGAAAAAGGTGAAATGCATGAGACTAGAGGAGACGTGAGACCAGAAAAGGGTGAAATGCATGAGACCAGGTGAGACATAAGACCAGGTGAGGCATGAGACCAAGTGAGACATGAGACCAGAATCGGTGAAACATGAGACCATGTGAGACGTTAGACCAGGTGAAGCGTGAGACCAAGTGAGACATGAGACCAGAATCGGTGAGATGTGAGACCAGAAACGGTGAGACATGAGACCTAGAGATGGTGTGATGATAAGACCTGAAAAAGAGGAAGAATGTGTGACAGCGATTTGGTGAGACAAGGAAACAAGTGAGACCGTGAGACTGTGAGACTAGGAGATGGGTGAGTCTGTGAGACGGTAAGACCAGGAGTTGTGTAAGACAACCTAGAGAAGAAATTTGATGAAACATTTGAGATAACTCAACAAATTTTCAAATTTCTTCAATAAAGGTGAGAGAGTGTTTTGGTGATCTTCCAAGTGGTAGTAAAGCAGCTTGCTCAAATCAAACAAAGGCAAGACAAGCTAGAAGAAGGGTAGACACAGTAAGTGACACTTTTTGTATTGTGATTGCTTTGTATTTGTAATAGTTAAAGGAGTAGAAGATTAAGACATCCATTGTAATCATAGGGGATACCACACTAGTATTCTCAAGAATAATGGATTGTCTCGGTAGAGGAAGAATCCCTACCACTATGAAGTATGTCTCATGGGCAGAATTACGTAAATCTCTTGTGTCCTTACTTTGAATGTACTTTCTATGTTTTGAATTTAGTTGTGAACAAAGCTAGAGAATCATCAAATCCATAACCTAAAAGAAGACCTAATCAAGAACGACAAACCCATGTATAGGCAAGGTGTTTGAAAGGTAACTTTAGGGACTATTATGACTAGTAGGTAATAATAGATCTACCTTAGTTGAATTTAAGAAAGAGTTCATTTCTAAGAAAAGTTTAAAGTTGTTCACCTACCATTTAAAGGGGGTAATACTAATTCACTACCCCTCTCAATATTATAGACTAGTAAATCCTAAGGTGAAGTAGGGAACTTCAGGTAGCTTGCCCTAGGAACCTTTGAATCAATTTGTTATGCACACCTAAGACAAGTAGGAAATAAGTTGGGTTGATCATATCAGAACCCTAAGGAAAATAAGTCCTCAAAACCTCAATCTTTAGATGCCATAATGGTTGATCACTCTTTTGATAAGTCAAGCAATGTATTCTTCCAAGAACAAAAGAAGACAAAGCAAAGTTTGTTGAAAATACCTCAATCTTATTGATTTTATTTAACCTAGTAGTAACCTTTATATAGGCATGTAAATATTACAATCCTATAAGAAAAAGGTGTTTCTTAACATACCTATATAGGAAAAACCTATTGCTTTGAATACCTATAGAGCAAATCTCTTTAATTAAGGAATACAAATTTACTTTGAATAGAAATCCTAAGAAATGCAAATCTACCTTGTCCTTGGCTTAGTCATTGGATTACCAATTCATTGCAACAGATCTAGGGAATACTTGCTTTGTTGCACTTGAATAGAACCTTGTTCTCCATCATTCCTCCCCTCCTTAAAAGGATTCTTAAATCACCTACATCAAACAAAGATAAGTTCACAACATTAAAAGTAGCACTAACATTACCTTAGTTGCTTGGTAAATCTAACTTGTAGACATTGTTATTAATACTCTCCAAGATTTAAAAAGGTCCATCTCCTCGAGGTTGCAATTTGGACTTTCTTTATGGGGAAAATCGTTCCTTCTTCATATGCACCTACACTTAATTACCAAGTTCAAAGACAACTTACACTCACCCTTTATTAACTTACTTAGCATATTACTCATTCTTCTTTTTAATGATAGCTCGAACCTTGGCATGTAAATCTTTCACAAATTCTACCTTTTTCTTACCATCAATGTTAGCACATTTTTTAGTAGGCAAAGATAAAATCTCCAAAGAAGTTAAAGCATTAAAACCATAAGCAACTTCAAAAGGTGACAAGGAAGTAGCAGAATGAACAAATTTGTTATAAGCAAACTCAATGTGTGGCAAACATTGTTCCTATTGCCTCAAGTTCTTTTGAATGATAGCATGCCACAAAGTAATGAGTCTCTTATTAACTACTTTAGTTTGTCTATCTGTTTGATGGTATGCAAAAGAAGAAAATAAGAGTTTAGTTCCCAATTTATTCCATAAAGTGTACCAAAAATGACTTAAGAACTCAACATCCCTATCACTAACAATAATTCATGGCAATCCATGCAAATGCACCACTTCCATAAAAACTAACTCAACAATATTTGTTGCATCATTGGTTTTAGAACATGCAACAAAATGAGACATTTTGCTAACCTATCAACAACAAATATGCTATCCTTACCACTTTGAGACCTTGGTAATCCTGAGACAAATTCCATAGAAATATTAGTCCAAGGTTGGTTAGACACAAGTAAAGGTGTATACAAGCCATGTGGTTTAACAAGCCTTTACTTGCTTACATGTATGCATTTATCACAAATGGAATGCACATTATGCTTCATATTAAAACAATAAAAATGCTCATACAATATATAAAGAGTCTTTTTCACACCAAAGTACCCCATCAACCCCCCCTCGTGAGTTTCCTTAACTAGCAACTCACGAATAGAACAAATAGGCACACATAATTTATCCCTTTTAAATAGAACCCCTTCATGCGTATAAAAATCACCAAATGCATATTTATCACATGCATTCCATACTTGGCCAAAATGAAAAACATTAGCATACAAGCCCTTTAACAATTCAAAACCAAGTAACTTAGTTTGCAAAGAGGTAAGTAATGTGTACCTCCTAGAAAATGCATCAACAACAATGTTTTCCTTTCCATGTTTGTACTTGATCACATAAGGAAATGTTTCTATGAACTCTAGCCACTTAGCATGTCTTTTATTAAACTTACCTTGGGATTTCAAGAACTATAAGCTCTCATGATCAAAATGAATGATGAATTCTCTCAACCACAAGTAATGTCGCCATGTTTGAAGAGTTTGTACCAATGCATAAAGTTCCTTATCATAAGTAGGATAATTTAAGGTTGTCCCACTTAAATTTTCACTAAAATAAGCAATCAATTTGAAATCTTGCATCAAAGCAACCTTTATTCCTATTCCAGATTCATCACTTTCTACTGTAAAAACTTTATCAAAGTTAGGCAAGCATAACAAAGGTGCATTAGTAAGGTTTTCTTTCAAAGTACTAAAAGCCTAATCATGCATAATATCCTACTTGAAAACAACATTTTTTTAATAGGTTCATTTAAAGGTGTAACCATGGAACTAAAAGTCTTAACAAACTTATAATAAAAACTTGCTAAACCATGAAAACTGATATGGACTTTGATTACATGTAAATGAAACCCAACACCAGTGTTGGTATAGGATCATTCTAACACAAGTTAAAGAATTGGAGTTCTGACCTAATGATTATAAAACAACAAAGGACCAAAACTATAGGATTCAAACGCCACTCTTAATAACGACAATGTTGAAGAAGATAAGTCTATTGAACCAACACACTCAAATATGAAAGTTCAAAATTAGTTTTCAAAGAACTAGAGAAAATAACTCATAACTCATAACTTATAAAAAATTCTCCTCCTCTAGACATCCTTTTCCCCTTTCTATATGCTAACCCTTAAAAACCCTAGCTGCGAAGATGGGCTTATTAATGAAATTCATCTAGCCCACTGCATATTAATAAAACCCCATGAAAATAACCCATTTAGATGTTGAAATTCGTCCAACCCACTACATAATAATATAACCCATGAAAAAAAAAAAACCCATTTAAACGCCTAAACATGGACTCCCAACTCCAAATTTCTTCCCAAGGCCATGGTTTTCATATTCCTCCATAAATGACACATTTGCAAGCCCTGGTGAAGCCTTCATCATCCTTAATTCATGCCTAACAATTTCCTGTAAGTAAATGTTGCACAACAAGTTGTTAAGTACTTCCTTTATTTTCTTTAATCTTACCCTTGTCATTGCTGGTCCAAGTTTTTGCAAAGCATCAACTCCCTTGTTGATTTGAGCTAGTATAATATGGTTTCCATCATTCCCACTCTCCTCAAAATGATTTTTCCTTAAATCGACACTTATATCATCAAAGACAAAAGGAGAAAGGTCAAAAACATTAAATGTTGCACTCACATTATACTCACCCGGAAAGTCAAGTTTATATGCATTATCATTGACTCTTGCCACCACTTGAAAAGTACCATCTCCCCTTGGTTGCAACTTTGATTTCCTTTGCATAAGAAATTTGTCCTTCTGCAAGTGTACACAAACCCAATCACCAAGTTCAAAAGTGATATGCTTATGACCTTTGTTGGCTTGTGTTTCACATTATTTGGTTTTTCTCTTAATGTTAAGCCTACCTTTGTCATGAAGTTACCTAACCACTTTAGCCTTCTTTTTCCCATTTAAATTAACCCTATCCTGTATAGGCAATGATACTAAATCCAAAGGAGATAATGGATTAAAACTATAAACAAGCTCAAAAGGAGAATAACCTGCAGCACTATGGATAACATTATTATAGGCAAACTCCACAAAAGGCAAACATTCTTCTCAAGTTCTAGAGTTCTTACCAATAATAGTATGCAACAATGTAAAAAAAAAGTTTGATTTACTACCTCAATTTGTCTATCTATTTGTGGATGACAAGTTATAACAAACAACTTTGTTCCAAGCCCTATAAATATCTTCCAAAAGTGGCTAAAAAATTTTACATCACAATCTAACACAATACTCTTTGGCACCCCATGTAGGCAAATAATTTTTCTAAAAAATAAGTTTGTAATGCATATGGCATCATCCATTTGGGTGCAATCAATGACATACACCATTTTTAAAAATCTATCAACTACAACAAGAATACAATCTCAACCCTTCTTGGACCTAGGTAATCAAGAGAAATCCATAGAAATGTTGGTCCAAGGTTCATAAGGAATTTCCAAATGCATATACTTTCCATGGGGCAAAACCCTAGATTTAGCTTGTCTATAGATAATATACTTGGCATAAACTCTTTCAACATCCCTTTTCATATATGGCCAAAAGAAATGCACATATAAAATATCAAAAATCTTTTGAGTGCCAAAGTGTCCCATTAAACCACCCCCATGACCTTCTCTCATAAGTAGTGCTCTTATAAACCCTTGAGGAATACAAAGCTTATTTAATCTAAAAAAATACCCTCCATGTCTATAAAACTTACCAAAAGTAGCTTTCTTACATGCAGTATACACGTTACCAAGGTCAACATCATTAGCATACAAATCAATAATATGCTCAAACCCCAACAATTTAATGCTCAAAGTGCTAATTAATGTGTACCTATGTGACAATGCATTAGCAACAACACTTTCCTTACCAATAATAGTATGCAACAATATGCTAATTTGTATTGAATTACATAAGGAAAAGTTTCAATAAACTCAACCCATTTTGCATGTCTCCTATTTAACTTGCCTTCCCCCTTTAAGTGTTTTAAAGACTCATGATCATATGAATTACAAACTCCTTATGGCAAAGGTAATGTTGCCATATTTCTAAAGTCCAAATAAGTGTAGACATTTCTTTATCATAACTTGGATAATTCAATGTTGCCCACTTAACTTCTCATTAAAGAATGCAATAAGTCATTTCTCTTGCATGAGAACTCCACCAATCCTAATGCTTGATGTGTCACATTCAATTTCAAAGATCTTAGAAAAACTAGGCAAAGTAAGAAGTGGTGCATTACACAACTTAGATTTAAGCAAATCAAAGGCATCTTGTTGTTCCTTACCCACTTGGAACCCACACTCTTTTTAATCATCTCAATCAATGGTGCAGCTATGGTACTAAAATCCTTAATAAACCACTTGTAAAAACTAGACAAACCATGGAAACACCTCACATCACTCACACTCTTAGGCGTAGGCCATTCTTGAATAGCCTTAATCTTCTCTTTATCAACCTTTATGCCATGAGTGGACACAACATAACCCAAGAAAATGATATGATCCTTGCAAAAATCACATTTTTTTCAAATTGGCATACAATTTCTCTTTTCTCAACACATCAAGCACGTAATGCAAATGTTCAACATGCTCTTCTAAATTCCTGCTATGTACTAATATGTCATCAAAATAAGCCACAACAAATTTTCCTAAGAAAGGTCTTAAAAAATGATTCATTAATCTCATAAAAGTACTAGGTGCATTAGTCAAACCAAAGGGCATAACTAACCATTCATATAAACCATGCTTTTTCTTGAATGTAGTTTTCCATTCATCGCCTTTTCTCATCCTAATTTGATGATATCCACTCTTAAGGTCAATTTTAGAGAAGTAACAAGCACCACACAATTCATTAAGCCTATAATGTCAATACTTAATTGTTATTTTGTTGATAGCTCTACAATCGACACACATCCTCCAAGATCCATCTTTATTTGGTACAACCAACACTTGCATTGCACATGGGCTCAAGCTCTCCCTTACATGCCCCTTCATCATTAATTCATTAACTTAACTTTGAAGCTCCTTTGTCTCCTCATAATTACTTCTATATGCTGGCTTATGGGAATGGGAGCTCTAGGAATAAGATCAATGTGATGTTCAAACCTTCTCCTTGGTGGTAAGCCATCTAGGATCTCTTCAGGGAATACATCATTATAATACTACAACAAAGATGAAACAACACTAGATAAAAATGAATCAAGGTTAGTGTTAGAGAAACAAGAATCCTTGTAGATCATTAGCTACCTAACTTGGAAGGCAACCCTAACATCTACTCCTTTTGTAAACACACTTAGTTGTTTTCTCTCATCTTCACTTTTTTGAACCTAACCACTCTTGTACTTATCACTCTCAAATGCTTTCACCTTGTTTTCTCTCCTTCACTTTCTTTTCTCTCTACTCTTTCTTTTCGCTCCTTCTCTTTTGCTTACTTTCATAAAGTCTTAGTTTGTCTTCACACACTTATTTTGGAGTCAATGGAACAAGTGTGAATGATTTCCAGCCATGGTGAAAGAATAATGATTCTTGTAACCATCATGCAAAACTCTTCTATCAAATTGCCAAGGATGGCCTAATAACAAATGCCTTACCTACATAAGTACAACATCACAAAACACCTCATCCTTATATCTACCAATGGAAAATGGAAACACAACTTATTTAGTCACTCTCACCACTCCATTGTCATTCAACCACTAAAAGTTATATGGCCTAGGATGTTTGGTTACGAGTAGACCCAATTCTCTACTAACTCTATGCTAGCTACATTGGTACAACTCCCCCTATTGTAATCAAGTTACAATTTCTATTTTTCACCAAACACCTACTATGAAAGATATTCTCCCTATGCATCTCAACATTATCTCTCTCCTTAACTTGTACACTAAGAGCTCTTCATACCATTAAAAGTTTCCCACCATGCTTTAGGTATTTGACTCCTTTATCAACATTACTAGCATCGACTAATGGTGGTATATGAGCTTTATCACTAAACTTACTCCTAGTCTTATATTCACCATCCTCCTTAAGGATCATAGACCTTGTATTAGGGCATTGTGATGCTATATGACCTCGACCTAAACACCTAAAATGCTTGATGTCTCTAGTTTTTCCATTGGGTGGCCTCAAGTTTTTCCTCAAGTTTGCCCTTTTCAAGGTTGCCCCTACTAGTCTTGGGTCCATTTGAATTGGTTTTAAGCTTAGGAGTCATCTTCTCTTCCTTCTTCCCCCATTTTAACTTCCAAAAAGATGAACCTAAGTTCTGATTATATCTAGAAGTACTTTTTCCCTTAAGCTACCTTTCACCTTTCATGACAATGTGTACCATGCCCTTAAGTTCTACATTATGTTACAGTTTTACCACATCAACTTTGCTTCTAGTCAAACCTCAGGGGAACCTAGCCATGGTTGCCTCCCTAATAAAGAACCCGCTAGAAGACCTACCCTAGGAATCCTTGAATCAATTTGTTATGCATACCCCATAAAGATAGGAAACAAGTTGGGTTGATCAAATTAGAACCCTAAGGAAACTAATTCCTAAAAGCCCCAATCTTAGGATGCCAAAAACGTTGATCACTCCTTTGATATGTCAAGACAATATATTCTTCCAAGAACACAAGAAAGCATAGCAAAACTTGCTGTTCATGCATGTTGCTGCTACTCTTCGCACATGCATAGGTTGCTATTGCTACTTGCATGTTTTGTTATCACTATCTGCACGTGCTTCTATCACTATCTGCATGCATTGCTGCTGCTTTTTGCATGCATTGTGGCTACTATCCGCACGACCTACTGCTGCTGCTTATTTCCGCATGCACTGCTACTATCCGTGTGCACTGTTGCTTCCATCTGCACCCGCTACTCTTGCTGTCCATGTGCACTACCGTAATTGAATTGGTTGCTGGACATGTTGCACTTGCTAGTATTATCTCCTGCACTTGCTGCTAGTGTTGGCAATCCATCCTAGACGTGCTACCACTGCTAGCAAGCCTCCTAGACATGTTGCCACTTCTAGGAAGCCTCCTGGAAGTGCTGCTATTGCTAGGAAGCCTCTTGGGGTGCTGCTAGTGCTAGTATAGCCTCCTAAGGTGCTACTGGTTTGTTACAAGGCCTCTTGGTTTGTTGGTTGCTTCCAAAGATAAGCTTGATGAATTACATGGTTTGTGTATGTTTTCAAAAATTGATTTAAAGAATAGCTATTATCAAATTTGCATGAAAGAAGGAGATAAATGGAAAATAGCATTTAAAACTAAATATGGATTGTATAAGTGGTTAGTAATGCCTTTCGAATTAACTAATGCACTTAGTACATTCAAGAGGTTAATGAATCATGTCTTGCATACTTTTATAGGGAAATTTGAAGTAGTTTACTTTGATGATATTTTAGTTTATAGTGAGAATTTGGATGAACATGTGAAACACTTGCATGTTGTGTTCAGTGTGTTAAGAGAGAACCAACCATATTCTAATCCCAAAAAGTGTACATTTTTCCTGAAATCCATTGTTTTTCTTAGCTATGTTGTTAGTTCACAAGGTTTTGGTGTGGATGAGGATAAGATAGAGGCAATAAGAGACTGGCCTATACCTAAGAATGTGAATGAGGTAAGAAGTTTTTGATGGAAGCCATATTGTACTTGCTCAAATCAACAAAGGAGTTAATGTTTTGCAAAATCGTAGACTACCAATGACAAGGGCAAGGTCAAAGAAAATAAAGGAAGCACTCAACAACTTGTAGTGCGACATATACTTATAGGAAATTACTAGGCATGAATTAAGGATGATGGAGGCTTTACCAATGCTTGCAAATTTGTCAAACATCTAGATCCCTTCAAACTAGTACACCAAGCTATTAAGTTTCAAACTGGTGAACCAGTACTCTGATACCAATTGAAGTTCCCAACTTCTCCCTATAATTTATTAGTTTGTGATACTGAGAGGGGGGTGAATTTATATCACCACAATTCTCAATTCGCAGATAAGTGAACAACTTCAACCTCTTCTTAAAAGTGAACTCTTTCTCAGACTTGACTAAGGTAGATCTATTGCTACCTACTAATCACAATAGTCCCTAAAGTCACCTTTCAGACACCTTGCCTAATAAACAAATCGAATGTTCTTGTTTAGGCCTTCATTAGGCTATGGGTTGGCTAATACTTTAGCTGCGTTCACAACTCAATTCAAAATATAGAACGTAAAGCAAAATAAGGACACACGAGATTTACATGGTTCCGTCAATGTGATGTACATCCACGATGGTAGGGACTCTTTCTTACCGAAACTATCCACTATACTTGAGAATTCCAGTTACAATTGATGTCTTAATTCTCTGCTCTTTCACTATTGTAATTACTAGTTAAATACAATACAAAGAGTTTCATTTACTGTGTCTACCGTTCTTCTAACTTATCTATTGAAAGGTTGCTCCACTACTACTTAGAAGTTCACCGCAATGCTCTCTAACCTCTCTTGAAGAAATCTGGAAATACATTGAGTTCTTTCAATGCTTCGCTAAATTCCTTCTCTACGTTGTTTCACACAACTCTTACTTTCACCGTCTCACGGTCTCACCTATCTCTTAGTTCCATGGTCTTACTATTTCAAGGCCTGCCTCACCTGTCCGTTTCTGGTTTTCTTCCGGCCGGTGGTCTGTTTTTCTTCATCCACCCCTGTTCTAATGTCAACTCTTTCTTTTTCCACCTCTATTTTTCTCTCTTTCAGTCATTTTTCTCTCCTTTGCCATGTCATCTGTTTGTCTCACGCCATCTCATATCTATTGTCTACTCTTCCAGTGGTGTCTCTCTCTTCATCCATCTCTCTCTCTCGATTCTACTAGTGGTATCCCTTTTGGTCGTATCTCTTTTCCCTATTTGGCCATTGGGTTTTTCCTCTCCTTCGCCATCCACTCTGATTTTGCTGTATATGATTTTTCTCTCTCTTCCAATGGCTTTGCCATTTTGCTCTTCTAGTCTAATGCCTAGTCGTCCAGCCCCTTTCAACCATTTCTCTATTTTGGCCGACTGTCTGTTTTTGGCCATAAGGTTTCTCTCTCTCTCCTTCCGCTGGTCTACTCCAATTTGCTCAATTTTCATTTTCTCTCCTTCCCATCGACAGCTTTATTGCACTCTCTTATGTTGGCCTTTATATACTCCTCCATAAAACCCTAATAGGGTGAATTTACTGTCTTGCCCTTCCATTTGGCTTTTACCTTCTTGCCCTTCCATGTGGCTTTACTTTCTTGCACACTTAAACCTAGTTGACAACAATTACAACCCATACAAGGCTGTGGGAGCAACAATCCCCCCCTTTGTAATTGTTGGCAACATTCATAAAAAAAGCCACTATGCAGCAGTTTCAACTTCCCCTAATTATACACTCCCCCTTGCTTAACAACTCCCCCTGCACTGTTGCTTCTCTCCCCCTTTACCAACCAATTACAAATCTGAAAAACTCGCAAAGTAGAGATGGAGGATTCACCTAAACTTCAGGCTTGATGGGCATTTGTATAGATAAACTCAATCTGTGCTTTTCAAATAGCTTTGTGGACAAAGGTTTAGTTAGAATATCTAAAATTTGATCTTTAGTGCCAACATACTCCAACTGAATTGTACCCTGTTCCACTTGATCTTTGATGAAGTGATGCAGGATGTCAATATGCTTACTCCTCGAATGTTGAACCAGATTTTTGCTGAGATCAATAGCACTTTGATTTTCATAAAGTACACTCACCGGTAACTTCACTTTAACACCCAAGTCTGCCAATTGTCTTAGCATCCATATCACCTATGTACATACTGCACAAGTAGCCATATACTCAGCCTCAGCTATGCTCAAAGCAACATTATTTTGCTTTCTACTTAACCATGCAACACACTTTGAACCCAAGTAGAAGCTGCAACCACTAGTTGATTTTCTATCATCTATACTTCCTACCCAATCTGCATCAGTGTATACTTGTAGTTTAACAGAATCCATGGTTGGATACCATAAACCCATTTCCAGTGTTCCTTTGAGGTACCTTAGGATTCTTTTAACTGCCAACACATGAGACTCCATAGGATTAGCTTGGAATCTGCTAGTAGTGTGCACAGCTTGGATAAGATTAGGCCTTGATGCTATAAGGTACAGAAGGCTCCCTATTATCTTCTTGTACTCTGTAGGGCTTGTACTGCTTCCCTCCTGATCTTTTGTTAACTTATAGCCTACTATCATAGGGGTACTAATAGGTCTGCTACCCTCTATACCAAACCTTTTCAGCATCTCTTTGGCATACTTTGTCTGAGAAATAAAGATACCTTCTTCACACTGCTTTATCTATAATTCAAGAAATTACGTCATTTCTCCAATCAATGACTTCTCAAATTTCTCACTCATCTTCTGTGCAAAATATTGGCATACCTCAGAGTGATCCCCTCTAAAGATGATGTCATCTACATATACTATGGTTATTAGTTGGCCTTTCTCTAAGTTAAGCACATACATTTTATTATCAACCATTCCTCTTTTAAAATTCAACCTTTTTCAGTACACATCCAGCCTACTATACCATGCTCTTAGAGCTTGCTTAAGACCATACAAGGCTTTCTTCAGCTTGCACACATGTGTCTCATCCTCACTGATTTGTACTCCATCGAGTTGTTCAATATACACTTCTTCTTTCAAAAGGCCATTCAGAAAGGTGGATTTCACATCCATCTAATAGACTTTATACCTCTTGTGTGCTACCAAAGTTAAGAACATTCTGATAGTTTCTAACCTTGTTACTGGTGCAAAAGTTTCATCAACATCTATCCCTTTTATTTGAGTGTAGCCTTTGCACCCCAGCCTGGCCTTGTTCCTCACCACCTTGCCATCTTCAATGTGTTTATTCCTAAACACCCATTTTGTTCCTATGACATTTTTATTAGTAGGCCTTGGAACCAACTCCATGTATCATTCTTCTCAATTTGGTCCAGCTCCTCATTGATAGCTTTGACCCAAGCTGTGTCTTGAATAGCCTCTTCAACAGATTTAGGTTTAACTTGTGAGAGTAAAGCAGTCGCTCCACAATTCTTCTTCTTGTTGTAACTCCTACTGATGGGTCACCTATGATTTGACCTCCTTAATGGGCACTAGTCCATGTCTTCTTTGTCCTTCTCTCTTACACAGTCTTAGTTAAAAGAGAATCTCTTTCTTCATATTCAGACTCACTCTTCTCTGAGTCTGAACCTACTTCTTGTTCCTTTTCTTTAGGTTGGTCTGATTCTTCATCTATCTTGAAGTCATCTTCTTTATTGTCCTAAACCTCTCCATTCTACATTGTTTTCCAGTTCTCATCTATTCTCACATCACTGGACGTGATCATTTTTCCCAACTTATGCAGGAAAACTCTGTAACCTTTTGTCTTTACTGAATATCCCACAAAGATGCCTCCCTTAGACCTAGCATCGAACTTTCCCAAGTTTTACTCCTTGTTCTTCACAAAAAATGGGCTACCAAAGATTTTGAGATACTTGGCTGTTGTCTTTTTCCCACTCTATAGCTCATATGAAGTCTTATCAGTATTGGGCTTTAGTAAGACTATTCAGTAGATGTACAGCTGTAAATGTTGCTTCTGTCCAAAATCTTGTGTGAAGCTTGGATTTCAATAGTAGAGTTCTTGCCATTTCAACCACATCTCTATTTTTCCTTCCTACCACCCAGTTCTATTGAGGTGTTCTTGTTGCTGCCATTTGATGGTTTCTCAAGGTAATCTTTAAAAGCTTCATTTGTAAATTCAATGCCTTGATCTGACCTCAATACTTTGATCTTCCTTCCACTCTCATTTTCAACCAATCTTCTATATCTCTTGAAGTAATTCAGAACTTCTGACTTGTGTTTGAGGTGCATGATGCAGGTCCTTCTGGAATAATCATCAATAAACAAGATTAAGTACCTCTCACCATTTAACCCTTTTATCCTTATCAGTCCACACAAATCTGTATGCACAATGTCAAGCACTGCTTTAGAACTAAACTCTTTGATCTTATACTGCTTTCTAGCATGTTTTCCTTTAGAGCATACTGAGCAAACATACTCCCTCTCTCTCTCTTGAGGTCGGGAATGTCTCTGATTGCATGAGTAGTGATTAACTTCCTCATGTTCTTCTGTGTTAAGTGTCCCAGCCTCCTATGCTAGAGCTAATTTTCTTCTTCCATTGTAAATAGATAGTTGTTTGTCTTATCCTCATCAATCACGTACAAATTTCCAGCTGTTCTCTTCCTAGCTACAACAGTATTGCCTTTTTTACTCTTTACTTGGCAACCTATTTTTGTGAATATCATTTTGTGGTCATTGTTGTATAGTTGGCTAACAGATGCTAGATTATATTTGAGTTCTTCAACATGCATAACATCTTTCAGCTTTCCTTTTCCAATATTTACTGACCCCTAACCACTAATGTTGAGTGAATAATCATTGCTAAACGTGACTCTACCTTCTTTTGACTTCTTCAGCTTTGATAATTTACTCTTGTCTCCTGTCATGTGTAAAGTGTATCTACTATCCAGGATCCACTGCTTATCCTTGTAGTCACCTTTAGTGCAATTTCAACTATATTAGCCACTTCCCTTTTTGCTCTATATTGCTTCTTTTGAACTGGTTGGAAGATAGCTTTCTCCTTTTTCTCAGCTTTGACTGCATCGCTTGTTTTCACTGTGCCATTAAGTGCCTTTTCTTGCTCAGGGAGAAGTGTCATGCATCTCTTGGCATTATGGCCATCCTACCTGCACGTTTCACACTATTCCAAGTCTACCAATATAGCAAACTTGTTCCTTGAAGCTGTTAGTTTGGGCTTCCACCAACAATCCTCGTCAATGTGTCCTTGCCTTTTATAGTATCTATAGCTCATATGGAGTCTTATCAGTACTGGGCCTTAGTAAGACTCTATTCAGTAGATGTACAGCTGTAAATGTTGCTTCTGTCCAAAATCTTATGTGAAGCTTGGATTCCAACAGTAGAGTTCTTGCCATTTCAACCACATCTCTATTTTTCCTTCCTACCACCCCATTCTATTAAGGTGTTCTTGCTGCTACCATTTGATGGTGAATACCACGTTTCTGAAGGTAATCTTCAAAAGCTTCATTCGTAAATTCAATGCCTTGATCTGACCTCAATACTTTATTCTTCCTTCCACTCTCATTTTCAGCCAATCTTCTATATCTCTTGAAGCAATTCAGAACTTCTGACTTATATTTGAGGTGCATGATGCAGGTCCTTCTGGAATAATCATCAACATACAAGATTAAGTACCTCTCACCATTTAACCCTTTTATCCTCATCAGTCCACACAAATCAGTATTCACAATGTCAAGCATTACTTCAGAACTAAACTCTTTGGTCTTATACTACTTTCTAGCATGTTTTCCTTTAGAGCATACTGAGCAAACATACTCCCACTCTCTCCTAAGGTCGGGAATGTCTCTAATTGCATGAGCAGTGATCAACTTCCTTATGTTCTTCTGTGTTAAGTGTCCCAACCTCCTATGCTAGAGCTGATTTTCTTCTTCCTTTGTAAATAGATAGATGTTTGTCTTATCCTCATCAATCACGTACAAATTTCCAGCTGTTCTCTTCCTAACTGTAACAGTATTGCCTTTTTTACTCTTTACTTGGCAACCTATTTTTGTGAATATCACTTTGTGGTCATCGTTGCATAGTTGGCTAATAAATGCTAGATTATATCTGAGTTCTTCAACATGCAGAACATCTTTCAGCTTTCCTTTTCCAATATTTACTGACCCCTGACCACTGATGTTGAGTGAATAATCATTGCCAAACTTGACTCTATCTTCTTTTGACTTGTTCAACTTTGATAATTTACTCTTGTCTTCTGTCATGTGTAAAGTGTATCTACTATCAAGCATCCACTGCTTATCCTTGTAGTCACCTTTAGTGTAATTTCAGCTATATTAGCCACTTCCCTTTTTGCTCTATATTGCTTCTTTTGAACTGGCTAGAAGATATCTTTCTCCTTTTTCTCAGCTTTGACTGCATTGCTTGTTTTCACTATGCCATTAAGTGCCTTTTCTTGCTCAGGGAGAAGTGTCATGCATTTCTTGGCATTATGGCCATCCTACCTGCACGTTTCACACTGTTCTAAGTCTACCAATATAGCAAACTTGTTCTTTGAAGCTACTAGTTTGGGCTTCCACCAACAATCCTCGTCAATGTGTTCTTGCCTTTTATAGTATCTATAAGAACTCACGACAGGTGTTCTCCTTTAAGTTTTGTATTGTCTCCCCCTATATGCAACATCATATCTTTTTAAGTTGGAGACATATACTCTCCTTCTCTACTAGTAATTACTTGCCTTATGACTCCTAACTCCATAATAAAAGAAATGACCTTGAAACTACCACTTCTTAGGTCTGATCATAGCTTGTCTTCTTCTATTCATCACTTGTTGTGTAGGCAACGTAGCTGGCTTCTTTGCTTGTGTGACTTCCATTTCAGCCACCTACTTCTCCTTCTTTTGTTTAATTGTAGCTCTCTACTAGCTGACTTTCTTTTCTTCCTTCTTGTTTGCCACCCTAGGTTGCTTCTTCAGATCTTTTTTATTCTCAGCTATCTTCTTCTGAGTCATAACCTTCTCTTTCAACTTCTGTGGCACATTCTTATTTTCTTTAGCTAATGCAACCTTAGATTGCTACACTTTCTCAACATTCTTCTCTCCTTTTGCAGAACATGTTTCTCCTATCATTTCAACCTTCTACAAGTTCTCCTTGCTGCTTTTGAGTTGTTGTTGAAGTCTCAACAACTATTTCTCCATTTCTTCAATTTTTGAAGCCCTTGAGCCAAGCTCTACTTTAAGGTCTTCACATATTTTGATCTGTGCCTCAAATCTTCTCTTCAATTCAATATGCTTAGCCTTTATTTCATCCTTTTGACTTTCAGCTTCCTAAGATTTTGCTTCAACTTGTTTTATATGGGCCTCTAACCTTTTTATGGTTCTGCCCCTTCTGATTATCTCCTTTGAAGTTATTTCCAACTCAGCTTCAAGATCTGGTTCTTCTTCATCAACCTCCTCTTCTTCTTTAGAGGTTGAACTACCACCTTGAGTTGATGCCATAAAGGCATGCTCATCTGATGAGTCTTCATCTTCTTCCTCATCAGCTTCTTTTATCTGACTCACATAACTCTTGAATGAGCCTCTCTTCATCTTTTGTGGGTTGGTAGTCTTCTTGCTAGACTTCTTTGATTTGAATGATGATCTTCTCCATCTTGAATTCTACTCATCATCACCATCCTCATCTTCATCATCAAGTTTTACTTTGCACTGAGAAGCAAAGTGTTTAGTTTGCCCACAACAATAACATCTCAAGGACAACTATCCTTTTTTGTTCTTAGACCCCTTTTTGAATTTCCTTGTGAAGTAAGCCAATACTTCACCTTCACTTTCTTCCTCATCATTATCATCATCATCTTCACTGGATGATTCTTCCTCTTCTTTTATTTTCAAGTGCTTCATAGCTTTGAAAGCTACCTCCTTTCATTCCTTCCTTGTTGTAGAGCTTTCAGCTGACTTTATCCTCATCACATATGCAATGAGATTGCACTGGAGATCATGTAGAGACATAGAATTGAGATTTCTACTCTCCTCTATGGCTACTACCTTTGAGGCAAACCTCTCAAGCAGAATTCTCAAAATTTTCTTCACAATCGATGAGTCCTTCTTATTCTTCCCATGACTTCTTAGGTCGTTTACAGCGCCAATAATCCTGGTGAAGAGCTCTTGAACTATCTCATTCTTTTGCATTCTAAGAGATTCATATCTTTCCTTGTACACTTAAAGCTTAGCCTCCTTCATTCTGCCATCAACTTCATAGACTTTCTGCATTCTGTCCCATATCTCCATGGTAGATTTGCAATCTATAACTTTAACATACTTAGCATTTGTCAATGCTAAAATGATGATGTTTGAGGCCTTCCCATTTATATCAAACTGCCTTAACTCCTCTGGGGATGGGTCTTTACCTTCTTTCGGAGCCACAAAACCCTTCTATACACATTTCACCATGTTCATGCACATGGTTGCAAATACCACTCGCATTCTTGCTCTTCCATTAAAGATTGGAACCTTCTTGCTGTAAGTGGTGCTAGTGCTGGTACCGGCTTTCATTTCTCAGTATAATGAACAAGTCAATCTTCTAGATCCCTTCAAACTAGTACACCAAGTTGTTAAGCTTCAAACTGGTGAACTAGTGCTTTGATACCAATTGAAGTTCTTGACTTCAAACTAGTACACCACAATTTGCAATTCGCAGGAAAGTGAACAACTTCACCCTCTTCTTAAAAGCGAACTCTTTCTCAAACTCGACTAAGTTAGATCTATTGCTACCTACTAATCATAATAGTCCCCAAAGTCACCTTTC